>JAVJAQ010003784.1:399548-492017 GCA_032362365.1 Zygogramma bicolorata | reverse complement strand
GGCGCGTTGCCACGGGTAGTGAACCACGAACGTGGCCCACGCCTTCGTGGACCACGTACTGTGTCAACTTCAAGACTCGTGAAGAACGATCCTTCACGAAAGAAAATATTCGGTTCGTGAGGAAATCAACCGTGTTTGATTTTTGATTCGTGTAGTTGATCGTGAGCAGGCACAAAAGACGGTTGTGTTCATCATGGCAGCCAATGTTTTGAGAATGAATGACGCAGACACTATTAAATTCTTAGAATTTTACCAAAATGAGCCAGTTTTGTGGGATCCTACTAGAGAAGACTACAAAAATCGGAATTCACGTGCAGCTGCAGCAAGAAGAATTGCTTCTGCAATGGCAATTGATGGTTTTACAGACGTCCATGTGATCACAAAGTTCAAGAATTTGCGTAGCTCATACTCCCAAGAATTGAAAAAAATTCAACAGAGCACGAAATCTGGATGTTCTCCTGATGATGTTTACACCCCTAAAGTGAGGTGGTTCAGGATAATGGATTCCTTCCTCAGACCACATGTAAAAGGAAGGGAAACCCAATCAAACTTGGTAAGGATTTATTTCAATCTATAATATATCATTTATAATATTATATTTTATAGCTACTACTGCGTCATACTATCATTTGGAACATTTTTTATTATACACAGAAAACAAAATCGCAGAAAACACCTTTTTGTTTGTTAGTTCTCAACTATTTGCCACTGCCAAGGGACTGCTCCTGCATTGTTGAAATAGGTGCAATATTCTTCTCTCTTGGCTGATGCCAATCTGCTCGGATGCCTGTCATGATATGAAACAGGCAAGTCTATAAGACCTGAACTCCTTACATTTCTCCAAGTTCCTAAAGTCACGTTATAGTTTACGTCCTCACAATCAATTAAGCTAGGAGGCACATAACAGTTGCCTGTTTTTCGTAGCCAATTATGAATGGAACAACAGGTTTTTACAATTTCATCAACTTTTTGTAAATTTACGACAATCGGCCTTTCAAATACTCTAAATTTTGATACTAGTATACCAGAAGCCTTTTCAGAAATGCGTCTAGCTCTTGACAGCCTATAGTTAAAAACTTGTTGTGATATAGATACATTTCTTGTACTGCATCATCTGCGACAATAACTGTATTCGATGGTATATTGAGCGTATTTGCTTGCAGAGCTGCATTGAAACTACAGTCTCGCCATACTTCCCCAGTGGAAGCTTCACCTTTCGCACCTACATCGACGTATGTGAAGCAACAATCATGGTCAACTAAAGCCATCAAAATTATACTGAAGAATTGTTTGTTATCGAAATAATCAGATCCAGTCTTAGGAGGCGCCCTTATCACGACGTGTGTGCCGTCTGAGGCTCCAATGCAATTTGGAAAGTTCCATTTCAACTGATATCCATTTATTATTTTCATCCATTGAATTCTTTCATCTGGCACCTAGAAAAGAATAACATTATTGAATCCAAGGCTTTTTTCGGTTTTGCAGGAAAATCCGGATAGAAAGAAACGCAAAAATACTGAATCGGAAAATGAGGAGCCACTTTCTCGTGAAGGTATAATGTCGCAACAATTATTGGACGAAGGCCAATCAACTACATCCCAGGAAGTGCAAGGTCCGACCGAACCATCGAAAAAGGATCAACCTATTAATCCAACCGCATTTCGTAAAAAGAAAGTATGTTTGACACCTGTTGGAGATGATATTAATTATGCGATAGAAAAGTCAGATGTTATTTACAAACGAGCTGCCACTAGTAGTGTCTCGAACGAAGATTGCTTCGAACATTTTGGGAGATATATAGCGTCACTACTGCGATCTTTACCACAACATCGATCATCCCAACTACAAGCGGCTATAGTTTCTATGATTTTGGAACCGCCGATTCCCCATATGCCCTCTAGGCAATCTCGATACTCAAATCTCCCCAGTACCTCAATAAATACTCAATATGGCCAGCTATCAGATGACAATACCTCGACCCAAGATTCTGTGTTTTCGTCGGAACATATGCAAGAAGATTTGAGTTGTCTGCGGCAATAGGCAATTACTAACAGTATGCTTCTCTATATGTTACGTTGAATAATAAATATTGTGCAAACTACGAATACTTTTAACTTGTAACTTACCTCAATGAATTCTTTCAGAGCATCACACACCGCATCCATGACTTCTTTTGTGAATTCACTAATAGATGATTTGGGGACCCTGAATAAATATTCCAAGCTCTTAAAAGAATCCCCAGTGGCTGAATATCGAAGCGTTACTTCCAACCTTAGCTTGGCCGGTAGAGCTTTCCTCATATTAGTATCACTTCTTTGAATTTTGGAGCTAACGCACCTCAAGAAATAATCAAAATGGTGTTCGGACATCCTGAGCAAATTTTTAAAATCTTCGGGAATCTCGGAAATTTCATTACTCAAAGTGGTATAGCTCCTTTGTAGAATCCACTTCCTTGTCCACCATCGTCTATTTTTTTTCTTTCTTGTCGAGAGAGCTTTCGAAATTCTCCCGGATATCACTCCTCACATGATTTGACAGGCTTCTGCTACCAAGCACTGCATTTTGGCAATTGACTTAAAAAGGTATGTAAACCTTTCTCACGAAAGTCGAAAGAGTTTATGACGTGAATGCACTTGATCGTGACACCACGATCGTGGCTCACGTCCGTGGTTCACTACCCGTGGCAACGATACTTTTCTCTCTCGTGAAATGAGATTCTGAAAGGATGTTACATGCTGATAGGAAGTTCTAATTAGGAATATTTGACTCCAAACGCTATCATAAATTTCTTCGATGAATTAAAAACATTCATATCTTGTTCATTTTCAGAGTTCTAGAAGTGATTTTAGTTCAATACTTCTTCAATGAATATGACTGATTAGAATTAATATAGGTATGAAAGTTTGTGAACATCCCTAGTATCTCGTTTCACTATCGTAGTATGTAGAGGTGGAAGGTGCGTAACAGATAAATTTCCACCACCTTTTATTCTGCTTCCACGATCGGTATCGTAAAAGGATACTTTCACCCAATTATTTTGACATCCCAAAGGAGGTGGTGCTGTTTCAAATTCGGTATTTGCCGTCCAGTCACGACGCTATAAACCGTAGATCACAGGTATTCCTTGCTCATTGAAGATATTCAATACAGTTCTGACGGGTATTCTAGAAACTGGGAAAATCATCGAAAATAAAGAAAAAACGCAGACACATGTGTCTGAATATGTTGCAAAAAAAAAACTGTGAACTGTCATTTGAATTTCGTATCACTCGACCCAAGAACGAAACTTTTTATAAAGATCAATTACCCAAACCTATACCATTTGCACCCGTTTCGCTAACAAGGAAACATACAGTATGTTGTATCAGTTTTCTTCCTCTGAAGATGTTAACCTTGTTGGGGAAAGGCGCGTCCAGTGCAAATGCTATCAGTTTAGTGTAAGGATTATTTATCTCTACAAAAAGGTTCAACTTGGACTCCAAAGGTTCTGTTTATTCCAGAACAATAGCCATGTATTGAAAAAGAATGGATATTCCTGGATCAAGAAAAGTGTGGCGTGTGGACTTTGGCCGTTTATGACATTTTTGGGTTATTCCATATTGAAACTTCTCATGAAAGTTTCACCACCTATAACAATTTTGAGAAGTGCTACTGCATTTGTCGACGAGCGACTAATTTTTGTTTTTTGTTTTTGATTTTATAATAACCAGGTTGATTTTGGATTATCCGCAAACATGAGTCAAGGAATATCGAATATTTGGTTGACTATAATGTATAAGAATGATTCCATTCAACGAAATTTCAGTCTGATCTTGATATCCCGTTCCATTGAAAAAATGGTATGGAAAGGACTTTCACCGACCTCTAGGAAATTATAGGTAGATTATTTTGGTTTTTCTCCTAGAAGGATTTCTTGAACATTCCTTCTTTGTTCCTTTCAGTGGAAGATAGCCAGTCACATCACGGAAATAAAACCCATTCAAACACTTGCTAAGGAATTCAAGAAATTTATAAAAAAGTTTCAACAAGAACAAATTCCAACTTTGTTCGTAGAGTCGCCATCTTTGAATTTTCTTGCTCGAATATTTCTCTTTTCAGCAACTTCAAGCCGACTTAGCAGTAGTAGATGTTGTCGGTGGTTCAGGCGATGTACTTCTGGTTCCACAATCAACCAATTGGTGCCATTCACAAGAAAGTTTTACGGGGTCCCAATACGTATTGGGCGGACACACAAATTTGACAGGTTTATCATAATTACATTCGTAGAAAACTGCGCAATCCACGGTATCGGATAAATATGTTGGATTGTCCTTTCCGGTGTCATGACATTGTCCATCTGCAATATTATAGAATTATATCAGATTTGGTGTTGGGTTCGAAGAATATGATGGCTTAAAGGGTTCAAAATGGCATGAAGCGTTATAAGTTTTCTAAGAATTGAATGTGATTTCATTCCCTCGATTCAAGTATGGAAAATCTCTGGATTATTCTTGGAGAAGACGATTAAATTCCTTAAATCTATTGCATGTCAGATATACTTCAAAGTTATTGAATACTACGAAAGAAGTATTCGTTTCAGTAGCTACACTGTATTGCCATCAGCGCCTATTTGAGCTCGTTTTAAAAAAATTCGCGTGTGAAGGCCATTGTTACATTCATTTCTGAATTCTATAGTGAACACCATCAGCAACAGATTCAGAATTTTGTTTCTCGAAGAACAAAGACACAGAAGGTTTGAAATATTGTTCCCGCAAGCCGAATCAGTGATGTGGCATTGGGTTTGGGAATGAAAACCATTTTCGTTTCAAAATTCTGAATCACGTGGGGGTTGGAGCCTCCATTGCAGGTAAAACGAAGACGTTTCTCGTTCTCGTTAATAGATACGTGTATAGCATTCATTGGAATATGTAAGCTCATCCATGAAAGAGTTCTTTGTATAGGGAACTCTGAGTTATATGTCCTCCAAAGGTTTAAGAGTGGGTACGACCTGATAAACAATCGTCTGAATTAATCGGTGCTCAGACTATGCCTATTCACTGTAGCAATTGAAAGTATGTGGCGTCTATTCTCAGCATCGATTATTTTAACTGTCTGTTAATCAGGGCGTGAAGTACCAGCCCTAAATCATATATTTTGAATAGCTACAATCTATTAAAAAAATCGAGATTTTTCCATATTTATGAACTGCAAATACTTATTGCGTTCATACATAGTATAAACATCGATATCCAGTACTGCGGTATTCATAAGCCTTTTGGTAGCTTGTGAGCTTTGTTATCTTTGATCTTTCGAGAAATAGCACTAACTGTATACCAACTTGATTTCTAATCTGCTGCAACATGACAAAAATTAATATCTGAGGTAGACATTATAAAAATAATTAACTACGTTGTATTCTATCTAGCTCTAGAACGGCCGTTATGCGAAGCGAAGGGACATTATCATCTCGCTCTCTTTCGAACTAACTAATAGAAGAAATAATGTCAGTAGAGATAGTTTTTAACCCTTTCAGGGCCAGTTGCACCGCTTTTCTTAAGTTGTGCTTTATCTGAGCCAGGCTTTGTTGCTATGGATTTGCCAATCAGCTTCCTTGTTCCTTAACGATTGAGCCAAGCTTAGTTAAATCTCTGCTGAGTTGAAGCGGTGCAACTGACCCTTAGTATTTTTGAAACTGCTACTTTCCATGGAAGCATTGAAAATGAAGAAAAAACGCAGACACATGTGTCTGAATATGTTGCAAAAAAAACTGTGAACTGTCATTTGAATTTCGTATCACTCGACCCAAGAACGAAACTTTCTATAGAGATTAATTACCCAAACAAGATGTTAACCTTGTTAGGGAAAGGCGCGTCAAGTGCAAATGCTATCAGTTTGGTGTAAGGATTATTTATCTCTACAAAAAGGTTCAACTTGGACTCCAAAGGTTCTGTTTATTCCAAAACAATAGCCATGTATTGAAAAAGAATAGATATTCCTTGATCAAGAGAAGTGTGGCGTGTGGACTTTCGCCGTTTATGACAATTTTGGGTTATTCCATATTGAAACTTCTTATGAAAAAAGGAGCGTTTCACCACCTACAACAATTTTGAGAAGTGCTACTGCATTTGTCGACAAGCGACTAATTTTTTTTTTCTGTTTTTGATTTTATAATATGTATGTATGTAATATATATGATTTTATAATAACCAGATTGATTTTGGATTATCCGCGAACATGAGTCAAGGAATATCGAATATTTGGTTGACTATAATGTATAAGAATGATTCCATTCAACGAAATCTCAGTCTGATCTTGATATCTCGTTCCGTTGAAATAATTGTATGGAAAGGACTTTCACCGACCTCTAGGAAATCATAGGTAGATTATTTTGGTTTTTCTCCTAGTAAGATTTCTTGAACATTCCTTCCAGTGGAAGATTAACAGTCACATCACGGGAATGAAACACTTGCTAAGAAATTTAAGAAATTTATTGAAAAGTTTCAACAAAAACAAATCCCAACTTTTTTCGTAGAGTCGCCATCTTTGAATCTTCTCGAATATTTCTCTTTCCAGCAACTTCAAACCGACTTAGCAGTAGTAGATGTTGTAGGTGGTTCAGGCGATGTACTTCTGGTTCCACAATCGACCAGCTGGTGCCATTCACAAGAAAGTTTTACGGGGTCCCAATACGTATTGGGCGGACACACGAATCTGACAGGTTCATCATAATTACATTCGTAGAAAACTGCGCAATCCACGGTATCGGATAAATATGTTGGATTATCCTTTCCGGTGTCATGACATTGTCCATCTGCAATATGACAGAATTATCTCAGATTTGGTGCTGGGTTTGAAGAATATGCTGGTTGAAGGGGTTGAAAGTGAAAATCTATAAAATGTTACGAATTTTATCATTTTATATAACTTCTAGAATCCTGAGAAAAATAGAAAGTCCTGAGAGAGATTTTCATAGTGATTTCATTCACTCGATTCAAGTATGGAAAATATCCGGATTATTCTCTTAGACGACGATGAAATTCCTCGAATTATTCGCATGTCAGATATACTTCAACGTTAGTGAATAGTATAAAAAAGTATGCGTCTTAGTAGCTATACTGTATTGCCATCAGCGCCTATTTTACCCCAGTCTATGACGGTGAAAAAAGTGTAAACTGTGAATTTATCCCATACAGCACCGATTCGGATGAAAATTTGGATATAGGTTCTACTTACCCTCTATTCCAAAATCTACCCCGTGCCGAGGATTGCTTTCTCCCTGGGGGTGGATGCCACCCCTTCTTGGTGGTGAAAATTTTTTTATTGGAAATAAGTGTGGAAATCAATAGATTGACTAATTCTGAGCATTTTTTCTTCAATGGAGTTTTTTCTGAAAAGCAATACTTTTCGACTTATTCACGAGTGAAATTGTCGGCTTTCAGTAAAAAAAAAACACGTTTTCCGATACTTTTTCGCGAATAACTGGAAAATAATACATCTAATCGAAGAACCTGTGGAGAGCAAAATTATAGCGTTTGAAAAAACAAAGGCGATTGTTCATTTGTGATGTATGTAAGCCCACTACAAACTGAATAATTGTTTGTTGAAAGTTGATTGGTATTTTCAAACGACAAAATGGAAAGTTTCTACGTACAATAACCAAAAACCAATGCATTTTTCGGGAAAAACTAATTGCACTTTTTCTGAAGTCCTTCGAAAATCCTTCATTTTTGTTAATTATAAAAGTTTTTAGCATCAAAACTGACCGAGGTATGAAGGGAATAATGTTGAATCCTATTTTTTCGTTGAAAAAAATTGTGAATAACTCATCCTCTCTTCTTCTCGTAGTTACTCCATAATTCACTTCAATCATGTTCTTATAATGAGTTCTGAGTTTTTTATCAATTGAAAGTACGTAGTTTCGGAAAAAACTGAGATTGAAGAGAAAAAATCATATACGTGATTCAGCGAAAAATCACCATTTCTTCGAAATAGCTCGAAAAGTATTGATCACATGCAAAATTTCCTAGACAACAAAATTGAAGGCTATTCTTTTCTAAAAATTTCGGTGTTCCATTTTTTTCTGCAGGATGAAAATAGAATGAGATATGGCCAGGTAAATATTGTGAGGATTCGCGCAAAGTACCTTTTTTGAGCCCTTTCAGCATGAACCTTTTCAAAAACATAATCTGAAACTGGAAATAATGTGAATGGGCTTATAGCTCTTGTAAAAACCTACAAAATACTTTTTTGGTGGATTTGATTGCTTGAAGACTAAGCGAGTTATGGGAAAAAAACAAAAACAATTTTTGTAGAAATTAGAGTATGTACTCCGGTATGTACATTAGTATATTGAAGAATACACATATCAACTATATTTCAGGCCTAGTGAAACTATATGTATATTATATATATGTATATATACAGATAGTTCCACTAGGCAACGATTTTTTCCAAACGGGGGGGGGAAGAGAGGATGAGTTATTCACAATTTTTTTTCATGGAAAAAATAGGATCAACATTATTTCCTTCATATCTCGGCCAGTTTTGATGCTAGGAACTTTTATAAATAACAAAAATAAAGGATTTTTGAAGGACTTCAAAAAAGGTCCAATTAGTTTTTCCCGAAAAATGCATTGGTTTTTGGTTATTGTACGTAAAAACTCTCCATTTTGGCGTTTGAAAATACCAATCAACTTTCAACAAGCAATTATTCTGTTTGTAGTGGGTTTGCATACATCACAAATAAACAATCGCCTTTGTCTTTTCAAAAGCTATAATTTTGCTTCCCGCAGGTTTCTCGATTAGATGCCTTATTTTCCAGTTATTCGCGAAAAAAGATCGGAAAACGTGTTTTTTTTTTGACTGAAAACCGACAATTTCACTCGCGAATAAGTCGAAAAGTATTGCTTTTCAGAAAAAACTTCATTGAACAAAAAGTGCTAAAGCACTTATTTCCAATGAAAATTTTTTCACCCCCAAGATGGGGGGGCATCCACCCCCAGGGAGAAAGCAACCCTCGGCACAGGGTAGATTTTGAAAAAGAGTGTATGTAGATCCTGAATCCAAATTTTCATGCGAATCGGTGCTGTATGTGATAAATACACGGGAAAATGGTCATAGACTGGACTATTTGAGCTCGTTTCGAAATTTTTCGCATGGGAAGGCCATTGTTACATTCGTTTCTGAATTCTATAGTGAACACCATCAGCAACAGATTCAGAATATTGTTTCTCGAAGAACAAAGACACAGAAGGTTTGAAATATTGTTCCCGCAGGCTGAAGCAGTGGTGTGGCATTGGGTTTGTGAATGAAAACCATTTGCGTTTCAAGATTCTGATTCACGAGGGGGTTGGAGCCTTCATTGCAGGTAAATCGAAGACGATTCTCGTTCACGAAGAGTTACATACTCATTTTTCATAACCTTCCAAACACCCTTCGTTGAAGTAAAGAATGTGTGTATAGGTTTTGAAAAGAAAACATTGGATTCACAAAATGTTAATAGAGATACCGAAGTATTTTCATATTTATATCTTTTTTTAATTTTTGTTATAGGCAAATTTACATTTCACGAGAAGTGTATTGCGGACTTCAAAGACGTGTTTTGTTTTTTTAGAAGAAACTGTTTTTGATTGTGGCAGCAACTCTCCGCGGTGGATTAGGAATCTGCCCTCATACAATCATATAAACCCCAATATGAATTTTTACTCAAGCACAAATTGTGGTGGGTTAATAACCCAAAAAACTACGGAAGGAAGAAAATATGCTACAAAATAATCGCATCAGCTGGAACTCCAATATCCAAAAACATAAATAAGTCTATTAGGCTGATAATTTTTTTCTCGAGTAGAAATCCAATAGAGTCAGTTGATTCCAAGTCATTTGATTGAACACAGCCGATCAGAACAACATTATACTGAAAACAGATCCCATGGGCTTTTTTCAATCTATTACGTTGTCATGGAAACATACAAATTAATTTTTTTCGTTTTTGACGTTTGTCACCATTTAGTTGTATACTATCTAGAATGTTAATGTAATTACAGAATCAAATATACCAGAAATTACAGATCACAGTAAAACAAATTTTATGGAAAGCATTTATGGACGTTTTCAATGGTGGAAAATATCATTTAGATGGAAATTGGGCGGCGGAAGATTTGCCGTCAATTTTAAAGGATTGGGCTGTAAACATGAGAACAAAAGATGGTTGAGAGTTCAATAAGCTACGGTCTTACCATGTGGGACCTGACTGGAATAATGGGTTTTATTCTTCATTTTGATCAAAATTAGGAAGAAATTTTTATCGGAATATCCTCCAACATTTATAAATGCTCAAGAATGTTATAAATACTTTCTCAAGCTTGATGCTCATGGGAAACCAGATTTCGACCTACGTTCGTTACGAATAGTTATTGCCACAACTTGTGAATATTTTATGCTTTTTTTTCTTTTGGGTTAATCACTGTGAGACTTCATGACAGATCCCAGAAAAGAGAATTGAAATTATATGCCTCTTTCATGAACAGTTCAAGCTGTGGAAAAATGTTAAACTTGAATTGGGCTATCAAACAAGTATTATTTCATTCATATTGTTCAATATTCAAATCATAATCCTTTCCTGGAATTCTAAAGGAAAATTATATATTTTCCAGTTCACAAATTATTGTAAAAAATGTCGACTTTCAAAAGAGAGGATACTGGAATTGTCAGATCGTTATCACGACAATCTCTTGGCTTTCATTAAAAAACTCAAGAATATTGAATAAGGAGGTGTTTCAATAGTATATTTTTTTTAAATTGTTCCTATTCAATAACCAATTATTCGAATGGATCCCATGCCTCATTATTCATTATAGTAATAGTGATGATTTGAAAGTGAAGGAACATAGATATTCAAAAACCTGTCATCGAATATCAAAATATTGTCTGGTAAAAATTCTTGCAGTGTCAATGAGAAAAAATTAATGAAGATTTCACTAGTTGTGAAGAAATTATCCCTTTTGATAATAACTTTATAATTAATACTCCAATCTCGCAACATCAATGAACGAACTTTTCTGTGTGATTCGACTGGACAATTTTTCATTGATTCTCAAAACATATCGTTTATAATCAAATCATATTTCTTTTGATGATTTGAAAAAGTGAATCATCCTCAAATTACCAATATCACCAATATACCTCACACCATGTCAAAATCAATATAGCCAAGAAAACGGAAGAATAAAATGACAGAGAAAAAAAAAGGTTTTGAAAGCAGTCAATGGCCCTTAGGATCGTGGGTATTATTGTGGAGAGAATGCAGTTTGAGGAATTATGTTAAGTATGTTAAGTTATTACTCATTATATAAATGAAAATTTGATGAATATCATGTTTGAGAAAATTATATCACCATTGAATATAAAAAATATTTTTTTTGACATATTCATTTGGAGAATGAAAGCAGGTTCACATGCGCCTTTTCGTAGAAGCGAAATTGCATTTTATACGAATGAAACTGTATTGAAAGCGGTTTGATAAAAAACCAAGAGATATTTTCTTACCTGGAGCAGATGCCACGAAAGCGAATCCAAACAAGAGAAGGCTAAATACAATTTTCATTTTGTCTTCTGGAGTTCTATTCGGCGCGAATCAGTTAAATGATGACTTATTTCGGAATGATACATACTTATATATTCGATTCACTTCCATTTGGAGGATACTTGGGAGTAGTGAAAACAAGAGCAAGTCAAATTGAATAGGGAGTGCCAGATAACATAATTTCTCAAGAGGCATTTCATTTTTATTTTGCTGGCAAGGCATTAAAATCACAATTATATCAAACTCTCACGTGAGTGATAAAATTTGATAAGGGAATATACCAGGAATAAACTCAGTTGCAATTTTTTTTGATATTTCAAGTAACGTTATCATCAATTTCAATATCTATCATGATCGGTGAATATGCCAGCAAAGGTTTCGAAATGTGTTGAAAAATACTGGTATTTTTTCCCAGCGAACTGTTCCATAGGGCTATTTTTCACCGAAAACGAATCCTTGCTAGAAATGCTTTGAATTTATCGGCCATTCATATCGGAAAATCGTTTTAAACAGTATATTCCTGGCAGTGTCCTTAGCAGCCGATGTTGCACAGAAGCTCGTGGTAATTTCCCGCTCTCGGTGTTAGAAAAACCATCGGATAAATCCTCGAATAAATGGACTTGTATCCCTCTTGGTTGGAAAGGTACTTGAAAGAAGGTACTCTTGTTGAGTTTTACCGATTAATGTCACAACTGAGACACGTAACAATATGAATAATTGAAAGCTTATATCATCAAAAAAAGTAAAAAATTTGGGATGTTTTCTCTAATGATTATGAGAAGGAAAGTCAATATCAAACTGAAACATGAACTCTGTCAATAACACCTCGGGGGTGAAAAAATAGGGACAGGAGGTCCATAATACTCTGTTGATATTCGAAGAAAATGTGAGTTCAAACTACTAAATGAATTGAGTGGAAATACAGAGAAACATATGGAAACAACTCCCGAGGCAGTGGATGCATTTGTGGGACTGTCTAAGGGCAAAATTGAAGAAAATAAACCTGTTTTTTTGAATTTTGTTCAACACAAGTATTGTACGGCGTACGGGTGAGTGTTTCTGAAGGAGCGATAACAAGATAAAATTGTACGAGATGGTGCAAATAAATCTCATTATTATTATTGTTTGCACCTTTGTGATTTCAGATCAGAGTCTTTACTATCGTGGCAAGTGGAAATAGGCGCAAATGTAATGGTCCGGATAAGTAAAATACTCTCAAAATTCACGGGTTCGATTCCCCGCCCAACCACCGTGCTGGGATTCACACGTTCAAAGATTCCTTTGAACACAGAATAGAATTAAAAAAAAATGTGTTAACAGTATTCCATTGAGAATATTGCTGAACATAAAAACAACTTGAGAAGGCGAGAAATAAATAAGTCGAAATTAGTCGAACACATACAATAAATGGTACACACATGATGGAATGGAATGATACTATTTTACTCATGAGAGAACAAAGTGAAGCATAAAAGAAAGTCAAAGCCCACTTTTATATTATTCAACATGAATGAGAAAATTGCAAATTGCTCGTTGAATATAGATCAATTTTGGAGCCTTTTATAAAAAGGGGGGTTGTACAAGGAAGATTCAGTTCGAAGTGGGCTGTGTCGAAATCAACATTTGTTGGAACCATTGGCCCATAAACAGATATCATAAGAATTCAAAGCATTTTCATTACGGTTATTGAACTCCTCACAGGGCACAACCACGTGAACAGACATCTGACGTTGATAGAATTTTCAGATGACCCTGTATGTCGGTGTGTCTGTGAAATGCTGAAACGTCTTTACATGTCCTCGCTGAGTGCCCAGCCTTGGTGCACCAGAGGACGAACATCCTGGGGAATATGATGGTGAGCCCCAGAGATATCCAGGGGGTTAGGATGAGGGCTCAAGGTCGACCCTATGACGGATAGATGGCTAGTTGGGCACAGTGGGCCTGGAAGAAAGTTCAATAGCAAGGAACCACCCCCCGACCACGCGTGCTAGAAGAGAAATAATAGGTTGAGAATTTGTCAACAGTTCCGAGCGAAGTCAATGAATAGTTCGAGCAACTGCAACGAAATATAAATTGATATTGGATTATTTTCATCGAACTAGTTCACAAATGGCTATCAGTTCTTACAAATTATTTTCAAAGATGTTCGTTCCAACCTATTGATGACTTATACGACAAAAATTTGTTTCAATTGATTTCAACTTCTTGCAGTGACAATCTTTCACTTCAGAGATATTTTATGAGGTAGAAGATAGCAACTGTTTTGAGTTATTGCCAACTGAAGAAATTAGTAAGTCAGTTATAATATTCGTAGAGAAAAATGTATAGTTATCCTCTACGATCCCGTACTGTATGTTACAGTGATAAAACTAATTGGATATCAGGGTACATTGTTATAAAATAATATTTCTCCGTTTCTACACAATTTCCGGGAGTTATTGTGAAGATCGATTGATTCTTACAATAATTTGTGTCAATTGTTCCATGCTTCCAGAAGCATGCACTTATATCAGTCAAATGAAACCCGGTCAAGTATTCACTCAGTTGAAAATTTAATATCGAAAATACATTAAAGCAACGATTATTGAACATTTCAGTTATATCTATTGAAGACTCCATGCTTTAACTTCAAGCCGACTTAGTAGTAGGTACAGTTGGCACTTTGGGCGTTGTGCTTCTAGTTCCACAATCTACATATTCATACCATTCACAAGTAACCTTCGTTGGGTCCCAATACGTCTCAGGTGGACATTTCATCTTCATAGGCTTGTCTAAATTACATTCGTAGAATACTGAGCAATCCACAGTATCGGCCAAATATGTTGGATATGGGTCCTTGGCAGTGTCGTGACATACTCCAGCTGCAAAATAACGAAATCACTTCAGAATCCAGGTAGCATACTTTTATTGCAATCAACTATTTCAAACCAGTGGGAAATTTACAAATGTTCCTCGTAGAGATAACATATATCATAAATTGGAAATTAACATTTAATTTTGACTGTTTCCGGAAATTATCGAAATGCAAATGAAAGAAATGAACACCATTTTTGAGCTTTAACCATTCTGAAACTCTTGCTGAATTGTATTTCTTGGAGAGGTACATAAATACAGAGTGTAACAACGAAAACTAACACAGCCGTTGTTGAATATAAAAAGTAGTAAGATTTTTAAAAAAAGCTAGGACACGTCGATTTCTAATTAAAGGGGGACACCTTTCAGACTAATCAGATTTTAAGAAGAACTGCTCGAAAATGTTTTCATTTAGGCAAGTTACCGAGTGGTCTGTCTGTCTAATGTATTATTAACATGGCAATTTTAACTTCAAAATCTCGAAAACTAATCCTTACAAAAATTTCCTTTCTCAGAGTTGTGAAGGTATTCGAAAGACCTTCAGAACAACTTTTCCTATCTAAATAAGGGTCGTTGGATGCACCCCTCCGAGGGGGTGCGTACTAGCGAATATCTGATTTGTCTGAGAGGTGTTCCCTTTCAATTAGAAATCGACGTATCCGAGCTTTTTTTAAAACTCTTACTTTTTATATTCAAAAACGGCTCTTTTTTCGTTGTTACACACTGTACATAGGTCATCAGACTTTGAAAGACCAATATTTGTTTTCATACTGATGGTATGATAGCTTTTGCAATTTGGAGTACTATGGTTGTGTATCGTATATTTTGAGTGTCAGACTATTTGAAAACACTATTCGAATGTTCAGCTGAAAGTTAGATAGAGCGGATGAACCAGCAAATTTTGAAAACATTTGAATTTGAAAGATTGAGCAGATCTTCATCCATAGAAATTTTCAGATGGAAAAGATTATGGCTTCACAAAATATAGCAACTTTCATTATATTTGACCAAAATGCATGTTCTTCAATAATAAAATATCGTATTTTGAACCCCTATTTTGAGTTATATTATTACGCCTCATTAATCTTTTGTTTTACAAAAAAAAATCTATCAATGAATAATCCCAGCAAGTTGATGTTTCTTGAATAATTCACATTTTCAACATCAAATTTCATGGGCTTCCATAATGAACACGATAAAGGATTCAGCAATATTCAAAATGTGTTCATTTATATTCAATCAACAAGAAAACAGTCAGTCAGTTTTTACATGTTTTTATGGACTCTGAACAGGCACACAAATCAAATAGTTTGCTATCATCAATTGAATTTGAATTGAATAGGATTGAAAATATAGATATAAATACCAGCAAATAACACAAATGTAACTTCTTCCGAAGTGAACACTGAGAAGGATGAACTTTGTTTTAATCAGCGTCAGAATTATCTCGCTTTTTTATTGACCACTTGGACTTGATTACAGCTTATCAAATTCATCTTGGCACAAACTCATATACTTTTCCACTTGTACACTGGTAGTCTAGACTATGAACTATGACGAAAGAAAAAACACCTAGGAATAAATTTCAACACAGTGAACACATATAATAGGTGATAGGAGTCTTATTATCTTAGTATACTTCACAGAGATTGCTGGGCACAAACGTTATTATTTCTGGGCCAAAATGAATTGGATGAGCTGTACACGTATTGAATGTTTTGCACTAACCGTCGGAACTTGATATAAATGAATAGATGATTGATTATTTTGTCCACAAATAATACAAAAGCGTTTAATATCCATTATGAAACACTTTTCAAAACAACACTTAATTTAAATGGTAAACAAACGGAAAACGATTAACGACTAAATTTAAAACAACACTTAATTAATTAGTAAATAAACGGAAAACGACTAATAATTGAAAGCGACTAATAATTGAAAGCAACTGTAGATAAACGACAAATAACTAAGAAAACTACGGTAGAGAATTAAACTGCAAACGATAAATAGCAAATAGCTGGTTGAAAAGAACCGTGAAATTATGGAAAACCGGGTACAATTTGAATGCTAATGTCAAAACAATGTCAAAAGATGACAGAATTCGATTCTTGTACCATCTATTGGAAATCGCAGTAAACTCCGTCGATATGATTGATCGTGTCTAGAGTTTTTGACAAAACAATATCGAATCGGAGATCGCACCAGGAATATATACATCTTGCTACGTTCTGTAGATAACGTAACAAAAACGCTTCAAATCCTTTTTACATAGGCATTGACTAACTGTATCTCTATAAACAATGTAGTTAGTCAACTTCATGGAACATCAATTGACGGGATGGACACTGCGGGTGACTGACACCAGTGATTTTGTTTCCAAGTGATATGTTTTCTTTCGTTTCTCTCACGGACGTCGAAGCCTAAATCACACAATTTCTTGATTATATGTAAGTAATACCAAACACACGCCTAAGAGAACACAGAACTAGTTTTTTGAATGAAAAAACAAATTCTAATTATGCATCTCACCTCATTATAGAAGGTCATGAGTTCAACCACGAGTTCGAAATACGGCATTTTGAATTTGGAAATTAATAGAGGGAAAAATTCAGAATATTTATTGAATAATCAGGTTGAATTAAATAACTCACCATTGTTGATATTTTCGTTCACTTGACAATGCATGAAAAAGTTTCCTTCTCTGAAGGGAAAAATGGGTGCAGAGTTCTGTGTGTCAATTTGACTGGAATGTTGACAGAAACATAATGAAGCTTCAAAATAGAGTTGATAATAAAAGTTAATAAAGAAAATGAAAGTTTGAGCATAAAAATAATCTTCGAAACATGAATGACCTTAGATATTGACCAGAAATTCCACTTCTGTTCCTGACTTTATTGCCATCTTTTGGTATTATGTACAAGTAATGAAGAAAATTTGTGCATCAGCATAGCTGGGCATCGTTAATCAACTAATTAACTTCGTTAATCGTTAATCCGCTAAAAGAAAAGTTAGCTTCGTTAAACGTTAAAGCGTTATATTTCGGAAGAATTAACGCAAGTTAACGTTAATCCGTTAATATCTGTTCAAACCTAACCGCTGTTGTCATATGTCAAAAGTATTTTTCATACTTCTGAACATGAATGCCTCTATAATGGTAGTTCCTTACACCATAGGTAGTTCTCTGTCTGTTTTGAACTTGAAACTAACATATGTCCTGAAATAAGGCACTGATTACCAGTTTCTCAGGAGACCGCTGTCAAAAAATCGGTTAGTAGCGGTGGGTAGTGATTACTATCGCACCATACTCTAAGCACCTGCGCTGAGTAATGAAATGATCGAACGTCAAACGAAAGGAATCTCCTTGCAGTTTTCTTTCTCACTTGCACGCTTTGGCAAAATATATCTAGTTTTGTTTTTGTTTCACTCGTTCCCCGTCACTTGACGGTGCCGTGCGGAAACTATTCGGCATTGGATTAACGATTAACGGACTTCTGCATATTAACGAAAGTTAACGTATCCGTTAACCTTTTCAAAAGTTAACTTAAAAGTTAATCCGTTAATCGAAATGTTAACTTCGTTAATTAACGATTAACGGATTAACGAGTTAATGCCCAGCTATGTGCATCAGGCTACGACATCCGTAAGAAAAATGAAAGAAAACAGATGTCCATAAGACTGGCTAACTATATCCCTATAAACAATGCTATATCTCTATAAACGATGTTATAAGTAGTCTGAGTTTTTAGTCAAATCCAACAGATGGCATTTCGCCTTAGAGCTTTAGACAACCTGCACTAGATTCAGACTTTTATTTCGAGTGTCACTGAGGAGACCTATGGCAAGTCGAAACAGCTGTCTGGCATCGGATTCGTAAATGAAATGTTTTCGAACATCGAAATTCTACTTACAAAATATATCAATTTTATTTCCATCCCTTCAAGGAAAAAAATTGTTCCTATGTAATATCTATTCAAACATAGATACTAACAATTCGAAGTAAGTACCCAATATATAATACTGAAACATTGGATAGACATTCACTAGTGAGTTCAAAAATCAATTGGAAATCAAAAATTTGTGGGAAAATCAATAATTCATATTCATTTTAATAAAAAATCGGACAAATACCTCTACGAAAGATGCCATAGCTGTAGAACTTTCATTTCTAGATGTTCAAAATATGCAGATAATCTTACCTGGAGAGGATGCAACAAAAGCAATTGCGCACAAGAGGAAAATAATTTCAATTTTCATTTTGTCAGAAGTTCTGTTCGATGAGGAACTGTTGAAACGATCTGATGACTTATTGCGGAGTAATATCCGAGAACGTTTATATATACAGGCAATTGCACTTTTGTATGGCACTCGGGAGTGGTAAAAAAAATTGAGGGGTGTTCCAAATACACAAGGAGTGTCAGATAAAACTATCCTCAATTTTGGGCAGGGCATTCAGATTGAAAATATATAAATTACTTAAGTTCTGATATTATCTGATGATTGATTCGATAATATAATCTCACGGTGAAAATTAACCGGAAATATATTCATAATATTTTTCTATAAACCGAAGCAATAACCCATATCATCCAAAAAAAAACGCACTGCTTGGAACTTCATAAATAACCAAGAATATGCGTAAGTTCAATAATAATCTTGATGGAAGACTTTTGCAGGCGTCGTTGCATCTGTTGCACATAAAAACGTCGCTCAGATCACATATATGTAAAGGCATGGTGTTTCAACTGATTTAAGCTGACTTACATCTTGTTCAATCCACAAGAATATGTTACCAAAAAATGTAATGAAATTCGAAGTGTACAGTATTCCCGAGGTATGCCCACTACAAGTTGAATTTGTTCCCTAGTAAGCTTATCGTAAATTTATGAATCATACTGTTTGCAAATGTCCTGTATTCGAACGAATGCATATTGTGGGTTTCACAAGACATAGTCAACAAGCTGAGTACGATCATTTCACCATATTCAATTAACTGTATGCTTTTGTTTGTATCTCATTCGTATTTTTCATCTTCGATAGTATATTTGTATGGAATCGGATTTGAATAACACTGCAGTCGTAGAAGGCAGATTAAAAGATAACGCGTGAGTTTTAGTGTTTCAAATGATATTTTCGAGTAATGTTTCTGTTGGAAGGGATTGAAAACGAATTTTGTAGATGAACAATTTGGTTTTTGAAAACGTTTCGAACTTTATTGAATCCATTGTAATGGCTCAAACATTTCCAACATGGATAAACTAATGTTTGGGCTCTGATGATGGATTTGATGAGTTCGAAAACAAAATTGTTCATCTACAGAAATTTTGAT
Source organism: Zygogramma bicolorata (assembly GCA_032362365.1). Lineage (NCBI taxonomy): Eukaryota > Metazoa > Arthropoda > Insecta > Coleoptera > Chrysomelidae > Zygogramma > Zygogramma bicolorata. Next base: position 472,275 of record JAVJAQ010003784.1, on the reverse strand, counting down.
CCCTTTTTCAACAAAAAAAACTTTAGGTGAAAGAAAGCACCTGACATCGCCTGGTTGAAACCACCATAAGCCTCAAAAATCATTTTTCTTCACTCCAGTTACTCCGTCGGAAGTATTCACTACAATTATGCTATTGAAAAATTCTCATTGTCCTGATGTTTACGTTTTGAATAGTTCTGTTTTGAAAGAAGTTGCAGATATAATATCCCATTCCTTTTCCTTTTTGATAAATGAATGTTTCTCTCTTGGTATATTTCCAGACGCTATTGAATACGTGCCCGTCAGAATTTTTGTAAAGTGCTATAGTCTATTTTTAATCTTTTTTAATGTGAACTTTTATCATACTCTATGATATCTATTATGTGCTTTTATTTCTTTTATTATGTGTTGATGTCTTATTTTAATTCAAATCAAATTCTTCTAACTGTTTTATAATCGTTTCTTCTAACAAAGAAATAACGAATTTAAATACCTACTTTTTATGTATAGATTCATGAAAATAATGTTTTCCTGGATTCTACATTTTTCATTTGTCATTAGGACGTGCTACAAATGTACATTATGTATGTAACGTGGTCAATAAAGAATCTGTCTATCTATAAACTATATGTGCGATGAAGTGATAATTAACGTTCACTTATGTGGTTGATATTTCTAGTTTTTTCCAATTATTCAATTAGAAAAATGGTGATGGTTTCCCTGATTAAAAAAATCCGTAAGTGAAATACCTCAATATGCTCCGCCAATCGTCAACAAACTGAATTTGTCTATTGCCTTCGAGGAACTACTCAAATTTCTATTGGAAAAAATCGAATTAATCAATAATATGAACTGTTTGTTCATATTTTGTAGTTATTGTTATTTTGATATTCAAAATGATAGGAAAACATATATAGGGATTATTTATGAAATGAAGTTATTCAAATATCAATCAGATAAAACCATCCAACAGCTGAGGTCACCATGATGGGTGATTTTAATGTACATGATTCGTCATGGCTCAAATTCTAGAACAAAATAGAAGGAAAAGGACGACAAGCAGAGGTATTTGATATTTTTGATGATCTGGAACAACTTATAGATCAAGCCACTCGCATTCCTTATGAGAATAGCCCATCTGCCAATACACTGGACCAGTTTCTCACTACTCATCCTGATCTTTTTCGGATCAAAATTCACCCTCCATTGGGTAATTCTGACCACACTGTGATTAGGACCACTTTTTCTTATTCAGCTCCGATAAATGGTAAGCTGTTATACAGTCAGATGACTGGCACGAACTTCAAATGTTTTTCTCTGATTTTCCATGAAGAATGTTCTGTTTTTCATCTGGTGATCCCACTATATGTGCCGGGGAGATCTCTGATACTATCGTTTTTGGAATTGAGAAATTAATCGATGTTTGATATAGTGATCTCCTTTCTAAACTGCCGTCCTGTGGTATACATCCTCTATTGAGTTTTTTGTTAGGAAGTGTCTTGTCTGATAGGTCTATCTATGTGGTTATTGATGGATTCTGATATTCTCTCAATAAATGCAGTTGTTCCAAGGGGTTAAGTAAACTTTTTGCGCCCACTTTGAGTCCCCATATTCAATGGTATTAACGATAACTATTAACGAAAATAATAAAATTGGGTAACATCAACTCGGTGGAATTTGATGCTGGCATGTCTCTTCTCGAAGAAGCCCGATCTATCTTCACCAATATTCTATAATAACTACACTCATAAAGTAAAAATTATCCAGGTGCTAGAAATGATCAGTTATAATCTCTCATGGAAAAACCATGGTTATTCCCAGAAATTTGTATTTCTATTTCGTGCGAAGACTTACTTAACTCTTCGCCAGCTTCTAATGATGTGAAAGGCACAGAATATGATTGTTATGGATGGAACTCGGCACCAAAACAATGTGATATTTTATACTGTTCGAAGCTATGTGACTCAACGTATGTTGTGACGTTTTCTTTCGTTTCTGTCATTTCACCTCCCCATTTATCATCAATGTCTTGAAACTCTTCAGAAACATCTTTAAATAATATGGAGTAATGACGAACTTCATCGCTGAAGTTTTTGTGATGAATAAATATAAGGCTGGCAAATTTTGAAATTGTTTATTTTTTGTATACACTCTTTTGAATATGTTTCAAGTTCTTAGCAACATTGTACTGGAGATATGAGTTTGATCGTCATTTGAGTTCAGTGTATGATTATACCATATCTTTCCGTACTACTAAACTACATTATGGATATAAAATCAAACACTTTCTCTTTTCTGTAGATATCTTGGAACTTACTGGCACATTAGATAATTTTGTAAAATAATCAATGATTTTTTTTCAAGGAATCAATGTGCTCTCCATAGCTTTATGAGTATAATATTGCCACACGCATATGCTTCCAGAAACACGGTATCCATTGCAGTAAAACCCTTCGAGTATTTACTCATTTCAAAATTTATTCAATTTCGAAAATAAAGGGACACAATCAAAATAATAAATTTGAAAAGATTCAACTGGAAGCTCCGTTTGAATATGTTTCAAGTTCTTAGCAACATTGTACTGGAGATATGAGTTTGATCGTCATTTGAGTTCAGTGTATGATTATACCATATGTTTCCGTACTACTAAACTACATTATGGATATAAAATCAAACACTTTTTCTTTTCTGTAGATATCTTGGAACTTACTGACACATTAGATAATTTTGTAAAATAATCAATGATTTTTTTTTTCAAGGAATCAATGTGCTCTCCATAGCTTTCTGAGTATAATATTGCCACACGCATATGCTTCCAGAAACACGGTATCCATTGCAGTAAAACCCTTTGAGTATTTACTCATTTCAAAATTTATTCAATTTCGAAAATAAAAGGACACAATCAAAATAATAAATTTGAAAAGATTCAACTGGAAGCTCCGTTTGAATATGTTTCAAGTTCTTAGCAACATTGTACTGGAGATATGAGTTTGATCGTCATTTGAGTTCAGTGTATGATTATACCATATGTTTCCGTACTACTAAACTAAATTATGGATATAAAATCAAACACTTTCTCTTTTCTGTAGATATCTTGGAACTTACTGGCACATTAGATAATTTTGTAAAATAATCAATGATTTTTTTTTCAAGGAATCAGTGTGCTCTCCATAGCTTTCTGAGTATAATATTGCCACACGCATATGCTTCCAGAAACACGGTATCCACTGCAGTAAAACCCTTCGAGTATTTACTCATTTCAAAATTTATTCAATTTCGAAAATAAAAGGACACAATCAAAATAATAAATTTGAAAAGATTCAACTGGAAGCTCCGTTTGAATATGTTTCAAGTTCTTAGCAACATTGTACTGGAGATATGAGTTTGATCGTCATTTGAGTTCAGTGTATGATTATACCATATGTTTCCGTACTACTAAACTACATTATGGGTAAAAAATCAAGCACTTTTTCTTTTCTGTAGATATCTTGGAAGTTACTGGCACATTAGATAATTTTTTAAAATAATCATTGATTTTTTTTCAAGAAATCAGGTTGCTCTTTTCTGAGTATAACATTGCCACACGCATACGCTTCCAGAAACACGGTATCCATTGCAGTAAAACCCTTTAAGTATTTACTCATTTCTAAATTTATTCAATTTCGAAAATAAAAGATTACAATCAAAATGATAAATTTGAAATGATTCAACTGAAAGTTCCGGTTTGATTCTTCTTTTCCGGAGATTCGGGATCTCTATCAATGCTCCAACTTCAAGTCGATTTAGGAGTAGGTACATTTGGCAAATTGAGCGTTGTACTTCTAGTTCCACAATCGACATATTGATACCATTCACAAGTACGTCTCGTTTGGTCCCAATTAGTATGAGGTGGACATCTATACCTGATAGGCTTGTCAAAATTACATTCGTAGAATACTGAGCAGTCCACGGTATCGGCCAAAAATGTTGGAATTGGCTCATTTCCAGTGTCGTGACATTCTCCAGCTGCAACATGACAGAATTACTTCAGGACATAGTATTATTATTACTATCAACTCTATCGAATCCAAGGGACGGTACAAATGTTCAGAGCAGGGATAACGTATATCATCAATTGGAATATGCGATAGAAATTCAAAATATATGAATCAATTTGCTATTGAATGGACTTGATTGTGTGAGATGATTAGAATGCAAATGATATAAATGAAAACTATCATTTACATTTCGGATATAAATCATTTTCTAGATGTGAATCGAAACGATTTCCGATTAGCATTTCTTTCAGAGATAGGGGCATAGAGTTATAGGTTATGAAACCGTGAAAGCATTTTAATTTTCGACAAAAATTTTTTCAAATAATATTTTTTGTCGTTTTGAGTGCCAAAATTGTGTAGGTACACTGTCAGGTCTGTACTAATTGTAGAAGCCGGAATTCCCGTTTGTTAAAATCAACAATAAATTGGACTTTTACAAGACTGCCACGCATAAGAATGTCACTCAAATTACAGAAATAGCTGAGACATGCTGTTTTCATCATTGTGTTCGGAAGTATACAGTGTGTTCCAATAAATCGAAATTATGGGTTTCATATGAATAATACTTCAAATAATTTTTTTTGAATAATGTTGATTCACACGAACAGAAAGCTCTCTATTGTTCAAAGAACACCGCGTGAATAAAAGGACAGGAGATAGGAATTCACATTCAGGTACAATTTCTGAAGTTTGTAAGTTACAGAAAAAAACCTTCCTCGGCGAGGAGTTCCAAAGTTCAGTAGTGGAAAACAAAAGGAGCTGCTGTAATGAAAATACGAATTGATCGAAATTAAAAATGATCGTAAATTTCAAGAGTTGAGGAAACAAGATACGCAAAAAACCTGTAATGATAAAGATGTTCATCTATATATGGGCCGGCTATAGAGTGACTTTATGAAATTTCAGCATTTCTTTCCTAAAGATATAATTAGCCACTACAATTTTTTTTTGTATTGAGGGCATAATTTCGATTTAAAGGCATCACAAAAAAATTTTTTTTTTGATTCTGTTGAAATAAAAAGATTCCATGTAATAAGGAAGATCTCTAACAGATTGAAATTACTATAGAAAGGTAATATGTACAAATACGGACATTTATGAATATGAAGGATCTGAAATATTATCATTAGAAAATCATAGCTGGAAATGTCGCGTCAAGCATAAATGAATATGGGGAAAAACACATTTTTGTTTTTATTGATTCGACGAAAAAATTGAAAAATACCCTACGGAGGATTTCCTAGATAGTATTTTCATTTAACGATTTCCCAAAAAGGTTCTGGGAAAACCACTAATGTAGATACCCTCACCTGGAGAAGATGCCACGAAAACCACTGTGCATAAGAAGAATACAATTATAATTTTCATTTTTTCTGAAGTTATATTCGATGAGAAGCTGTTTTTGAGCGATCTGATGACTTGAATTTGGGAGTATTTGCCAAGAAGGTTCATTTATCTAGGCAGTTCCAGGGAGTGGCGAAAAAATCAAGTGCTTTTTCAAATCAATAGGGAGTGTCAGTAAAAATTATTATGAAGAGGAGTTTCATTTTCACCTGATGGGCAAGGCATTCAAATTGAAATGATATCAAATTTCTACGTTCTGATATGATCTGATGAATGATTCAATAATACAATCTAGCAGTGAAAATGAATGAGAAATATACTTAATCACATCATCTTCTTGTGAAACGATGCAATAAAAATATCAAATTTTCATATTTTGTAGGTAGTCAAGAATGAGCTAGAGAAATAATTGAAGAACACTACTCCTTCCTGAACAACTGTGAAATAAAACTTCATGTCTTTATACCACTTGTCTTATCGACGTTTCTCGGTACATTGTAACTAACTAGCACCCAGAAAAACGAGTAACATTCTTCAACAAGCCTACAGAGATGTTGGCCAAACGTAGAAATTCAATTACTACAAACCAACAGATGAACTCCCGGAACAACAATTGCATATATTCAAACATCCATGAAAACCTCAATGATATCCCATTTATTGAAGTTTACTTGAATACCTTTGGTATTTAATGTAAAATATAAGCGCATCGATAATAAAAACGGGGTTGTCTTCATTCTCTTGTTCCTCGAATAAAAAAAAAGATTTATTTCGCTCCAGGCTGCCACAAATATGCTCACTAATTGTTGATTGAGCAATGATGGAAATTTTATCAAAATTGTCCAATGTACTTTTCATCTGAATAGTTTGAGAAAGCTAGAAAGTCGATAACTACCTCAATGATTCGGAACTTTATGGGAATCGATTCGTCATCTCTGCCGGAAGGAACTCAGCTTTGACTCAATATAAGTCAAGATGAGGACTCTTTTCGCTGCAAGAATATTCGATTTCCATCAATTGTTTTCAAAATATTTCATTGGTAAGTACTTGCAATCATATACACACAATTCATCTCTCAATATGTAATTCTGTAGCATCTTCAAATCTTCTGGAACTTTGTTTCGTCGACTAATGAGAAGACAAAACTTCAGTCCACGTTCATTCAATGACTTCCAGATCCTTAAATCTTAAAATTAGAGCATATCAAATCTGGAATACTGGGTGATACCAAATATATTCAAGAGATTCCTCTTGCCGTTTTACACACTCCATTTTTTTTTCGCAGGAACACCCAGAAAACCTACAGTACTACCGAGTCAGTTGGTGTATTCGATAAACAACTCACCTTACCTACTAGGATTGATATCTAGGCAACTACAGTCTATAGTGTAGCCGCTGAAAAGATAGAATGATCACGTTATTGAATTAATGTAACACACGTTAATACAAAGCACACATGAGTACAGTACAGTGTAAACAGTTCTGCATTCATTTCAGTTTTTAAGGCGTGGCATCGTACGCCGCGCAGGCTATATATAGATGCAGGCATTCACTGTTCACGCGTTCTAGAATTCTATCTTTTGAACGGCCCGACTATAGTTCCTAACTTGTAGCTAGTGACTCATAGGATGTACGTGTACGGTTGGTAAATTATTGATATCCATATGAAGCAGGTCATGATATAGAACATAAATTAGCTAGAATATTTCCCTCATATATAAAATGTCATATAAGAACAATATCGAAAACTTACAGCGGTAATTACATTGTATCAAGTCACCATAACAACACATTTGAAACCGTATCGCTAGACGTCAGTAAACAACACAAATAAATGTCAGATAGACTTCAAAAATAAAAAAACATTTTGCGTTTTAGTGAGTGCTTCATACAATCTATAGAGGAAAGTATAAATGAACAAAAAATAACATTTCCTTGAGAATTTCTTTATTCGTGAAATATTCCAATGAATTACATTCATGCATAAAAATGACCAGATAATTTTGCATTCATGCGTGATATCTTATACAAATTGCATTCGGTTATTTTCATATTTTTTAAAAGAGCCCTCGTCCTTCGGACTCGGGCACTTTCGCCAAAATATGAAAATAAACTCTTGCAATTTTTATATATATCACGCTTCCTAGCAAAATTATCGGTAATTTTTATGCACTCGTGCAATTATAACCGATAATTAAGTTTCAAATCAAGTTTTACCACTTTCCCACAACCTCTCCTCAAATACACTAAAAAATTGAAAATGTATGATAAGTCATTATCTACAATTCAGGATCTAGACTATAACTACTGCCAATCATACAAAGTCAGCCGGAACGAAAAATGTATGACGCGACCCGGGCCCCTATAGTCCAGTCTATGACCATTTTCCCGTGTATTTATCCCATACAGCACCGATTCGCATGAAAATTTGAATTCAGGATCTACATACCCTCTTTTTCAAAATCTACCCTGTGCCGAGGGTTGCTTTCTCTCTGGGGGAGGATGCCACCCCTTCTTGGGGGTGAAAAATTTTTTATTGGAAATAAGTGCGGAAATCAATAGATTGACTAATTCTAAGCACTTTTTGTTCAACGAAGTTTCTTCTGAAAAGCAATACTTTTCGACTTATTCGCGAGTGAAATTTTCGGTTTTCCGTCGAAAAAAACACGTTTTCAGATCCTTTTTCGCGAATAACTGGAAAATAATGCATCTAATCGAAAAACCTGCAGAGAGCAAAATTATAGCTTTTGAAAAAACAAAGACGACTGTTCATTTGTGATGTATGCAAACCCACTACAAACTGAATAATTGCTTATTGAAAGTTGATTGGTATTTTCAAACGCCAAAATGGAAAGTTTCTACATACATTTAAAAAGTCATAGTTTATCGATCTCATTTTGATGGCAAGCGGAATGCCTATTCGTTATTCATGTTATCAATTGTCAATTATCAATGGCCAATAACTCGCTTCTCCTAAAAAACTCTTCAGAAATTTTCGCTACATTTTACGAACGATGAGACAACGATAGCGTTTAAAAATATAATAGAACAATTTATACGAGCAATTCAGAAAAAACGTTATCTATCAGATTTCGCAGTCATGAAATTGGGTCGGCCTCAACTCATCATTACGCAGAATCTCCCACGGTAATTAGAGGAAAAACCTTCCCAAACAAGCTCTATAAATCTCGGAGTATTCCTTACTAATGAAAAAATACAATAATGACTTAATTCATTACCCGCAGCAGTGAAATAAATTCAACTCATGATTTATAACATACCACTTGACTAATTTCAAGAGTATGAGAAAGCTCCGAGCCATTTTGTACTGATAATTACCATTGGATTGATATAACCTTCGAGGCAAGAAGTAAGAATTACAACTGGTAAGTCTGAATCAAAATTATGATTAACAGGCGGTTTTCTATTTCGTATTTAATGATATCTACTACAATGTATAATTATCGAAATAGCGTTCAACATACGCACATTCTGTCGGGAAAATAATTATTGAGTTATAAACGGACACATTTCTCAAACAAGGAAGATTATAAAGAGTCAATGACATTCTTCTTCATCCACGTTATACTTTATACACCATTGGCCTTCAACTTGTTTTCAATAAGGTATAAAGAATTGAGTGAACACTCAGGGTGTGGACTTTGATTACTATCTGCGAATAAAAATATTGAATGAGTTCTAGGAAAAGTCTTCAGGCCACATATTACTACGGTAGCAAAAGTAATGTCCTGGTATCGTATAATCGGTGAAATCGTGCACATCATTGCAGACAAGTACTGCTACCCGTCATTACAGGTTTTCAATGAAATGCCATCAGACCAAAGTTGAAGCCTCCTGTTATCCCAAGCTTTTTTTTACCCTCCTCCCACTGGCATCAAACCAGAGTTTATTTTGCCACAGAAATCTCATGATGAATCAAGTCATTCCAAGCTTGTTCAAAGACCCAGAAACCTTTTAAAATACTTGGTCCGAAAGACAGAGAGAGCATCGATCCACACATTAGAAAAATATATCATACCTTGGTTGGCAATCTGGCTAATATACTGGTAACTCTTTATTTCTGGCTCGAAAATGAACCCTATATATAGTCGATGAGGTTGCCAACCAAGAATCTATCCTTTACAGTGTCTCTTTCTTTTATGGCAACTTGAAAAGGTGTTGGGATTAATCTTACAACTGCAAAATCTCATAGAAAATATTCAGATGAATCTAAGCTAGCCCGACACAGAAACGGTCAACAAACACATGTCAACATTCAGAGACAACTTATAACCCTATAGGTCGGAAGAAGTGTTTTTTCCTTAGGTTTCTCAATATGATTCAGTATATGTGATATACTAGTCACTATACAGATAACCACAGAATAGGCTGTGCACATACGTTATTTTCTGAGAATTTTTTTCAATTCAAGTATCTATCCTAATCGAACAATCATAACATTTAGTTGGGGTGTCGTTACACCTCCGGATACCAATAGAATGACTGTAAATCAACGACAATATCGACAAGTGACAAGAAGAAGACAGACTAAAGTTCAGGACAAAACGGTTGAAACAACACATTTTTCTGAACTGTGGAAATGTGACTCTGATTCTCTTCATAGCTTCTGAGCACTGTTTTTCTAGACCCTTCCTCGAATTTCTTTTCCCTTCTAATTGACTACGTCTCCATTCGAATTCAAATGTGTCTATACATGAGAAACAAACCTTCCCAGGAAATGAGGAATACAGATATAATGCGATAAAGTTAAGAAACGGTTTAACTGAAATCAAGATACATATTGATTGGCCTGATACAAGTTATCGATTTGTTTACTTTGGACTTCATAGCACGCATATCGATTCTCAGTAACGATAAGACGCGTTGAAGTAATAACTATACAACATGCATGAGTTGTGCAAGTTGAGATTAGGGATGCCAAAAAAAAAACACCGTTGTATGGAATACAAACCGTGTTGATGTTTGAAGGAATTGAAAAAGTAGCTCTGGAAGTTATATAGGCTTTCATTGATTCATATTTAGGTTGACAGAGGGAACAATCTAGTTTTCAAATCGATTTTCAGGGCGCACAGACACCAAATTAAACACTTGTCGAAATTATAGCAAAGTATGATAATGAATATGTTATCACGTCGGTCAGTGAAGACTTTTGTATGAATAGATGATGCTGGAATTTCTTGACATTTACAAAAACTCCTGGAGATTTCTCTCTCGAGAATTGTTATGGCACGTTTGAAATGACTCTTTTCAATTTTCGGCATCAACGGGTTTGTTCAGACAAAAACTAAATGATCAAGTAGCTGATGATGAGAAGAAGTTTGGTAAAAATTTCCAGTAGGTCACAATAGTTTTCAATTAAAGTATCAGGGGCATGTTCATATTCCAGAACAATGGCTTGTAAAACTACTTTTCTTCGGGCTTGAAGGCCGTCGCTCTTTGGAATTTCTTCTTAACGTTTCGCTAGCGCGAGGGGCCAGCTTCTTCAGAGCCTTACTCATTTCCGATGACAAAACGTTTCGATTTCGTAAGACGTATTTATATTGATGCAGGTACACGCACTGAGTGAGGGTGACCACAGGATTCTGTTTAAAAATGCTAAACTGTTTGCCCCCAACCGGGATTACCAAAGCCGACTGGTACGGGAGGAGATAGAGATCCAAAAACATACGGACAATTTCAACAGTAAAGAAGAAGCGTTGTGTCTTAACAGAATTTGGAATTCCATTCTGAGGAAATCAAGAATAACTAATGAAATCACGGCAGGTAGTGCAGCAACTAATAATGATGATTATTCCCCGAACCCGACAGAAGTAATTACCCATTTTGTCAGAAGTAATTAACACTCCAGACTACCTGCATCAAAATAAATACGCCTTAAGAAATCGAAACGTTTAGTCATCGGAAATGAGTAAGCCTCTGAAAAAGTTGGCCACTCGCGTTAGCGAAACGTTAGGAAGAAATTCCAAAGAACGACGGCCTTCAAGTCCGAAGAAAAGTAGTTATACTAATAACCTCGGCCGCAAAAGCCTTAACCATTTTGCCAATGGCTTGTAAAGTCCGAGATATGTAACCATATTAAGATTTTGTGGCCGTGGTATTGTTCACTTTGAATACGAAAATCACGAATTATAAATTAACTTTCGAGCAACCCATCATATGAAAAACATGTGTCTATTTCGCAACCATGTTTATTTATTCAGGTGATTCGTGAAAACTATGAACTGTTGCATTCTATTCAAACAGGAAAAGGAGATAATACAATGAAAACATATTGACCACTGAATAGACAAAATTGAAGAATGCGGGAATAAAAATTTGTCCATATTATCATTGGTCAATGAAATGTTATAACTGATGACAGAACGACTTCACAGTGATCATACTCTGGAGATTTTATAATTATAGTCTGCTACATCTCGTGAAAGGAATTTCATCTTGTGCCGAGGATTGTATACTATTCAATTCACAAACGTTCAAAATAATTCCATGAAATGAAAACGAAATGAATATTTTAAAGATTGATTTCAATACATTCAGTTTCTCAAGTTGGCATCAGAAATAGACGAGCTTCATGAAGCTTCCAATAAATGTCATTGTTGGAAAATGTCATTTATCTGTATGATTTTCTTTTTTTATTTCGTTTTCGGAAATCTATCAGAGTATTGATATTTGATATATGATGAAAGCTAATGCTTTCCAATGCAATCATTTTAGTGCGATTCCATTTTACTGAGTGATCTCCATTGGCAGTAAGAATGTGTTTTAATGATTTGGAACCAGCAATCTATCTATTCTTGATGTACATCTTGTGCTCACTCTTTCGCGCTTCCAAGGAAGAAATTTGATAAATACAATTTTTTGTTTTTTTCTGTTATGTCAGTTGGTTTAATGTGTATCAGTATTGAACGTGAAGTATTTCTCGTTGTGAATATTGTTCTAACATCATACCTGCTGCCTATCCGGTTATTCATTTCAGACAGTCGAAGTACATGAGGTTTAATGGCTATTACAGGATGTGTAGTTTGTACAGGTTGTACTCCTTCATTGTGGGGTGTGTTACGATTCACAATTTCAATGTATTTTCTATGAAATTGTCTGGGTGTCCATTTTATTTCTTCCCTGATTTTATGAAGTTGATCTTCTCATCGACCCTAAATAACAGAAAACACAAAGAATTGTTTTCATCTGATCCCTTGTTCGTGCGGTCGAATATATATCAGTGAAACATCCAGACCTTTGGAAGTGCGAAAGATCTCCATCAAGAACAGCCAGAATGGTGGTTCTTAATTATCGGAACACATCTCTTATCATGCTGTTTGAGAATACTTGCATCTCAACGAGTTCAGTTTATATTAGTCGCACACCCTTCCTCTTCGAAGTCAAAATCCTTTGACGAATATCAAATCTTTGACAGATTTCTGTGAACAAATTGAAAGAGAAATATTCGTAAAGGAGTTTTGAAAGCATATTTGATTCTGGAACGTTAACAACGATAAGTATTTATTATTCATCAGCTTTTGTATATTTTTTTCATAGGCTAATTTGAGTTATACGAGGAGTTTCTGACTGCTAGAATGTATTCCACTCGGAAAGAACTGTTTTTTATTCTGTCCTCATACACTTGTATAGATTCCAATATTGAATCTAGTTTTTTCAAAATGTGGTAGGTTAAGAACCCAAGAAAACTAAGAAGAAAGAATTCATCCACAACAAAATGACTTTAAAACAATATATTCTATTTTAGGAGCAAGAATGCGGTTAATCACACTTTTGGGGTCATATTAAGTTTTAGACTAAATTGTTTTTATTTATTTCAACTCTATTCTGTTATTGATCGTAACAATTTACTTTTTCTTGTCGAGTTTCGTTGGAATTGGGATCAGTGTTAGTCGAAGAAAAAACTATTGTTTTCTTGCCAACGGCTCGAATTCAATTAAATTCATCCTCAGGGCTCTGTTTCTCATGTAATAAACTAGTTTATACTTGCCTCGATGCATTATTATACTTGAAGTTTGTGTAAAATTGTTTGACAAGTACTCACCAAAAGTTGTTTTTTCCATGTTGAAAACCTCAAGATATAAAGTATTGACAGACATAATAGATACACGAACGAGTCAACAGGATCCACGGAAACACTGAACTACTAAGAGTATATGACCGGGGATCCCGTTGATTTCTGTTCGTTTATCTATCATGTCTATCCAAAATTTATATTTCATGGATTTTAACACGGAAAAAACAACATTTGGTGAGTACTTTCGAAACTATTTTACAAACTTTCACCATAATAATGCCACGTGGCAAGTATAAATTAAATGAGAAACTATTGCTAGAGAGTCCTGAAGATGAATTTGATTAAATTCGAAACGTTGGCAAGAAATTTTTCTTCTCGTCTAACACTGATCACAATCCCAACCAAACTCGACAAAAATTGAAACTGGATCACTAATATCAGAGTTTGTATTTATTTACATTATATTAATATTTATCGGGAGTAATTACACAAGTGCTTCAAAATTACCGATAATTTTCCATGAAAGCATGTTGTCTAAGAACTACAAGAGTTTATTTTCATATTTTGTTTTAGCAAAATATGAAAATAACCGAATGCAGTTTTTTTACTGCCAAACATGCTTGAATGGAAAATTATCAGGTTTATTTTGATGCACGAGTGTAATTCGGTAGAATATTTCCGGAGTTAAAACAACGACGTTTAAAATTCAGTATTTATGCCTGTCAAGATGACAAATGTACATTTTAACAATCGTTACTATAGATACAAGGACCGAGCGGGTATTTTTCGATACCTTCCGGGTATTTACCAGCCCGAAAATGTCCCGCCGGGAATTTATCGCTGTAATTGATCGAAAATGTCCCGCTTCATATGGGATTTTTAACAGTATAATTTCGATATTTCCGGTTACTTGACAATGCAAGACGAAGTTTCAAACTCTGAAGGGAAAAATTGGTGCAGAGTTCTGTCTGTCAGTTTGAGTGAAATGTTGAGAGAAAGATAATGAAGCTTCAAAATGGAGTTGACGATAGAAGTTTATGAAAAGAATATGACAGTTCAAGCATTAAAATGATCTTCAAAACATGAATGATATAGAACATTGACCAAAAATTCCGCTTTTGTTTCTGAATCGATTGCCATCTTTCAGTATTATGTATAAGTTATCAAGAGAATGTGTAATTCAGGCTACGACGTCCGTGAGAAAAACGGAAGAATAGACATGACTTGGAAACGAAATCATTAGTACCATCTACCCCTATTATCCATCCCTTCGAATTATATTTCCATTAAGTTGAGTAACTTATGGTTCGACTGAAATGTTGAAAGAAAGGTAATGAAGCTTCGATAACGATTTGACGATAAAAGTTAATGAAGGAAATGAAAGTTTAGGCATTAAAATAATCTTGAAAACATGAATGAACGATGAAATTGACAAAAAAATCCACTTCTACTTCTGAATTGATTGCCTTCTTTTGGTATTATGTATAAGTAATCAAACGACGTTTGTAAGACAAACCAAAGAAAAGACATGACTTGGAAACGAAATTACTAGTGCCATCTACCCCTAGAATATATCCCTTGTAATGATATTTCCACATGGTTGACTAACTAATCTGTATCTTTATAAACAATGCTATGATATCGATATTTTCATGGACTTGACAATAAACCACAAAGTTTGTTTATCTGAAGGTTGAAAAAAGTACAATCAGTTTGACTGAAATTTTGAAAGGCAGCTATTGAAGCTTCAAACAAGTTTCGTAAAATGGTTGACAGAATTTTATAAGGTTCAGTTCAGTTGACTAACTAACTATACAGTGTGGTCCAACGAAAACTTAACACCGCTATGTTCCGGCTTTAACATGAAAATGTGGAAAATCGCTCGGACCCGTCAATTTCTAATACAAGGGGGAACAACTTTTCCGCTGTTTTCATCCCCGTAACTTCAACCCCCTAACGGGGGTGAGCACAACCCCTTGATTTTGAATAGGGATGAGGGGTGTTGAGATACCTCATTTTGACGATCTTATCGTGTACTATCTGACCGTAAAATTTCACTTCAAAATATCCATCGATAATGAAATAACAGCGAAAATAGTGAAAGAGGCAATATGGAATTTATCTCGAGAATATTATTCGTATCCGACGCATTTCAAAGGTATTGAGTGGTTAATTTTTTGTCCAAAAAAGTAGACGGACCTTGTTTTTGTACCTTAGTCTATCGTGAATTGTTAAGAACGGTACAAGTGTGTCCAAGCGATTGTAAATTTGTAGTGGAATCAAAATGGTGTATTCCGTAGAAGAAAGGGTGGAAATGATAAAATTATTTTTCCGAAATAACGACTCTGCGCGCACAACAGCGGCTTTATTTAACGAACGACATCCTGGAAAAAATGTATCCGCTGCTTACGTTGTGCAACTGGTTGCCAATTTTGACGCTACTGGGTCAGTTGGAAACAAAAAGAGGGTGCATGAAAGAGACGAAGCGAGGGACGTGGCTGTCTTAGGTCATATAGCAATGGATCCGACCGTTAGTACTAGGAAATTGTCCGAGGTATCTGGTGTTTCACGCACAACAATCATGAGAATCCTGAAACAACATAAATTCCATCCGTATAAGATACGATTGGTTCAGGAACTGAATGAGGATGATCCCGATCGCCGACTCCAGTTCTGTGAAGTGATGAGTGAAATAATTAACGGCAATCAAAACTACATGTTCGATATCTGTTTTTCGGACGAGTGTTCATTTTACCTTAACGGCATTGTAAACCGGCATAACTGTCGGTATTGGTCAGATGAAAATCCACGATTATTTCGTGAGGTGTATACACAGCGCCCCCAAAAATTAAATGTTTGGGCGGGTATTTATGGAAATCACATAATCGGCCCTTTTTTTCTACCCGGTAATCTCACAGGCCAAATGTATCTCGATCTATTGGAGAACGCTATTTATCCAGCCCTCGTGCAAGTATTGGAGAATGCAGAAGACCATCAAACGATCATTTTCCAACAAGATGGCGCACCACCTCACTTTGTTCAACCGGTGCGTCAGTTTTTAGATGACAATTTTCCTCACGCCTGGATTGGAAGAAGGGGACATATTGAGTGGCCACCCCGATCACCTGATCTGGCTCCACTGGACTTTTTTCTATGGGGTCACCTGAAATCCAAGATTTACGCCACCCAGCCTGAGTCACTGGATGATTTGCGAACTCGGATCATTAATGAATGCCGTCAAATTACACCAGACATCTTGAGTAATGTACGTGAACGTTTTCAGCAAAACTTATATTACTGCATGGAAGTGGATGGTGCCCATTTCGAACATTTAATAAAGTAATCACAAAAGTACGTACTCTTCCACTATTTTACCTGTCATGTCGTTATCGATGGATATTTTGGAGCGAAATTTTACGGTCAGATAGTACACGATAAGATCTTCAAAATGAGGTATCTCAACACCCCTCATCCCTATTCAAAATCAAGGGGTTGTGCTCACCCCCGTTAGGGGGTTGAAGTCACGGGGATGAAAACAGCGGAAAAGTTGTTCCCCTCGAATCAGAAATTGACGGGTTCGAGCGATTTTCCACATTTTCATGTTAACGCCGGAAAATCGAGGTGTTAAGTTTTCGTTGGACCACACTGTATATCTCTATATACAATGCTGTAACTATGTGTAAACCAAACCCTCGACCTCCGCCGCTGGCGCAGCGATCACCGCCGCTAAACGTATCGGAATGGCGCGGGCAGCAGCGCGCGGAGCCGCGGATGCCGAGACTGTGCCCTGGCGTGGCGCTGTTTTGGGAAGCTCTCTTCGCCGGCGTTCCCACGCTCCTGTGGCGCGCGCGGGGCACGCGGGGGTCGGACTACCGCGCGCGATCGCCACTTGCCACCTGCCGAAGATCCTACCACGTGCGAGGCAGCGTCTTGGAAGCTAGGAGAGGCGTCCGTCGGGATGCGCGAAAAGGGTTAGTCCGGGATTCGGGAGGTTCGGAATGGTGGACGGTCTGGGAGGTGGATCGAGGAGTGGGAATGTAATGCGGGAGGAGTTTGATTCCTGATTGTTTTTAGAGAATTTTTTGGAACCGGCGCATTCGCCTTTTTTTGATTCGTGAGCATAGTCTCACGTTAATGTAGTAAGAAGATTCGAAACGTGTTAGAAAAAAACCCCGTGTTTTTTTTCCATCTACAGCTTCACACGAAAGGAAAGCCCTGTTATGTTCAAAGAACACTGAGTGAAACAAGAAACGGGAGATATGAATTAAAATTGACTCATTCACAAAAAGGAAGAAAAAGTCAATCCAGAACAGCTACCCTATATGTCGACGACTGGAACTGAAATAGAAATTATTTCCTCTTGCTCAATTTGTATACCAAGCATATGGAAGTTGAATCAAATACATAGCAAACGTAGCAATATCTACACAAAGCAAAATAGGGAGCTTTTTGTAGGAAAATTCTCACTCACCAGAATGATATTTTTGTCCTACCCATACAAGATCTCGTTTCGCTCATAGAAACTTATCTCTTGAGCTCTTCAGTGGTGAAATGGATGAATTACTGGAAACTTCCACTTGAATCTTCAGACATTAACTTTAGATTTTTGGAGTTTGTAAGCCTCAGGAGAAACCTCCTTTGGCAAGGAGTTCCAATGTTCAGCTGTTCTATTGAAAAAAGATCACTGAGCAAGAGAGGTTCGACAGATCTCCAAGCTCACAACGAAGGGGTCATTCGTGTTGGTACTGCCGAGGGTACAACGACTGACTACAATTTAGAAGAGCACCGGCCGTGGAAATATCTACAGAAGAGCGAAAAGTCTCCGATCCTTCTACCATGTTTCAACGAAGTAAACGAGTCCGTGAGCGAAGAATCATTTGGCGAACACCTGGATACCAAGCAAATGAAAATGGAAATCAGTGTTCATTTAGAATTTTTGAAAAGCGTAACTACGCTTTCCACACGGACGTATACAAAAAGGGGGATGTTGATGGGAGTTCGAAATGTTTCTGCTAGTGACCAAACATCAAACGACGATGACGACAGCATGTGCATACGAATTTTGTATTTTTCCTGTAGTAAATCGTCGTAGGTATTTAAATTCCAATCCTGAATTCCTAAACCTGATATTTCAAAAAAGACAATCTATCGTCAATCTGTCCATTGCTTGATTTGAGGACTTTTTGTTTCATTGCCAACCTTCAGAAATAGAACTAAATGTAACCAAGATAAACACATACTATGTGACAAAATTGTTAAGGCTTTCGCGGCCGAGGTTATTAGTATAACTACTTTTCTTCGGGCTTAAAGGCCGTCGTTCTTTGGAATTTCTTCCTAACGTTTCGCTAACGCGAGTGGCCAGCTTCTTGAGAGGCTCACTCATTTCCGATGACATCTCATATCTCATTTCATTGATTCATTTTTTCATTTGTACTAAATTTTCAATTTTTTAATTTCGAAAATGATTGAAATATAGAAAATCATCAATTCCACTATATAAATACGTTATTAACGTTTTCGGCAACAAATTCACCTCAAAACAACTAAGTCGCTGCAACTTATCGCATCCATATAGTATATGCTATATTTCATGCAATTCGAAAAAATATCATAAGTAGATGCACCTTGTCCAGTTGCAGCGACAATCTACATCGTGGAAATGAAGTGGAAATCAATGGCAACAAGTATATGAAACAGCAGTAAATGGTCTGAAGAATAACCAGCTATGGCTCAACTGCAATCTCCAGAGTTTGAATCTGAATGAAACAATATTCGTTTATTTCTCGCTCCTCCAAAACGATCAACCAATTGAAAATCCCACGAAAATACATACTTCCTCCATGTCCACAGAGAAGACAATGTGATTGCCTTTCGAGAAAAAAATAATCAAAGTTAAAATATCTTGGCGTAGTACTGGATCAGCATATGAGATGGGACGAACATGCCCTATATGTTACAAAGCGACTCCACCAACTCACTCACAAAATTTTGTGAGTGAGCAACGAACTATTTTCTATTTCGGTAATAAATTTTACAATATACGCAGTTCGAAGTAAACTTTCATTTAACAAATATAAAACCTGTATGAAACAATTCATCAATCTCAACTCTCTGCTAGTGAAGTTACTGTGAAAAATGTATATGGCTAGTTATAAATTAGTTGTGTCAATGGTGTGTATGTATAGAAGATTATATGAACGAACCTCATCGTGTAATATATGAATAAGATATGGATTCTGCCATGTCGACCACTCCGGGGATCGAAATATGAGACGAGAAAATAAGACAAGAATTAAAGAGGATGAAGCCGGGATTGGAAAATAATCTCAGATTGAGAAGAATAATAATTTGAAATTTCTATCGATTTCCACAAGAATTGCACTTATCGTTAGTAATGTTTATTTTCATTTATATCAGTACATTGATGTGAAGAATATGCTCACCCTTGACTAAAATTGATGAAAATTAATTTAAAAAGAAAAACGCTCGCTTTGAGATTTTCTCTCGACGTTGGGCCCAGAAATTGCTGTACCCGTTTTGCTATACAAACGAAACTAAAATGTGTGTTCAGAAAAATGATTGTTGGTTTGTCAAGTTAGGTATTCAAAACATAAAAATATACAATTCACACAGGCTTATCGTGAAAAAAAGGGAACTCCTCTTGAAATTTTATTTAGAGTAAATGTTTTATTCAAACTTATATAACATTGATGAAAATTCCACTTTCTATATTTGAACGAAATTAGTGCTTCCAAAGCACATTGTCCATTATTCAATTCATGTTCACATCTAATACAGGAACCAATAACTGAAAGTACTCCATTACTATTTTTCCACCCCATCTACATATTGCTTCCATGTACAAGCATGTTCGTATGGACAAGATAAAAGTATGTCTCGCTCCCTCATCCTGTGAATAATGACTGAGATACAGTTTTTCTGACAGCAGTATCGAATAACTCTGAATTTTGAAAATTTTACAAAAATTTCAGATCAAATTGAGACATATATTTCTCTTTGATCGTCACTTATTGAACAAAACTTCTATCTTTATTCGTTTAACTCTGACCTTCATAGGAAAGGAATCAGAAGAAAACAATCTATGAGTGACCTCATATAAACAGTTTCAGTAGGTACCAACATCGCCAACATGGCGCTGACAACTTAATTTGAAATCCCATTAGTTTTCATCAGATCAATTTCTAAATATTTTGGCTGATATAATATTTTGGATTAGTCAGTGTAACTCAAAAACTACAATGGTTTCAGTCCGGTAGACTAAATTTTGACACCATTGGCTTCTTGCACTGAAAGCAAAGACCACATTTCAATTTCCAAGCCGAAATTTCAATAAATAATATGTGTAGACGAAGCGAAACTACTTTCTTGATTATACCCTCGACAAAAGTGTGAAGCATGAACGAATAGGTATTAATTCCCTGTAGATGTATCGGAATCAGAATTGCTATGCATGACACCTCCGTTGTATTGTTTTCGAATGAATAGATAATTATGAATTTATTACCGTAGACACGCCGTAGACCTGACGGAATGCGTCCTTTGCAAGGACTTTTAATGTTTACTTAAGAATTACATGACAGAATGTGCTGAGGTTCGATTTCCGCTGGTCCCACGCCATGGGTTTGTTTTGAAGCATGCCTACGGGGTTATGACCGTATCGAATTACCAGTAGGAAAATACTTCGAATGTACACGTACGGTACGTGGGGTAAATTGTATTCAACGGTCATAGGCGTTGCAGTTAGGTTGTTCTTGCAACGCCCATTGTCATGCACGGTTCCACTTGTGCCGCTTGTCCTTGAGGCGTGACTTGAAGCAAATTATCTGATCCCATAATTCGTCTACAAGACGCGAGACCATTTGCCAAGAACTGATGAGGGTTGGAGCTCGACAATTTCAATAATTATATTAGACTAGTGAAGGATCATCATATTCTGGCAGCAGAGCGTGTGCACTTTATAGGGAAAAACGCTTTTCTTTTTATGTTTTTCCATTTATTATTCAAGCTCAAAATAATAACTAATACAATACTAAGCAGCGTGCAAAAAAAAACTCGGAATTTTTCAAATTTTCTCTTGAATTTGAAAAATTATGGTCATTAAATTTTTTCATAATTTTTATATGTTGGGCACACTATTCATTCACTCATTATGTAACTCAAATAATGCCAACCTGTATATCCAACCTAGGAAAATTATTCGAATATACAAAATCTCGAAGGCAGATCCAGTATCTTTTTTTTCCAAAGGGGGATAATAAATGTAGTTTTATAATAATCGTCCATTCGAAAGGAGCACCCGAAAACGAATGCCAAATTGATACAAGATTTGTTTCCCAGATACTATTTTGATTATATCCGGTGTTGTTCGATTTGAAATGCGAGGTTTTCGGATTTGATGAAAAAAAAATCCACAATTCGATAATGAGAACTTCTGAAATATCAATTATTTTTCTTTGAATTATTCACTCCCTTTGAACCCCTCTTTTTCAGCAACACTGTTCAAGATGGAATCTCATCGTAAATCTATATTTACTCTATTCGATTGAAAACAAAATTTTCAATTTATTGATGAAATTTCAGAATATATAAAGTGTTTTGACTACAATCCATTTTTCGACTTCTGAGAATTGACGCTTTTTTCGAAACCATTCGATAATTGCCAAAAAATGTTTATTTTGTTGATTTTACTGGTTGATACCATATTTATATGTGTGAACATGGGTATGTTCAGTTTTGGCGCCCACTTTGTTTCTGCTTTATATCAATGAAAATGCACGAGAAAGATCTTGTTCAGTACATAGTTTTGCGGACGATAGTAGTCTTCATAATAGTTTCTCTTCCAGAGTCCCCAAACCAGCTCGAGAAAAAAATTCAAAGAAACATTCATGTCAATAAAATTAACGATGACTTGGTTGAAATAATAGAATGGGGTAACAAGAAATTGGTGGAATTTAATGCTAGGGAAACCCAGGCATGTCTCTTCTCAAAGAAAGCCGATCTATCATCGTCTATTGTTCAGATGTCAGGAGTAACTATGCCTACAAGGCACAGATACGACCTATCTTGGAGTTCAGTTCTCATGTGTGGAGTTCGGCACAAACATTCAATGAGGCTTCCCGATTCTATTCGGAGATAGGATCATTGATCATTCATTATCAAACACATTAGCAAACAATCCACAAACAGAAATAAAATTCAGTATCATAGATCAGATGGGGATCATTCATACTTGGAGAAATATTTCAATGCATAAACTTTCCCGTATAAACTATTTTTCGAAGCTTCTTTGAAGCTTCAAAAGCTCCCAAGTAGCACAAATTACTTTTTTAAAACTCTAACAATAGTTATACAGCAATCTTATATAACTTAATACTGTATAAATTTGAGTTGACAACACTGTTTCAGCATCAAAGAAGTATCTATACATCCAAAATAGGCACAAGTTATACAGCCTCGACAAGATTTCTAAGGGGTATATTGATGCTTATGTAGTAATATGAAAACCTCTTCGCTTTGTTCTATCAGTTCTTATAAATCACATTACAAAACTTCTTAGCAGCTGCCGTATACCGCCTGTTAGTAAGCATTTATAAAGTTGTTTTATGAATGGGTTAGGAGTTGCAGTTGTGAAGCAACCGTATTAAGGTGTTCGCAATTGACTTTTTGCGCTATTATGGTGTTGTTAGATGTGTTGTGAAGAGAGATTGAATTAACAAACGATCGGGAATGATATTGTTATGGCGTACATATAAAACTCACTGGAAGTTATTTGCTAACTTATTATGTACTTGCTGCCGTCCATGCTGAACCAAATTCACCATGGGAAGAAAATTTTTCTGTTGAAACATGCTCTTCTACTTCGAAATAATTCAACGCGCTTGCAAAATATCTACATTTCCTTAATTGAAAAATAATAATTTCAAAAAATTATTATTATTTTTTTCATAAAATGGGCTTGAAATGATGCACTCACGCTATTACAATGCCTCATGAGTGATGTTTCAACAAAATATATTTTTTTATTCAGAAAAAGTTATCAAATACACCCCAAACATTTGAAATGGTAACAATGGCCGCTCTATCACGATTATTTTTGAATTTTCAACATGGTGGCCCGAATGAATTCACAGAAGGTGTCCACAAAAGCTTTTGAACAGCGTTTCGGCTGTATTAAAGTGATTTCGGCTGTATTAAAGTGTTAACTAGACATTTCTTGATTGAGCTCAGTTATAAAACGAGGATAAAGTATCGAAACAGCAATCTTTGAAAAGGGTACGAATGACTGACCTCTAACGGGCCTTCCTGGCATCTCAAATCGAATTCACTTCGCCACCAGATTTTCACACATATTTTTGGCGCTTGCCTTTTATTCCTATGTAGAAGAAAGCAGTAGTTGAAATTATTAGATCGACTGATTCGCTTATTCGCCGTCCGAGTCGCCATTCGAACGTTAATGAATTCGACAAATAGAAGCTCTCTCCTCTCTCTATCTCTGCGACTCTTTCGTTGCTGTTATTAGTGCTGTATAAGTAGCTATTTGACAGGAATTGTTTGATGTTAGCCCAGTTGCCTGGCCATCAGATAGAACAACAGTTTCAAATTAACTTTCCTTCTAAAATTCCCACTTCGCTTCACTTTCTTCCAGTTCGTATCCATATATTAGAGTAACACAATTTGCACAATGAATATTAATATGAACAAATTTAGTAGTAAAATTTTAGAGGGGTCATGGAACTCTGACGTTTAGTGTCCTTCAACCACAAGAAAGTTCTATTGAGGCAGAAGGCTCCTGCCTTTATATAGTTTCAAAATATAACTTTTGTTGTATTGATGCTGTATGAATGATGCCTCATTCACAAGCATAAAACCTTAATACGCTTACTATATAAGGTCTGGCTTGGATGGTATTGGGCTTAAAATTGCAAAAAGCTGTGGAATTTTGCTTTTAAAGTAGTTAAAACTCAATATTTTATAGCCTCTATAGAGAATTACCGATATTGTGAAACAGTTGGGTAATGGTTATATGAATGCTTAAACAACACTTATGAAGCTGCATAATTTGTTTCTGTGTGAATTTTGCTTATAAAGTAGTTGAAACTCAATATTTTATAGCCTCTATAGAGAATTACCGATGTTGTGAAACAGTTGCGTGATGGTTATATGAAAGCTTAAACAACACTTATGAAGGTGCATAATTTGTTTCTGTGCAATGCATCTCACTGAACCTTTTATAAAGTAATGAATGAGATATATAAGATGCTTTAATAAAGCATAGTTATAATTAAGCGCTAAGAACGTTTAATCAGCCATTTTATTCCACCAAATATCTTTATTAGCAATTTAGTGTCGAACAAAGCATCAGTCATTTAGCTTGATAAGTTGCAAGAATATATCGTTTATGAAGCTTTAGGCGAAATAAGAGCTCCCCGTGTGTTACTTGGGCTGTCTTTCAACATTTCAGTCATAATGACTGTACCTTTTTCACTCTTTAGAAAAAAAATTTGTCGTTCATTGTCAAGTCAACGGAAATATCGACATCATAGCATTGTTTATAAAGATGTAGTTAGTCAACAATATGGAAATATCATTTTAAGGGATGGATACAAAGGGTGGATGGCACTAGTGATTTCGTTTCCAAGATTATTTATACATACCAAAAGATGCCTATCACTCTGTCGATGTCGTTGAACATTCATGTTTTGAAGATCATTTTTATGCCTAAACTTTCATTTCCTTCATCGAATTCCATCGCCAATTCTATTCTGAAGCATAATTATCTTTCTGTCAACATCTCACTCAAACTGACAGTCAGAACTCAGCACCTATTTTTCCCTTCAGAGTAGAAAACTTTGTCGTGCTTTGTCAAGTAACCGGCAATATCGACATAACTGTCATATTCCGATATTCCTGAACAGTACTGTCCAGTTAATTCAGTCGTTCCGATTTTACTGACATTCACTGGCAATTATTTCGCGCCAATTTTTGAGGTACCCTGTAAGAGACTAAAAAGGTACTGGTGCTACTGCTGCAAAAGTGGTCCTGTAGTCCCAGTATTCCCAAAATTGAGTTAGGTTGGGTTGTGTTCGAATAAACGTTAACGGATAACATATCAAATTTTTTGTACTGGAAGATATTTGCGTAGAGGTTGATGCTGAATTGAAAACAATCCAGCAGATCAATAAAATCTGCGGGAACCCCAGTGGCGGGTTTAACGCCTGGCGTACCTGGCGGCCGCCAGGGGGCCCACGCCTCCGCGGGGCCCCGAAATCGCGATAGAAAGCTTCATTTAAAAATAAAATAAAAAACTGACAGAACGAGTAAATCACTTCAATCAGTTGAGTGAGAATTGTCAAAAGGTTCATCTTTCCTGAGGTCTCTGTACAATTTTATTGACAATTTCAGAAATGAATTTGAGAAAGTAGAAGAAGATGCAACTGATTTGATGAAGACGGACAATTCATT
The DNA here is from genome assembly GCA_032362365.1 of Zygogramma bicolorata. Classification (NCBI taxonomy): domain Eukaryota; kingdom Metazoa; phylum Arthropoda; class Insecta; order Coleoptera; family Chrysomelidae; genus Zygogramma; species Zygogramma bicolorata. The sequence goes on along the minus strand of JAVJAQ010003784.1, from coordinate 446,397 downwards.
TTACGTTATATGTGACAAAACCAAGGCAAAGTCAGCTCAGAGGAATCAGACATATGATACATACTTAAAGCATTTTATTTATTTTTTTTTGATAAAGAATTGTCAGACGAATCAAAAACATCCGCAGTAAATACTCTAAAAGAAATTTACAAGAATGATATTGATGTGTCCAACAACTTCGAAGACGAATTAAACCAATTTCTACTCTTTCTGCAGGAAAACAAGTTAATGAACACCGCAAAAGATATGTACCGAGCTGCCAGAGAAATGTCGACTTTTCCGAATGTTGAGACAATTTTTAATTTTTCTTTAACGAAATCAATTTCGAACTCATCAGGCGAGAGATATTTTTCTGTACTAAAAAGAGTAAAAAACTATTTGAGAAGTTAGGTGGGGATTGAACGATTAAATAATATGACAATATTTTATATAGAACAAGATATATTGGATATCATTTAAACCACTACTAATGACTGCTAGTTGCAAATTAGTTACTGGCTAGTAAGAAGATCCATAAAATCGTTATCAAAAGTATTTAGGGAAAAAATTTGAATGTTCGCGAGCAAATGGCTATTCGCTTCTGTCGGAGGGCCCCGAAATTTTTCCCACCAGGGGCCCCAAATCGTCTTAATATGCCACTGAGGAACCCTATTTTTCGAGATTGCAAGCCTTACTCACTTACCAGAAATGTTGTTTGAAAATCTCAGGGGTTCAAAAACCCACTAGATTTTGAATGTACCCTTCTATTTTTGGTATTTTTTTTATGGGACCTCTGATTTTGTCGAGGATTATAATTTCAGTCATTATATTCTCTAAAGACTTATTATTAACAGAGCTTGGGCTCTCTGAATTTTCTATTTCCGTATCGCTATCACTCAATATTTCTTCCAATATTTAATAGCCTGTTTCGACGATGCAAATTTGTCGCTGCAACTCCAGAAAATTGCATGTGTTCATGCAAGTTTTTCGAGTTGCATGAATCTTTTCTGGTGCGATAAGTTGCAGCGACTTAGTTATTTCTATGGTGAATTTGTTACCGCAAATCACAAATATGTGGTGGCATCATTGCGAAAAATATTGATTTTGAAAATTTCAATTATTTTTTGAGACTTGAGGAATCAAAGTTGAGTGATAAGGTAATTTAATCACAATATCAATTATTAGAATTGAATTAAATCATATATCAGTTGTAATAATGTAGACGTTCATCTTGGTAACATTCAGTGCTATTTTTTAATATTGGCAATGCAACTGACAGCTACATGACATATCTCGCAGCGACAAGTCGCCGCGAGAAGTTGCAGCGACAAAATTGCATCGTTGAAACGGGGTGTAATTCATCTTGAAATAAATCACACCTGTCACCGCTGACAGTTCTTTTGACGGATATCCGATGGTGATCCGTTCCGATATCATCAGCAGTAGATTACTATCACTGCAAAAAGCGTTCCTAAAATGCCCACTGTGGTCAGTAATACCAGCAATATCGGAACATGACGATAGTATACCTACTGTAGATGACGAAACAAAAACGCTTCAAATGCTGTATTGAGGAATACCCGACAGCTGCTGCCAGCTATCCACAAAACGCACAACTAAGCAAAATATGTTCACGCAAAGCTAGGTACTGTAACGACGATCATCATGGTTTGTTTCGTTATGTTTTATATTTCGGTTTACCCTGAATTTATCGCTTCGTGAATCTCCATTCCCATTTTATTACGACGGCGGTAATTTGTTCAATTTTATGCACTATAAATTTTGTGGATGCTCTATTTTTTAACCGGTGTGAAGTAATTGAATTGTGCATTACTTCACCATCCTGATGCCTAGAGGTAGAATTATGTGGGAATGCTTCGTGGTTCTCGATGGTACGTCGAATTGGTACTTTATACAGGGTGTATTCAAGAAATTAATACACAGTGTGTCTCTGGAACGACCATTCTTTTGACCAGCTATAATACAGAAAATGAATTCCTAGTCGTGCAGGGTCTTACCTTTTGGCGTGCGATTACAAGCAAAGACAGCACATAAACCCCACCACCAATCGAAAGAATCTACAAATTCCTGACACGCTTTCAGTTAATGTTGTTGATGATGTCAAATCATCTTATAACAATTTTTTTAGACCCGTGCCAGCTATATCTGCACAGTAGGATGATGATCTAACAACTATCAGACAACAACTACTCCCCTGGCTCAAACCACGAAGGCGTTGAATTATATTATTAAATTCCTCATATGCATTCTCTTCTATTGGATACCATCAATCCTTAGATTAACCATCTTCCCAAGATATATAATGTAGAGTGAGAAAACGTCCGCATAATGAGATGGAGAATGTTTACATTTCTTATTTTGTATACCACGAGAGATGATTGGTTGAATTCAAATTGACGAACATCGAAAGGGAGCGGAAACTTGCGAAGCGGTCCGAGTATTAATTGCCAGTCCAGCATTCATATTGTTTACATTGGTATTTTGTGGCAGTTATTGGGTGTTATTGTGTGTTTGATTACTGTTCCAATTGATTTTCGAAGTTAGTTTTCATTTTCGTGTGCAAGAAGACGTTAAAATGACTCACAAATGCCTGATCTGCTAAAAATCGGGCAAGAAGAGTCGTGGTATATCATAACATCGGTAAGTAAACACAAAACATAGGCGTTTCATACATAATATTTCTGGGTAAAAGTTTGTTATCAGGACCTTGGCGAGTTTTGAAATAAATGTAATTATGTCCCACCTACATATTTCAAGCAACTGAACACGAATCTGGGTCAAAACATGAACGCTCTTCCTTCAACGGGGAGTTATAACCTTTCAGAGGTACGAAATGAGGCATAATCTACTTGATTTTTTACACAATATAACCAAACTTTCTCGGAACACACGTTTTCAGTCGTTGGGTCTGCTCTACTTCTCATTTCACCCTCTTCGATAATTTTTCTTGTAAATATTCCCATTCCTGACGACAAAATTCAATTTGAAATTTCTGACAATTTTATTTAATAAAAATTAGCGTTTCTCCTGTCTATCAGCTTAAGCTGAAAACTTCACAAAACTGATCGAGTTTTTCGTGAAGGATATGTATATTTACCAATGTGAAGTTGGCAGCCAAAGCTGGCAGCCAAATATTCCGAGATTACCCGATTGATCAGCGGCGTGCATACCATTTTTTCTCAGCAGCAAGGGGGCTATAATAATAACATTCAGCACCTGTTTCCACATGGTTTTATTCACGAGATTGGTACAACATTTGAAAGGAGTACATTTTCATATGAGAAAAACAACAAGCCGATTGTTGCTTTTTTGGAACATTTTTGAATATGTTTAGATGCAATAGTTTCACGATCAACAGGAGATTGCGAAATATTCGTGATCAATTGATTTTTCAAATCACTACTACTAGCTGAATAATATAAGTCAGCAGCCTTCTCAGTGTTCAGATTAGCAAACTAACTACCTGCTCCCTGTCTAGAAAAATTCACACAGAAAATAAAATTTCAAAAATAAGTTTTTTCTCTTATTCAACGAGTGACTGCCACGATGAGATATGCCTAGCAGCCTTCCTTATGAAGTACTCTATCGCACCATACCAAAATGATTCCTTGCATTAGGTGTCTAGGGGGTTCTACACTGAGGAAATGAAAATTCCAAAATTAATTTTTTTCTCCTATTCAACAAGCGACTGCCACGATTAGATATGCCTAGCAGCCTTCCTTATGAAGTACTCTATCGCACCATACCAAAATGATTCCTTGCATTAGGTGTCTAGGGGATTCTACACTGGGAAAATGAAAATTCCAAAATTAATTTTTTTCTCCTATTCAACAAGCGACTGCCACGATAAGATATGCCTAGCAGCCTTCCTTATGAAGTACTCTATCGCACCATACCAAAATGATTCCTTGCATTAGGTGTCTAGGGGATTCTACACTGGGAAAATGAAAATTCCGAATATTAATTTTTTTCTCCTATTCAACAAGCGACTGCCACGATTAGATATGCGTAGCAGCCTTCTTCATAAAGTACTCTATCGCACCATACCAAAACGATTCCTTGCATTAGGTGTCTAGGGTGTTCTACACTGAGAAAATGAAAATTTCAAGATTATTTTTTTTCTCCTATTCAACAAGCGACTGCCACGATAAGATATGCCTAGCAGCCTTCCTTATGAAGTACTCTATCGCACCATACCAAAATGATTCCTTGCATTAGGTGTCTAGGGTGTTCTACACTGAGAAAACGAAAATTCCAAAATTAATTTTTTTCTCCTATTCAACAAGCGACTGCCACGATAAGATATGCCTAGCAGCCTTCCTTATGAAGTACTGTAACGAAAATAAAATTTCCGTTACATTTTCTATTCAAAACACTCTTCCAGCGCTGCAAATCACCTTTTCCATCGTGGTGGTAGACGCATTCAACACATCTGAGTTGTTCTGTCAACCCTTCAAGATACGAATCACGCGTGCGCTAGAAAAGCCATATATGTGCAATCGGAGGTGATTCTGACCTTCTTGATAGCCTATCTTGATGATTGATTATCGGTGATCGATAGCGCGTATCGTATCTGATTCTCAGGTGTCGTGAGAGTGTGACTTCGAAACAGGTGATAGTTATTTTGAATAATTTGAATCATCTTCAAATATTTTATCATCTTACCTATTTAATAATTTTTCAATGAATTAATATTTCCCAAGTATCGTTACATTTTTGATTAAACTTTAAAGAGTGGTGTTTTTCGAGGGACGGTGCCTGGAACATCGAAGGGTTTTCCGAACTTTGAATATCATTGCAATCCACGAGCTTTTGACGACCTTTATTATTAATCAGTATCATTTCGACTGACTACCCATTTTCCGGAATTGAGATGAAATATTTCATTTTTATGTAGAAAAGTGAGGTTATTTTCAACCGAATTGAAATAAATTCACTTGAGGGAAAACGAGTACTTTCGTTTAAACGTTTTTCAGTGAAACCACGGATTTCTGGCTTATTTTTCCGTTGCCGGCAAGTACCAATCTCATCAGGAGACCAGAAGTTAATCAGGGTCAATTCATCTCAGTTCCAGAAGAATACTGCTCATATTCCTTTTGAAAAACTAAACCCTGTGGAGCAAGGACCTCTGACGTTTGGTAAGTAGTTTGCTATCATTCAATTCAATTTAAATTTAACTATCACTACTTACCAAACTGTCACAGATTCTTTTGAATCTTAGTTTCAGTCACTGTCTTGAGTGTTGATTTTATATACCTTGGGTAACATAGAGAGACCAGTCCTTTCAGTCACGGTTTATAATTTGTACCATTCAACTCACTAACTTCTTTGTGAAGTTTGGGCTTGGCCAAATTTGAAGAGTTGAAGGGTTACTTAGTGATACTGGGCTGACAGGTAACGGTTTTCATCATTTCGAATACTCATTGAACAATTATTTATTCTTTTTGTATACCTACTGACCTGTTTCGAAGTTTTGCGTTACATGAGAATCCACCGTTATTGCTTTGCTTGTTTCTATCAATTTCTCATATCTACCTATTTCTATCAATTCAATCAAATTATCTAGTTCAATTTCTATTGATTAAACTGAGTATTTTTCTCAATATTTCTTTAACTGATATTGTCATTTTTTTGTATTAAATTCTCTTTCTTGGATATATTCAGATTTCATATTTTTTTTATGAGAGAACTTTCACTTATTCGAGTGAATTTACTAATTTCCTGAGACTGTAAATTTGGATCCAAATAGTCTATAGTTTAGAAATAATTATTGAAACATTTTTTTAATCCAACAAGTTGTAGTCTCAGTGACACTCATATATTTTTATTACTTTGGTCTAATACCTTGTCCCCCATCTTACATGTAAAACCATCGACCGTTGAAGAGGACCAACACCAACCACCTACTAGCTTCCTACCATTGAAGTGAGTGGACTCCTGAACTGTCATCGAAGCAGACAATAGCCGAATACCTGCTGCCAAGGATTAACCAGGTTAGCCAACAACTAGTGGCAGAAAGGGGTAGCCGCTTTGAGCCTACCAGAACCTTCGATACCTGTTGCCAGCCAACAACTAAAGGCAAAAGAGGTAGTTGTCCCAAGTAGAGTCCACTTCACCAGTCAAGGAGGAGCGTAAGTGGCCATTCCGAAAAAAGTCAACAGAACGGTCAGAAGGATAGACCATTGTGTCATTTTTTCAATTAACTTGCTAATATTACTCAAAACTCAATATTGCTTAACAATTTGAATTGTAAAAATTCACCTGAATAAAGGAAAGGAAGTTTGTTAAAATTGAATTGATTTTTCCTTCAGCAGCACATACTTCTCTTTCAGGAAGTTTGGCGTCCTAGGTTCGTTTCAAAAAGGGATCATAGTGTAAATTTCTCTGGAGGTCACACTTGCTTTTAGTAGGAATTAATTTGCATCTGCTAAGGGTGAGTGTCCCTTACCCACACCCGAGCTAGTTGTGGTTATAATTAATTGGCGCTTTCCAACGCGGGGCCCACTTTTTACTTTGAGAAATTTCTTTGGAAGTTGTGACGTTCAGAGAACACTGTGATTGTTTTTTGAAACAGCTAAAGTGCTGTTGAATGAAAATTTCTCTGTTTGAAAGTTCTGTTGATTTAGAAATAATATCATTTACCTACTGTCTGATTATTTGAATTTCTGAATAACTCCAAGTTTCTATCTTTGATTATTTTTTATTGATTTATATCTTTGATAATTTTTTTTCTGATTGATCATGATGGAAGTCAACGATTTGAAAGTAAATGAGATCAATTACGAGCTCAAAATAAGAGATATTGAACCTGTAGGGGACGTTAACCAAAAGAGAAAACTTTTGAGGGGCGCTTTGAACCAAGAAATGTCAAATCGTAGTTTTGCTGAGGGAAGTACTAATCCCTATGATTTCATTGTTGATACTACCGAAATGAAAGAAACTATTAATGATTTAGCTTTAATAATTGAAGACTTTTCTGGTGTTAAAAGCGACCCAACCTTCAGAAGAATATCTTCAAGGTTAACACATCTATCTGGAAGATTGCAAAGATTAAATATTGTGGACGATACTCAAAAAACAGAAAGAAATAAACTTAAATGTCGTTTATTGGAGTTAGAGGGAGATTTTTCTCTTAAAACAACTAATGTAGTTTCTCTAGGAAATATTCATCCGATAGGAACATCTTCTCCTTCTGCAAATGTTCCCATTGTACCTTCGGCAAAATTTGTGGCTCCTTATAAATGGAACATCCATTTCACTGGTCTGAGTCAACATGAATCAGTTCAATCATTTTTGGAAAAAGTTGAATTATTGAGTACAGCAAGGGGGGTCTCAAAAAATGATCTTTTCTTGTCAGCCTGTGATTTATTCCAAGGTCCTGCTTTGATATGGTTCAATAATAATAGAAGTAAAGTTAATAACTGGGATGAACTCGTCAAAAAGTTGAAGAATGATTTTTTGCCCTATGCTTATGAAGAGGACTTGAAACGTGAAATTGATCAAAGAACACAGGGAAACAATGAAAGGGTTACTCTGTATATTTCTTCAATGGAAGGTTTATTTAACAGGCTACAAGAAAAACCTGATGAGAAGATCATGGTTCAGAAAATTCGTAGGAACTTGTTGCCATTTTATGTTTCCTCCTTAGCTTTGAATGATATTAATACCTTGGATGAACTGTCTGATTTGTGTAAGAAATTAGAAGAGTCACGAATTTGGTCCGAACGTTACAAACCTCCCCCAACGCAAGATCGCTCTCTTTTAGAACCAGATTTGAGTTGTCCAGCATCTTTGACAAGCAAAAATCACTCTTATAGAAACAATTCTTCCAATTTTCTCAATTCCCCTCGTCAAAATGTCTCTGCCATTTCTAGTATTCGATGTTTTAACTGCCGAAGGCCAGGGCACAGTTATACAGAGTGTCGAAGCCCAAGAAAGATTTTCTGTTTTGGTTGTGGGAAAGCTAATGTCACTAAGTTCAGATGTGAGAAATGTAATCCATCTCTTTCAAAAAACGAGTCAAATGGCTCTGCAGGTCTGGATGCGGTAGCCAGTTCTTCAAGACCAGACACAAGCGTCCCACTAACCAAAAACAAGAAACCTTCCAACAAAACTGCCCAAAAACAGTAAAAACTTCCGAAGGGGAATGGGAAACGTGGTTACTGCAGGTTAAAAATTTCTATAGAAAGTCCTCTCTTAGTCCAGTTTTCATCAAGAAAGCAAACGATAACCGTCCTTATCTGAATATTAATATCTTTGATGAGAAAATATCTGCTTTAATAGATACTGGAAGTAATGGTACTATTTTGGGTTCATCTGGTTTCAGTTTATTAAGGAAATATAATTTACCTATAAAATATGATAATGTTTTGAGTATTACTACTGCTGATGGAAGACCGCAGGATTCCTTGGGCTATGTATTTATTCCTATTACTGTTAATAATGTGTGTAAAGAAATGAAAGTCCTGATCATACCTTCAGTAAAACATCAGTTGATTTTAGGCATGGATTTTTTGAAACTTTTTAAGCTTTTTGTCAATTTTGTGGATTTAACTTATGACACTGCTGTATCTAGTATTTGCACAGTAAACAACATTCAGTCTGTTTCTGATTTGTCCATCTCTCAAAAGGATGAATTACAAAAAGTTATCAATCTTTTTCATGATATTGCACCAGAAAATAGATTAGGTAGAACTCATTTATTGACTCACTCAATTGTTACAACTGAAACAAAGCCTATCTGTCAAAGACAATATCCACTAAGTCCAAGTATGCAATCTCATCTGAACAAAGAAATTGATAAAATGTTAGATCAAGATCTAATTCAACCATCAAACTCTCCTTGGTGTAGTCCACTCTGGTTAGTGGAGAAACGTTCAGGTGGATACAGGGTCTGTTTTGATGGAAGAAAACTGAATGAAGTCACTGTAAATGATTCTTATCCTATGCCTTTGATTGACTCTATTTTAAACAAACTCCGTGATTCAAAATTTCTGACTTCAATCGATCTTCGTCAGGCATTTTTCCAAATTCCATTGGAACCAGCTTCAAGACCAAAGACAGCATTCGCAGTCTACGGGCGTGGTTTATTTGAGTTTAAAGTTATGCCGTTTGGTTTATCAAATAGTCCAAAAACAATGGCTCGTTTGATGGATCGAGTAATTGGACCATCTTTGGAGCCCTACTGCTTTGTTTATCTTGATGATATTATCGTCACCAGTCCTGACTTTGAGACTCATATGCGAGTCTTGAAAGAGGTTTACCGTAGACTGAAGGAAGCTAATCTAACTGTAAACTTAGAAAAATGCGAATTTTGTCGTCACTCTTTAGTATTTTTGGGTTTTGTGGTAGACAAGGAAGGTTTGAGAACTGATCCTGAAAAGGTTTCAGCTATCATGAACTATCCTGCTCCTAAAACCACTACAGAAGTTAGACGCTTACTTGGTCTAGTTGGATGGTACCGTAGGTTCATAAAGGATTTTTCAGCAGTTGCTACTCCTATCTCAGATCTTTTGTGTGGCAGGAAAAAAGGTCAAAGTATCGTTTGGACTGAACAAGCCGAAGAGGCCTTCAATCAAATAAAGATCCGTTTGACCACTGCACCGGTTCTAGCGAGTCCAGACTTTTCTAAGCCTTTTGTTCTGCAATGTGATGCCTCTGACACTGGAGTTGGCTGTATATTATATCAGGAGTGTGATGGAATTGAACATCCAGTCGCTTATGCCAGCAAAGCATTAAATAAAGCACAAAGAAAATACACTACTACCGAAAAGGAGCTCTTAGCTGTCATTTTTGGCATTGAGAAATTTCGCAGTTTCATCGAAGGTACAAGATTTGTGGTAGAATCTGACCACGCTTCACTTGTTTGGATTAATAATATGTCGAATCCTTCTGGTCGTCTGGCCAGATGGGCTGTGAAATTGTCTCAATTTGATTTCAAAATTATTCACCGTAAAGGCTCTCAAAATGTAGTAGCTGATGCTTTGTCACGTTCCATCAATGAAAGTGCTGTATTGGATATATCTTCCCTGAAACCTGACAAATGGTATAAATACATGTTATCTGAAGTCGAGAAAAATCCTGAATCTTACCCTACGTTCTGTGTAGAAAATGGAGTCCTTTTTAAACATATTTTACCTAAGCATAATATCATTAGTAATACCTCCGATTGGAAAATTGTTGTACCTACGGAAAATAGATCAGAAATTTTGAAATTTTATCATGATGACGAAACAGCTGGTCATTTTGGGATACTCAAAACATTATCTCGTATCTTAGAGTTATATTATTGGCCCAATATCAGAAAAGATGTTTATCGTTATGTTCGTCGCTGCAATGTTTGTGCAGCCAGTAAAAGTGCTAACTTACCTAGAGCTGGTCTAATGGGTTCATACAAGAACATCAATTTTCCTTTCCAACTTATCTCTGCAGACTTATTAGGTCCCTATCCTAGGTCAAAGAATCAGAATCAGTATGTCTTAGTTATTGTGGATTGGTTCACTAAATTCGTTCTAGTACATCCTATGGCAAAAGCTACTTCCAAAGGTATTATCAAATTTATTGAGAATAATGTCTTTCTTATCTGGGGTGTTCCCCAAATATTTGCCTGTGACAATGGAAGTCAGTTTACTAGTAAAGAGTTTAAGAATTTCATGGAGTTGTACAAAGTACAGAAAATTTGGTATAATGCTAGATATCATCCTCAGGTTAATCATACTGAAAGAGTGAACAGAGTTATCGTTACAGCTATTCGATCATACATTCATGAAAATCATAAAGTTTGGGATCAGTCTATTTTCAAGGTGGCTCAAGCTATACGATTAGCTAAACATGAGAGTCATGGTTATTCCCCAGCATTCTTAAATCTTGCAAGGAATGTTCCTCTTACTGGAGATTATTATGGAAAAATATCGGAAAATGCAAATAACATCATAGCTATCGGTGAAAAAAATCAACGTTTGACTGACATTCAGGAACTTCCAAAACTTTATGAAGATGTTCGGAAAAAGTTACATCAAGCTTATCTCCGGAATGTAAAACAGTATAATCTAAGAAAAAGAACTTTGAAATTTCATGTAGGGGACAAACTTTGGAAGAAAAACTATACTCAATCCAGTGCTCCTAACGATTACTCTGCAAAGCTCGCTCCGAAGTATATTCCGTGTATGGTTAGCAAGGTTATCTCTAATCTTGTCTATCAGTTGAAGGACATGGATGGTAATGATCTTGGCCGCTGGCATGTCAAAGATCTGAAAGAGAACTTTTCCACGCTTAACGACTCTGATTCTGAGACTGATTCTGAGACTGATTCTGAGACTGATGTACCTGACCTAAAGTGACTTCCTCTAATTTTTTTGCTTAGTATCTTCTCTTATCTTACTTTTCGAATTTTCATCATCTTGAACATTATCTTCGATATCTTATTTATCTCCCTTCCAAAACCTAGAACCATGAATACTATACCAATAAATAAGCTTACACCTGGAATATTTATCTCGCCACTTATGGATATGTTCCATTCAGTTTGGCAGTGAATTTTTGGGAAGGTAGGAGTTGTGAATGCATTATGGTACTATTTATATTTTCGCGTTTCTCCCCCTGCCTTTCTGTTATCCATTCTGAGGTTGCATAGGAAGTAAGATGGCCGAGGATATTAATTCATTTTTCTCTATTCTCTCATATAACTCATTATCTATAATATCTCTCTACAGATGTTGCCTTTGCCTCTGTAGAATTATCTAGTAGTTGAAAATAGTTTTAACTACAGTTGAAGTTTGTCTCTTCAACTTTCCCTTATCTTGTGATGTAGCATGGCCTGCTACAAACTATCTGCCTTTAGAAGGCGTATATCTTACCTAATTACCTGTGTTAGGAAATAATTGTCCTAACAATTTATAGTTATAGATTTCAAATGAGTTATATATTACTTTTTAACTTCCCTCCTGTATCAACTGGTATATTAAAAGTATTCATTGTCTGCGTTATGCTGATAGCAAATACCTGGTTCTTTGTATGATGAAAATTATCTATTTTTTCTCTATTTTTTTCCTCTTCACTATGGCTCTGTGGACAGGGGCCTGAGAATTCTGCCACCATAGCATATACCAGATGGTAGGTAAGAGTCCTACGACTGGCCACTTTTGATATTACATAACATCTAGTAATTTATTTGCCATTGAAGATTGCCTCAGAATATTCAAGTGATGTTAGTCATGCAGTAGCTATCTCATACTTTATCTTTTTCTTGGATCTGATATTCCATATCTTTGTGCCTAGGTGGCATGTTTTGACCAGTGGTGGTCGTATCTAGGAATTTTCAGTTCCGCTACCTGTGAGATAGTTGTACTCATGCTTTCATTCTGAATGTACTTTGGCATAGTCAATGGTGATCATTTACCTTTTTATTGAGAGAGAAAATCGACTGACTGTGTTTTATACGTTTCATCCGTTACCATCTTCACAGATATGTATCTAGTATCTATCTCCCTATGGAACCTGTTACATTTTTCTGATAGTCAACAGTTGTAGACAGTAGAAAAGTGACAAACCATTCAGTTGTGCATTTTGTGATTGGAGTGATGTTTTTGAACTTTATATCTTTCGATATCTCCTTAAGGAAAATCTGTTGTTCAAGAATCAGACCTCCATTTTCATTGAATCTAGCATTACAGTTACGGTTGTCATTTTTGTCTGCTCTGTGTTCGATGACTTTTTTCGAAATCGTGGAGCATTTATCTTATATCTTGATGAATTGATTTCTGTAGATGGTTGAAAATAACTGTTTTTCTCAAGCAAACCAGTCAAGTTGAGTCCTCTTGATATTTTTATTATATCTGAACATTTCTTATCTTTATCTTTCTTGCATCTTTATCTCTTCCTTATCTTTCATCTCTATCTTTACTTCCTATCTTCTCTCTCTAGGGTATTTTTGGGGTTAATTGTTTTGTTGGTTATGGGACGGCAGCTCCCTGAATGCTGGACGATCTTGTGGTGGGTTCGGTTTGGCGAGTTGGTTCGGCTGTTGGAGTTCCATGCTGATTCATCTGGGATATTGATGTGGTCGTAATGCAACTGTCGTTTTGCAAACGTAGTCACCATATTCGATGTCTTAGTGATCTTGCTTGGAATTTTGATAGCGGGATCGGTTCGATAGGTTGAGTCCACTCCACAATGATCAGGAGTGAGTTGGATAGCAAACTTGGAGGTGGTTTCTATCTGGGTTTTTAACCTCCCATTCATTTGTATTGAATGTTGTGTCTGCTAGGGTACCAAAATTTTAGGCGGTTTGGTATCATGCATTTCAATGCCTCCCCATTTTTTTGTCTGTAGGAGACCTGGTGTGATGGGCGCGAGCATAGTTCAGTCCGACAGCTTGTCTTGTCAAGCAGAATCCATGGAAGGGTGAACTTGGGGGGTGTCGTGTGCGCTAGCGTGGAGGTCTAGGCCGGTCAACGTGTGAAGCTCGCCTAAGAGCGGTCGTGCGGCACTACTGGGGAATCCTGAGCTCCTTGGATTCGTCGCGACTGAGGACTTGTTCGCGGTATCAGACTCAGGGAGATCTCTGAATTTGTAGGGGTTTTTGTGGTTTAGCCACTTTCAGCCTGGTAGAGCTATATCTCACCCCAATTGAAGTGGACAATTGGCTATCTCTGTCTTTTGCTAATATTTATCTTAACTTCATTTCCTTTTTTGTTTCCACACGTGGATTCTTGTGGGGTTTCTGTTACTGCTGTGATGGTTGGTGTGGTGCTTTAACATTGAACTCAGGGACGAGTGGTATCAGATGTTTCGATGGCGCAGCATTCTCATCTAGCAGCGAAAAGATCATCTGATCTGAGTTCGGTGTTGAATGATCACTCTTAGCTTTCGCTTCAGGGACAGGAGGCCAGCAACAATCCACAGACACCAGTTTAACCGAGCGTTGACTGTTTTACCTATGAATCTGTATCTCTCATATCCATTGAAGTATTTTATTTTTTTATGATATCTGATATCTCTGAATGTTTCGGAACCTTGTCATCTGGTGGAAACTAGTGGAAAAACTCAAAAACCTCAGGTTTTTGACTTTTTCTTACCGGGAAGAGGTGGAGTGTAACGAAAATAAAATTTCCGTTACATTTTCTATTCAAAACACTCTTCAAGCGCTGCAAATCACCTTTTCCATCGTGGTGGTAGACGCATTCAACACATCTGAGTTGTTCTGTCAACCCTTCAAGATACGAATCACGCGTGCGCTAGAAAAGCCATATATGTGCAATCGGAGGTGATTCTGACCTTCTTGATAGCCTATCTTGATGATTGATTATCGGTGATCGATAGCGCGTATCGTATCTGATTCTCAGGTGTCGTGAGAGTGTGACTTCGAAACAGGTGATAGTTATTTTGAATAATTTGAATCATCTTCAAATATTTTATCATCTTACCTATTTAATAATTTTTCAATGAATTAATATTTCCCAAGTATCGTTATATTTTTGATTAAACTTTAAAGAGTGGTGTTTTTCGAGGGACGGTGCCTGGAACATCGAAGGGTTTTCCGAACTTTGAATATCATTGCAATCCACGAGCTTTTGACGACCTTTATTATTAATCAGTATCAGAATTGAGATGAAATATTTCATTTTTATGTAGAAAAGTGAGGTTATTTTCAACCGAATTGAAATAAATTCACTTGAGGGAAAACGAGTACTTTCGTTTAAACGTTTTTCAGTGAAACCACGGATTTCTGGCTTATTTTTCCGTTGCCGGCAAGTACCAATCTCATCAGGAGACCAGAAGTTAATCAGGGTCAATTCATCTCAGTTCCAGAAGAATACTGCTCATATTCCTTTTGAAAAACTAAACCCTGTGGAGCAAGGACCTCTGACGTTTGGTAAGTAGTTTGCTATCATTCAATTCAATTTAAATTTAACTATCACTACTTACCAAACTGTCACAGATTCTTTTGAATCTTAGTTTCAGTCACTGTCTTGAGTGTTGATTTTATATACCTTGGGTAACATAGAGAGACCAGTCCTTTCAGTCACGGTTTATAATTTGTACCATTCAACTCACTAACTTCTTTGTGAAGTTTGGGCTTGGCCAAATTTGAAGAGTTGAAGGGTTACTTAGTGATACTGGGCTGACAGGTAACGGTTTTCATCATTTCGAATACTCATTGAACAATTATTTATTCTTTTTGTATACCTACTGACCTGTTTCGAAGTTTTGCGTTACATGAGAATCCACCGTTATTGCTTTGCTTGTTTCTATCAATTTCTCATATCTACCTATTTCTATCAATTCAATCAAATTATCTAGTTCAATTTCTATTGATTAAACTGAGTATTTTTCTCAATATTTCTTTAACTGATATTGTCATTTTTTTGTATTAAATTCTCTTTCTTGGATATATTCAGATTTCATATTTTTTTTATGAGAGAACTTTCACTTATTCGAGTGAATTTACTAATTTCCTGAGACTGTAAATTTGGATCCAAATAGTCTATAGTTTAGAAATAATTATTGAAACATTTTTTTAATCCAACAAGTTGTAGTCTCAGTGACACTCATATATTTTTATTACTTTGGTCTAATACCTTGTCCCCCATCTTACATGTAAAACCATCGACCGTTGAAGAGGACCAACACCAACCACCTACTAGCTTCCTACCATTGAAGTGAGTGGACTCCTGAACTGTCATCGAAGCAGACAATAGCCGAATACCTGCTGCCAAGGATTAACCAGGTTAGCCAACAACTAGTGGCAGAAAGGGGTAGCCGCTTTGAGCCTACCAGAACCTTCGATACCTGTTGCCAGCCAACAACTAAAGGCAAAAGAGGTAGTTGTCCCAAGTAGAGTCCACTTCACCAGTCAAGGAGGAGCGTAAGTGGCCATTCCGAAAAAAGTCAACAGAACGGTCAGAAGGATAGACCATTGTGTCATTTTTTCAATTAACTTGCTAATATTACTCAAAACTCAATATTGCTTAACAATTTGAATTGTAAAAATTCACCTGAATAAAGGAAAGGAAGTTTGTTAAAATTGAATTGATTTTTCCTTCAGCAGCACATACTTCTCTTTCAGGAAGTTTGGCGTCCTAGGTTCGTTTCAAAAAGGGATCATAGTGTAAATTTCTCTGGAGGTCACACTTGCTTTTAGTAGGAATTAATTTGCATCTGCTAAGGGTGAGTGTCCCTTACCCACACCCGAGCTAGTTGTGGTTATAGTACTCTATCGCACCATACCATAATGTTTCCTTGCATTAGGTGTCTAGGGGGTTCCACACTGAGAAAATCAAAATTCCAAAATTGATTTTTTCTCCTATTCAACAAGCGACTGTCACGATAAGATATGCCTAGCAGCCTTCCTTATGAAGTACTCTATCGCACCATACCAAAACGATTCCTTGCATTAGGTGTCTAGGGGGTTCTACACTGAGAAAATGAAAATTCCAAAATTAATTTTTTTCTCCTATTCAACAAGAGACTGCCACGATAAGATATGCCTAGCAGCCTTCCTTATGAAGTACTCTATCGCACCATACCAAAATGTTTCCTTGCATTAGGTGTCTAGGGGGTTCTACACTGAGAAAATCAAAATTCCAAAATTAATTTTTTTCCCTTATTTAACGAGCGACTGCCACGATTAGATATGCGTAGCAGCCTTCCTTATGAAGTACTCTATCGCACCATACCAAATTGATTCCTTGCATTAGGTGTCTAGGGTGTTCTACACTGAGAAAATGAAAATTCCAAGATTAATTTTTTTCTCCTATTCAACAAGCGACTGCCACGATTAGATATGCGTAGCAGCCTTCTTCATAAAGTACTCTATCGCACCATACCAAAACGATTCCTTGCATTAGGTGTCTAGGGTGTTCTACACTGAGAAAATGAAAATTCCAAGATTAATTTTTTTCTCCTATTCAACAAGCGACTGCCACGATTAGATATGCGTAGCAGCCTTCTTCATAAAGTACTCTATCGCACCATACCAAAACGATTCCTTGCATTAGGTGTCTAGGTGTTCTACACTGAGAAAATGAAAATTCCAAGATTAATTTTTTTCTCCTATTCAACAAGCGACTGCCACGATAAGATATGCCTAGCAGCCTTCCTTATGAAGTACTCTATCGCACCATACCAAAATGATTCCTTGCATTAGGTGTCTAGGGGATTCTACACTGGGAAAATGAAAATTCCAAAATTAATTTTTTTCTCCTATTCAACAAGCGACTGCCACGATTAGATATGCGTAGCAGCCTTCTTCATAAAGTACTCTATCGCACCATACCAAAACGATTCCTTGCATTAGGTGTCTAGGGTGTTCTACACTGATAAAAGGAAAATTCCAAAATTAATTTTTTTCTCTCATCCAAGCAAATTTCCACACTACCCAGGAGGTATTGCTCAACCAGATTTTATTAGTCCGGTAGAAGTGCGTTACTTTTTTCAGTGGGTGTTCGCCAGTAGCACTATTGTCCCACTATTCCTCACGCAGATGGAATAACGTTCTGAAAAAAATATTTCTGCATTTACGTTAGCTGGAAAAATGTTATTATCATCTTATGATTCAAATTGAATTCGGTGACGTTTAAAACGAGGACGATCATTGACCATTTAGACCAGTAAAAGTCTCGCTGAAATGGACATTCTTCCGGAAATGCTGATTTTTTGATGTAGTATAGATTCGCCCATCATATAGCACATAGGAAACTATGAAGGAGCCATTTTGACAGGGAGTGTAGAAAACAATTGGAAATTTTGTTTTTTTACTCGTGAATCGAAAACAGTAAATGTTTTGGGAAAAGTTGAAAAAAATGTGGCAGGAAATTTAGTTCTACACAAAATATGTTCAGTGAGAAATTCACATAAGTTTGATAGTTTAGCCGCCATATGCTCACAGACTTTTTTCACCAAATTCAACTCAATTTTCGCACGGCAATGGTTCTAAAGGCAGACATAAGTCAGAGGGAATTTTGCATGCGACGTTGTCTGATTAACATCATTTTCCAAGTATGTGAACTTTTGAACTGCGTTATTGATGGTACCTACAAAAGTATTTCAGTAAAAATTCAATATACTTGCGGACAGTTCTTGGTTTCGCGAACTCCGAAAGACTACTGATTTTCGAATTGCTGTTGATACCATACCTATCGTGTATTGGGTGTTTCTCAAATGAAGATCATACTGGCAAAAAAAGGGCTATTGCATCCAATTACAGTTCCATTAAATCCATTTTCGAGAGTACACAGTTAATCTAGGGATATTCTTCAAATAGACCCGCGGCAATGTACACATTTTCATAATTGTTGATGCGATTTGTATCAAATATGACATCCTTATTATCTGTTAGGTAAATAAGTTCATAAACGATTTGATACCGAATTCCATATTTGTAATCGCGAGGCTTGTTTCAATTTACAATTTTAAAAACCTCCGCTGAAGTTCCGTTTCAAACTGGAGCTTTCATAGTCATCAATTCAAACAAAATATACAATTTTCTATTTCACCCCACCATTTTCGCCATTTATAGATTCGAAAAGAGGTACCCATTTTTTTCAATTTCCTTTATTCGCTCACCCTTCAAGTATGGAAATACCTACATGATTATCTCTCATTTATCGGACAAATCAATTGAAGAGTCCAACAGATAAATGTTTTACTACTTTTCTTCGGCTTTGAAGGCCGTCGTTCTTTGGAATTTCTTCCTGACGTTTCGCTAGCGTGAGTGGCTGGCTTCTTCAGAGGCTCAGACGTTTCACTAGCGCGAGAGGCTATCTTCTTCAGAGGCTCACTCATCTTGACTATTATTCCGATGACTGGACATTTCGATTTCGTAAAGCGTTTTTATATTGATGCTGATGATGACTTGCATCAATATAAAAAACGAAACTGATTGCCCCCAACCAGGATTACCATAGCCGACTGGTACGGGAGGCGATAAAGATCCACAAACACACGGACAATTTCAACAGAGAAGAAGAAGCGTTGAGTCTCAATAGAATTTGGAATCCCATTCTGAGAAAATCAAGAACAACTAATAAGATCACGGCAGATAGTGCGACAACTGATACTGATGATTATTCTCCGAATCGGACAGAGGTAATTAACACTCCAGGGGTCCGATTTTTGACCACTTTCGTTATTACGCGAATACGCTATCACTAAGTTAGGACAGCTTTGATTGGCTGCGTCTTAGCAACAGCGTATGCGTTATCACAACGAAGAGCGTCAAGAATCGGGCCCCAGACTATCTGCATTAGCATCAATATAAATACGCCTTACGAAATCAAAATGTCCAGTCATCGGAATTATAGTCAAGATGAGTGACCCTCTGAAGAAACTATAGCCACTCGCGCTATAGAAACGTCTGAGCCTCTGCGAAGAAGCTAGCCACTTGCGCTAGCGAAACGTCAGGAAAAAATTCCGAAGAACGACGGCCTTCAAACCCGAAGAAAAGTAATAATACTGAAAACCTCGGCCGCGAAAGCTTTAACCATTTTGTCAGATAAATATGCCCCAATTATTTGAAATATATGATTATACGTACGTATGGTGATCAGTTAATATATGAAACATTTCTAGTAAACAGATTTCAAGAAATCAAAACGGGAACTTACAGAATTTGAAATGGATTTAACCCACCAATGTGAGATAATACTTGAAGTCGAAAAGGCAATAAAGCACAAGAAATTAACTGACTGATTCAGGGCGGCTGCTTTACGATCTGAATAAATTCCTTCAAAATAATCGGTGCCTAGACTATGCTTTCCCTCTAGCAAATGACAGGAAAAGTTTTGTAAGCATATGGCTGCTAAATTATCCAACTTATGTGATTTTCTTGCTGAACATTTTTTGTGTGGAATTAAATTTCCTGCAACTTTTGATTGAAACTTTTCCCAAAAACATTCACCGTTTTCGATTTACGAGCAAGAAACAAAAATTTTCAGTTGTTTTCAACACGTCCTGTCAAAATACTACCTTCATAGTTTCCTTTGTGATATATAATGGACGAATCTATACTATATCAAAAAATTAGATTCTCCGGAAGAATGTCTATTTCAGCGGTATTTTTACTGGTCTACATTGCCTCCAATTTGCCTGTGACACAGAACACCCTATCTACACAGAAGCGCAACTTAAAGGCGGTCCCTTTGATCTTTTGGGTCAATTTTTCGTAACGTTGATTTAAAGCTTGGCTTGTATAATGTCATTTCTTGGCGGTAAATTCAAACTGTCGATTGATATACAATTTAAGTGATACACCTTTGTAAACTTTCTGGGCTGAACATTTCTGCTTCTGAACTGAAATTGGGGCAGTTTTAATTTCATTTGAAGATACGACCCTTGGAAGGTCTTAATAATTCAGAACTTACATTTCCCCTATCAAATTCGTCTAAATGCTTCGTTGATCAGCAATCTACATTCCCTTATTCTCAACAAATATAAACGGAGAATTTGGATAGTTACCAAAATAGTTTCAGTGAATAGGCTTAATGTTTTTTGCACCTTCAAAAAAAAGTAGATATGAAAGTGGTGTAATAGTTTTAGAGTAATCAACTGAATTTTGCAGGAACGAACGTTTAAAACTACTCTGATCTTGCTTTCATCCGATATCAATAAAATTTATCAGTAGTAATAACCCAAGGACATTGATAATTGTTCGGAAATTTTATAACACCCTAACAACACAAATGTGAGGTTGACAATATACAAGCCAAGCTTTCGATTCGGTCGGAACGCTTCAGTTGCGCTTCTGTGTAGATAGGGTGTTCTGTGCCTGTGATCACGAACAAATTGGAGAAAGTGGTCTACGGCGGACGGCCCTACTAGGATCCAGCACAGCACATCGTCACATCGGCAATATTATGCAAACGGCAACATTGGAATGTTTAGTTAGTCGAGTGGGGGAATGTGATCCCTTACCTACTTCTTCTTATCATACGTCAGTGCTGAGCCGCGCTTGGCGTATAGTATCCATCTTCGATACTGATGGAACGGAAAGCCCCTCCTTTTTGTTTCTATATTTTCAAGCTAATAGGTAGCTGGTGCATTACCATCACTCTCCCTTAAGGCATGAATATCCCCACCTACAACCTGTTGCTATGCATTGTTGAAATAAGAAAATGAGAACATTTTTAGGTCAGGGTTGGGATTTTTAGTATTATTCTACTAAATTTAGTACTTTTCGATTCTTTTTAGTAGCCTAGTATTCTCAATGGAAATCTAGTATTCTCATACAATAAGCGTCATTCCCTCATTGTCATTCGTTAGATATGTGCTCCTCCATGGAAACAATAATGATATCAGCTTTTTTAATTTCTTGTATTCTGAATTATATCAGTTTTTCAAATTTTCCTCATTTTGTTTCACCACAAATATTCGAATTTACCGCGTTTTGTCGGTATAGAAAGAATTTAGTACTGAAGCTTCCAATTTAGTAGCCAATGAAGTCAATTTTAGTACACCTGGCAACGGAGCCCAACACAACACTGTTTTAGGTCAGTTTTTAGTTTGATAACGTATAAGCAGTAAGCAGTGTCTATTCATCTGTGCTTTCCACATATTAGGATTGTGACGTGAGGCTTTATCATTCTTGAGAATTTTAGTATTTCTTGATCAATATTTAGCGAGTTTTAGATCACTCACAATAAGTACTTTTCAGTGCTGTTGATTAATATCGTCTCGTTATTTTTTATAACTGTTGCTACCATCCGGCGAAGTAACGAATTATGGCGGGAAATAGGAAAAAAATATCGTATTGTTGGAAATAATTTCCAAATTAATATTGAAGTTCGATCCCCAATGTACTTATGATTCTCTTATGACTTTTGAACCAGATCATCCAATCTTTTTGTTCATTTGTAATAATATCAGACTTGCAACTCTTAAATTTCCTAGTCAGGTTCATAGGCATCTCCATAGAAATAAATCGGAATTAAGAAATATTATTACAGTGGTGTCTCGTGGGGATAAATGTGAAGATGATAGATTATTGAGAATATTAGAAACTGTTAAAAATAATGATAATCAAAAACAAATTCTGTCGTACAGATCGAAAGAATCGACTTTTGCAAATGTCTGTCTGGATCTTGGGATGAACCCAAAAAACTTATACAATAGAAAAAAAATGTACTACTATTTCAACAAGTATCGTGACAATGGTAAGAATAATGATGAGAAACGATTGGTTTCGCATTCTCCATTAAAATTTGACACTCATCAGTATGCTGCGTGTTCTACACCTATCAATAACTTCATTCCTTACAAAAAAGCGCGGTTAGAACTGAGTACAATTTCAAAAAAGGATATTGAAGATAATATTCAGGAAACTTATCCTCCAAATGATCTAGTATTCACTTCGAATTTTAAGTCGTTAGGTTCTGATGAAAATGGTAATGGTATGGGGATTGAAAAAAAAAGCGAAATAACTACAGAATGTGTTCTCTCGAATGATATTAGGTCGGTAGTCAGTAATGAAAATAGTAATGAGATTGAGATAATATTGGAAAAGAAATTCGAAACAATCCCAGACAGTGTTGTTTCGAATGGTATGAGTTCGGTACATTTAGATAAAAACAGTGATGAAATGGATATAATTGAGAAAAAATTTGAGATAACCCCAGAAGTTTCAACATTCCAAAAAGTTTTAACTTATCAGATCCAAGCACAAGCGTTGAATTCTGTCAATGTTAAATATTTATTACCAAGCTCTTACAAACAGTGTACCATTTTGGAAGGATCTTTTCAGATACGACACGAGATAATTGAACATGTTATAAGGAAAAATCGATTGGTGAAAGAATTTTATCCTTCCTATTTTCGTAACAGAATAGAAAAGTTTGTTAACAATGTGTGTACCATTGTTTTTAAATACCATAAATATCGTAAGGATAAGTCCATAAAAATATTTGCTCT
Organism: Zygogramma bicolorata; assembly: GCA_032362365.1. Lineage (NCBI taxonomy): Eukaryota > Metazoa > Arthropoda > Insecta > Coleoptera > Chrysomelidae > Zygogramma > Zygogramma bicolorata. The sequence goes on along the minus strand of JAVJAQ010003784.1, from coordinate 423,495 downwards.
TTGTAAGAACAATAATTATAAATGTAAAAAATTCATTATTTCAATTCAAGACCATAACGTAGAAGTTTATACAAGTTCAGTTAATTATTGCCATCCAAATAAAATTACACTACATGTGAAGGGTATTGAACGTGCGCTCGTTAAGAATAAAGTTTTGCATAAAAAGCCATCGGAGTATAAACGAAAATCTATTTTATCGGCCAAAAAACTTATTTTGGAGGAAGGTAATTTGCAAAATATAAAATCAGATTGTACGATTAGGAAAATCAAATCTGAAGCAGAGTCTCATTGGGACAGAGATGAGAATGATATATTAGATCTGGTGAAAATGCAAGAAGATCATGATGAATATATTAAGCAAGTGTGCATACCATTTAACGTAGAGGTATTCAGTAAGGAACAGTTTGATGTACTCAACAAAAGTCGGGATAGTGTTTTGCCAATAATTCATTTTGACGCTACCGGCGGAATTGTTAGGAAGCCAACAAAGAAAACAAAAAGAGTGTTTTTGTATTGTGGTGTAATACCCATTTCTACTGGTCGTATATTCCCTGTTTTCGAAATGGTGTCTGGTAGCCATTATTCCAAAACAAATTTTTCGATTTTCAATGACTTCCGCACTTTTTGTGAAGAGTATGATAAATGGCCCACTTTTGGATCTGTTGTTACAGACTTTAGCTTCGCGAACATACACGCAATCTGTAAAGCTTGTAATAGAATGAATTTATTAGAATATTTAAAAGTCACATTCCAAATTGCTTCGAAAGGAATTAATGAACTTCCGACAGACTTAATAACTATACATTTATGTTGCGCACATTTGATGAAAAATTTCAGTAAAGATATTGATGAATGCTTCGCGGAAAAACACGTACGGGGTTTTTATAAAGATTTGATGGCTTCTGTAATAGATATGGAATATTTCTCTGATATCGAAGAGTGGTTCTTCATTGTAGCTGTTATATTACTCTGTCCTGTAAAGAATGAACTTGTTCAAAAATATTTGGAAGCATCACTCAAGTTGAGAAAGGGTAGTACCTTGATTAATTCTGAAATAAATTTTGAGGAATTCAACAATGTTGATGAAAAAGTGGGTAAATCCGAAGATAAATTTCTTGACGGTCTACACAAAACGAGTGCTTTTTACATACACTTCGATAAATTGCTTGGGATGGTTAATGAAACGTACAATTTTTCGCCATGTGATGGACTTCATAACGAATATTACAGCAAAAAGTTTCTGGATCTGATATTACTGAAGTATATGCCATTTTGTCCCCTATGGACGGGTATTATTTTGAGAAAAAGAAGAAGTGAACGTCATGTCAGTAATTCTTACATAGAAAATTATTTTGGGCACCTGAAAAATAATATTTTGGATGGTAATAAGAATTTGAAATGTTCAAGATATTTGAGGAAAAGTAGGGAGAACGTACTAGCGTTATACAAAGAGTTCATTTGCGGTATCCCTAAAACACGTTTGACTAAACAGAAAGAGTGTAAAAAAATTAAAGATCCCCTGAATGAACATGTCGTTCAAGAGTCGTGGAATAAAAAAATTCGCAGCGCACCGAGTACCCACTTTTCTGGAAATTTTTTGAAGAACTTGGCAGCCAGCATGGTACAATTATACTTGTACCATGGCAGCCAGGAATAAAACTAGTTCAGAATTACCTAACAAATCGATAATAAAAGCACAAAGTAATGAACAAATAATGAATGATACGGTAACCGAAAAATGCTTATACTGCGGATACGGTCGTCTCGATACAACTGTAGATTGGGTTGAGTGTGACGCTTGTCAACGTTGGGTACATACCACATGTGATCCATCTTTCGGAGATAAAACCTACAGCGGTGTTTTCTGGTGTGACTACTGTTTAATCGAAAAACAGACTTTTTTTTTTGGATTGAGGTGGCCTTTACTTGATGGAAATCCATAGTTATTACGCTATAAGGTAGACACGATTAAATTTCCCCAAAATTTTGTGGAAATTTAATCGTGTCTACCTTATAGCGGAAAAACAAGACTAGTAATGAAACTAAATCATACAAGTGTTTGTATTGCGGGTTAGGTGAATTAGATAGTACCGTATCATGGGTAGCTTGTGACAATTGCAACGGATGGATCCATCAAATTTGCGATAGTGAAAATCGGTCGTACATAGGTAATTTTTATTGCAAAAATTGTTCTTTACGATTCAAAACTGAATGCGAAAGCGCTTTAAAAAAACTAAATGACGAAAGCAGGGAGAGAAGTTTGATTGAAGAATTAACTAGGGGTCAAAGAGAGTCATCTGTATGGTTTGAAGAGAAAAAAAAAAAAAAGATTAACAGCGTCAAATTTCGGTTCGATTTGCAAGGCTAGAAGTAAATCCAAATGTAAGCTAGCGAAATCGCTTCTATCTATGAAGGAATTTACTAATCAGGCAATTAAACATGGTATTGATTGCGAGAAGTTGGCACTCGAAGAATTTATCAGTCAAACACAATATGAATTCAGAAAATGCGGTTTAGTGGTACACAAAAATTATTCATTTTTGGGAGGGTCTCCGGACGGACTTCTCAATGAAGATGGTATAATAGAGGTAAAATGTCCATTCAAAGTGCGATACTGCGATGGGCTTGAGGCTTTAAAAAAACTAGATTATATTGATAAGGAAGGCAAACTGAAGACTAATTCTAATTATTTTTATCAGATACAAGGGTTATTAGAAATTACTAATAGACCTTGGTGTGAATTTGTAGTTTACACATTCAAAGGCATACAATTGGGAAGTTCATAATTTTATGCGACGTCTGGCGGAAATATAACGCACTGCTAGAATTTCACAAACAAACGGCTTCCATTTTTATGTGTGTGAATTTATTGAGTTATTTGGTGTTGATTTAGGAAATCTCATCTGGAGTTGTAATTTTTTTTTATTAATAATAACAAACAATCATGGATGCGCAGATCGCTCAGTGAGCCGTATAAAGTGTTTGGTGCAAGTTGCCGCAACTCTGGGAACCGAAATCCAAAGTTGTCTTTCCACACGTTTCCAAAGATAAATACATCTTTGGTGGGAAACATTACGGAAAGTGGATTGAAAGAGAAAATAGACAGGTACAAGGCTTGGAATATTAAACTGAAACTGCATAAATCACCACCTAGAGCGGCTTCAGTGTGTTACTTGCATTTCAAGAGAGATGATTTCTTGTTACCTGGTGAGTCTGTTTGCCTATTTTTAGGCGAAGTTATGGCGCATTTCATCATCCATGTAATGAAAGCCTCTTTGGTTCACTAACACTACACTAAAAAATGTCCTGGAACAAATATCATTACATTTTAAAACACAATGCATCTATGTTCACCTCCAATGAATGGTATTGTGCGGCTATTCAAAGCACCATGAACACAGTTATATTAACCTTCAAGAGAAACATTTCGTACAATGAAAATATAGCAAAAAAAGCACCAAAATCTTGTCTAGCGAGGGCAACTGATGACTGGATTTCAGTTTGGCGCGTTATTTCACAAATGTAAACAAGGTAACTATTTCAAAATGGTGGATAAAGTTTAACCACCACCAGCGCCCTCATCGGTCGATATTCTTCCCTATTGAGGCAAAATATTGAAAGGAACCCCAAATTTTTCAGAACTAAAATGCTTCCAACTTTGAAGGAGTTTTATTATTATTATTATCTTCCATGTTTATTGAATTTTGATAATGTTGACGATAACGTGCGCAAATGGAGACCAATAAGGGATTTCGATTTTTTACCCAACGGATTAGTTAACGACATTGAATATTACAGGAAGGGTAAACGTGATTTTGTTGTTGCAAAATTTGAAAAGTTCGATTGTTATAGTCATATAAATGTTTCGGATTTTGTAAGTCTTGATAATGGAATGTGGTTAACGAATTTTGTGCTCGATATCACTTTAAATATATTGAATACCGATAATAAATTTCAAATTATTCCACAAGAAAAAGCTAATATTATATTCAACTCTAAAGAAATTTCTGAATCATTTATACAAATCATCAATTTCAATAAAAAGTTTGTCGCTTTACCGGTCTTAGTGAATTCTAATCATCATTGCCTTGTTATAATGGATTTCGTTGAATCTACTTTTTCTTTTTTTGATCCATTTGGTAGCAATGTTGACAAAACTGATCATCATTTGAAATCATTCAGAAATTTCATGGGTATTTACAGTAGATATAAAAATCACAATATTAGAGATGATTTATCAATTAAGGTTTATAATCATATCAAACAAAATGATAGTTTCAATTGTGGTATGCTTTGTTTGAGGTTTTTCGACTGTCTCGTGAATTCAGGTGACATGACGAAATTTATAGATTTAGATCTATATAGATGTGAAGTGAAGAAATTAATTCTCAGTAGATCGGATGATTTGAGGAATTCTTGTTTGATTTGTTCAAGAATTGCTGAACCTTATGAAGATTCTCTATGCGTCTTTTGTAACAGATTGATACACAGAGCATGCCTTACCAACGAAGGAGAATCATTTATTAATAATAAGATATGTCAATTATGCGCCCAGTATTGAATAATATAATATTAACCTAATTTAAAAAGTATTGTACATTCATGTCAAAGCAAGTAGGTCGTTTGCGTATTGTAGAAAGATAGGGATATCATCATCGTCATTGTCAAATTATAGTAGAATTCTCAATTTTTCTCTGCGAGAAACCAGAGAGAGCATAAGTATATTTTCGAATTTCTATTTTGCATGGCATTGAGAAAGTAAAAAGATCAAGCATAGGTGTGAAATAGTGATCATTCAGCTAACGTAAATGCAGAAATATTTTTTTCACAACGTTATTCCATCTGCGTGAGGACCAGTGTGAGACGTGGGACGATAGGGCTACTGGCGAACACCCACTGAAAAAAGTAACGCACTTCTACCAGACTTATAAAATCTGGTTGAGCAATACCTCCTGGGTAGTGTGGAAATTTGCTTGGATGAGAGAAAAAAATTATTTTTGGAATTTTCATTTTCTCAGTGTAGAACCCCCTAGACACCTAATGCAAGGAATCATTTTGGTATGGTGCGATAGAGTACTTTATGAAGAAGGCTGCTAGGCATGTCTAATCGTGGCAGTCGCTTGTTGAATAGGAAAAAAAAATAATTTTGGAATTTTCATTTTCTCAGTGTAGAACCCCCTAGACACCTAATGCAAGGAATCATTTTGGTATGGTGCGATAGAGTACTTGATGAAGAAGGCTGCTACGCATACTAATCGTGGCAGTCGCTTGTTGAATAGAAGAAAGAAATTAATTTTGGAATTTTCATTTTCTCAGTGTAGAACACTCTAGACACCTAATGCAAGGAATCATTTCGGTATGGTGCGATAGAGTACTCTATGAAGAAGGCTGCTAGGCATGTCTAATCGTGGCAGTCGCTTGTTGAATAGGAGAAAAAAAATAATTTTGGAATTTTCGTTTTCTCAGTGTAGAACCCCCTAGACTCTAGACACCTAATGCAAGGAATCATTTTGGTATGGTGCGATAGAGTACTTTATGAAGAAGGCTGCTAGGCATGTCTAATCGTGGCAGTCGCTCGTTGAATAAGAGAAAAAAATTAATTTTGGAATTTTCATTTTCTGTGTGAATTTTTCTAGACAGGGAGCAGGTAGTTAGTTTGCTAATCTGAACACTGAGAAGGCTGCTGACTTATATTATTCAGCTAGTAGTAGTGATTTGAAAAATCAATTGATCACGAATATTTCGCAATCTCCTGTTGATCGTGAAACTATTGCATCTAAACATATTCAAAAATGTTCCAAAAAAGCAACAATCGGCTTGTTGTTTTTCTCATATGAAAATGTACTTCTTTCAAATGTTGTACCAGTCTAGTGAATAAAACCATGTGGAAACAGGTGCTGAATGTTATTATTATGGCCCCCTTCCTGCTGAGAAAAATGGTATGCACGCCGCTGATCAATCGGGTAATCTCGGAAAATTTGGCTGCCAGCTTTGGCTGCCAACTTCACATTGGTTGTATATTTGCGGAAAAGATTATTGACGGGGGTGGAACGAGGGTAAAAGTCTGTTATTGCCACTTCTAAAACTTTTTAACAGTTAAAATGCGGTATACGTACCCATTTAGAGCTGGACTCATTTCATAAGGCTGGGGTGTGGGTAGGTATAAGCTACTATTACCGAAATCAGGTGTAAAGTGGATCTGGTGCCTAAAATTATGTATTCTGGTCTTATTAACAGGCAAGAAAGGGTGGATTAAGCATCTTCTCGTATACTTTACAGGTTATAACCAAGGAAGAGTGCCAAGTTTTCACTTTCGATTTGTGTTCAGTTGCTCGTAATACGCGAGTTCTACCATTTTCTTTCAAATATAAGTAGATGTATGTGAACAGCAGTTGACAAAAAAATATTTAACATTACATATCAATTGGCCGAAATTCAGAGTGAACATTTTTTACCAATAACTAATTCAATTAATCAGGAATTTGATTCTACTTCGGAGAAAAAAAAACGAAAAATGATTCCTCGAACTAATTTATCCATTATTTCAGAATTCCATACGATGTGAGAAGAAAGGTGTGGCTCGAAGCACTTGGCATCAGTAATGACTACTGGAAAATGGTCATAGGTATGTCTGTTCCAACCATTTCCAAACAGTGACTTCACAAGAAAATCACGGGTACGAATTATGAAAGTTACTGCACTTCCTAAAAAAATCAAGTACGTATTTGCTACTTGAATAGAAAAAGTCGAAGTCCAGCCTTCTTTTGCACCAAAATAGCGATCGGAAACTTAGTTTTATTCATCAGATGCTAGGTATTCCACCTTCCCCACCTCTTTTTACCGTTTTTCAATATAAGTAAAATTTGACAAACAGTCAACATGCGATTTTTCGGTTATATCGGAAAACAGAACGCGCATCGCGATATAACCTCCATTTCTCATCAGTTATTTTATTGCGAGTTTTATATTGAAAAGTAGTAAAAAGTGATTGAGCATGTGGGATGATGTGTACCTTGACCCAATGAATAAAATGGTGTACTTACTTACGAACGTTTCATTGGTGCGAACAAAAGGCGGGATATCCGAATTGTTATGCACAAGTATAAGAATGATTCAACAATTTTGGATATTTATAAAAAAAATGGCGGCCATAGAACATATTCACTGTTTCGGCTAGAGTTGGATAATTACAGTTACTGAATATACATACATATTCTACTTGAACTATATGACACAACCGATTGATAAGAACTTCACTATTGAAACTGATTTTTACTTCAAGCACTTTCTGTATAAAAAACCCTGCAATTCATTAGTTGTAAGTTGTTAAATTAAATTAAATAGTGTTATGTTAGGTATGCACTCTGTAAATGAAACAATATCATCTGCTGCAGTATTTCATTGCTTCAAACATATTCGAATACAAGTAGGTAGTTTGTAATATATAGTTTTCAAAACGGAACTTGAGTACGCTATATGAACTGGTCAGAATTCTAAGGCCGAATAGGAATCACTGGCGGCCGAACTATTGCAGACACTTAACTGGAATTCGTTTGTGTGGCAATATTTCAATATTTAGATATTATTCAAACATAGCTTTTTATGTATTATATCAGTCAGGATTCTTGAAAATGCAGCTGATCATAGGTGCGGTTGGAAGTTTCCGTTTATGATAATTCATTTCATACCTATAAGTTTCACCGTATTACCAAACTGAACTCACTCAACCTCGATTTATGTTTGACCAACAAAATCGACATCATTAGGAGAACTTGGCTGGCCAAACGGGCGTCAGTTTTTTTTTGTTCGGTGTTGGAGTGAGTTTCGAAAGAGTTCCTGCCCTTTTCCATTTCATATTACCAAGTTACATAATATTTCCATCATGCATAATCTTTTATGAATAGGTATCATCAAGTTGGTATTCTTTTGTTTTTCAGATGCTGTGGGACAAAGTACCAAGCCAAAAAATTTCAGATCATTGAAGGGAAAGCAGATGAGGAAACGAATCTAAACACCTAATATATGAATGGAGTGTTTATTCTCACTTTTTGTTTTGTCTCAATACTATGTTAAATTATATTTCATTTTACCATATGCTTTCTTCATTTCTAGAGGTTGGAAACTAATAAATTGAAAAATGTAAAGCAATATCTACGAAATCACTCGCAGTCGACCCGCCTTTAGCTTACCAAATTAGTATCTTCGGAAGAGGGGCATCAGTTTTTTCTTATAAAAATGGCAACTTGGGTGTGCGTCGAGTGGGAGTGATATCAGTTTGGTGTTTCGGTGATTGATAACTGTCAAAAATATGTTAAACTAGATATCACAATAAAGAAGTCTAATAGAGGATTCAAGGTGAATTCCTAATAACGAGTCCAAAATAATTTCACAAAGAAAACGAAATTCGATTATCCAATTATGCAATATTCAAATTCACATAGGAAATTTTGATGTGAGCACTCATAGATAAAAAATAAGTTTTTAGCAAAGAAGGTCAAAACATCTATTGCACTGACAATCCCATAGGGGAAGACAATAAGACATCTATCAGTGATTGCACATGAATATTACATTTTAGAATACCTTTAAGTTCGACTCAGTTATTTTACGTTTCAACCAAATGTAGAGGACATTTGGCAGCAAATGCGAACAGGACAAGTAATCTAGGAATTCGCATGTGAACTCTAAGTCACAAAGTTACTTCCATAGGAACTGTCACTGCCTGGTGTTTGCTGGGTAAAATTGAATACATATTTCACAATAAGAATTCATCATGAAACGAAAAAACTGTGATTAATTGAATAAACAGGTTTGGAGTTGGAGATAGACATTTTCATTTGTATTTATTGATTAAATAATTTTTGCCGAATTCTACCTCTTACCTCTAATGAACTATAGAAAAAAGTAGCTCCCTACTTATTTATTCAATTCAGAAGTTTTGGTACTGAATGTTTTTGTTTATTTCTATTCGAAAAAATTGACTTGTTATATCCACAAATTTTTGGAAAATTATCAAGCAGATCGGTCATAATGAACTGATGCATTTATCATTTTCATGAGCATATTTAACCATTTTTATGATTCAGCCACATGTATATTTGATTTCCTGTATCACTTCTTCCTCCAAATGTCTTTGTTTCTATTTCAATTATGCTGTTAGTATTTAATAAATTTTGTTGTTACCGATTACGAACCGATTCTAACCGTTTTTAATCAACGCTGTAATTGGTTCACTCAATTTTACTGATCTAACCTGAAAAGCAAGTTGAAAAAAGAGTAATGGCTTTCGAACACATTAACCAAAAAAATATTTTTGTGGCAATTGAAATTTAAAAACATTTGCACCCAATTTCATTCAAAGTGTCCGCCGCCCATGGCTCTTGTTTACAAATACTGCACCGCGCCCCTCTACCGCAATTATGTTTATTCTCTGGACACACAATCTCCATGTTGTGGGTATTGCCGTTATCCATCTTGAGGGGATGGTTAATCTAAGCATCAATCACTGTCACACTAGAATTTTTTGTGAATCCTGATTTAACGAACGCAACATACAGAAACATCAAAAGGTAAATATAATTTTGGAAGCATAGAGTATGATGCTCAAGGCTCGATTCTCGATCCTCTACTGTTTGGTATTTTTTCTTACTTACTTCAATGAGCTGTAATTATGTTTCAGCCACATGCAAAAGATACCCAAATATATCTGTTTTTCCATCCAATCGACTTGGCAACGGCTAATTTGAGAAACAATAGTGATTGGAACGATTTGTTCCAGCATTACAACTTCACAACCTGAAAATTAACTCGATTAAGATGAAATAATCATGCTGAGATAGTACAGTGTCTCATATTGAACCATGTCATTTGGAAATTTGAAGTAATATCTCATAAACTAAAAGGAATACATCCACGAAAAATATACGTGAACCTCACTCGGTAACATTACATCACAAGATTTCAATTCGAAGAATGCTGCCATATTCATTAAATGAAATTCAATTCAGATCAGATGTGGGTATTTTGGATTCCAGATCAAAATCAAACCCTCTCTATCGTACCTTCTCTTTTCTCGCTACTTCAGTTTCAATATTTACAATGAATATTACGCTATAAGGTAGACACGATTAAATTTCCACAAAATTTATTGTCTTCGCGACATGTTTCGATACACTGTATCTTTATCAAGTGAATGTTTTTAAACACTAAATTATTCTTCGTTAAAAGCTCCTTAAATACATCAGGGTCTACTCTAATTATTTCTGATTCCTAAAATAATACATCTGACACTGATGATGATTCCTAAACTTATTACCTGATGCTAATAACTGATACTGATTCCTAGAATTACACTGATAATGATTATGATATCGGACCATTGTTACTTATTAATTGAATAAGTTCAACAAAGGGGAACTATTGAGATCCAATTGATCATTTAGCAAACAATTTGAATTTTTCAATTTATTGATTTCCAAAAATTCCAAATAATTAAGTCTGATGCCTTTATTTTCAACATGCAGAATTTCGAAATTTTTATCGAAGTCATGACCTTCCTCCAAAATGTGATTGGCATATGATGAATTAAATGTTTTCTTTTCATAATTCATACGATGTTCACGTATGCGGCTTTTGAATGGTCTACCTGTCTGGCCAATATATACTTTGGAGCAAGATCCATAATTCAATTTATAAACTCCCGATTTTTCATCTTTTATTGTTTTATCTTTGTTATTCTTGATGAACCTTCTCAACGTGTTATCTGTTCTATATGCTACTTTTAAATTTCGTTTATGCAAAAATGAAGCTACTTTTTCCGTAGCAGGTCCTGAATAGGTTAAGATTCTATAATTATTGTCCTGGGTCCTCAAAGTGGGGTACACTTCTTGTATAGCTTTTCTATGTAGTTTTTTAGCAAGAATATTTTGCTTGCTAAAAAACTGGAATTGTGGATCTTGCTCCAAAGTATATATTGGCCAGACAGGTAGACCATTCAAAAGCCGCATACGTGAACATCGTATGAATTATGAAAAGAAAACATTTCATTCATCATATGCCAATCACATTTTGGAGGAAGGCCATGACTTCGATAAAAATTTCGAAATTCTGCATGTTGAAAATAAAGGCATTAGCCTTAATTATATAGAATTTTTAGAAATCAATAAATTAAAAAATTCAAATTGTTTGCTAAATGATCAATTGGATCTCAATAGTTCTCCTTTGTTGAACTTATTCAATTAATAAGTAACTATGATCCGATATCATAATCATTATCAGTGTAATTCTAGGAATCAGTATCAGTTATTAGCATCAGGTAATAAGTTTGGGAATCATCATCAGTGTCAGATGTATTATTCTAGGAATCAGAGCTGATTAAAGTGGACCCTGATGTATTTAAGGAGCTTTTAACGAAGAATAATTTAGTGTTTAAAAACATTCGCTTGATAAAGATACAGTGTATCGAAACATGTCGCGAAGACAATAAATTTTGTGGAAATTTAATCGTGTCTACCTTATAGCGTAATAACTATGGATTTCCATCAAGTAAAGGCCACCTCAATCCAAAAAATACAATGAATATAATAACGTTCCCGCTTTCTTCGAGTCGAAAACAAAAGTCACTTCTGGGAATATATCTTGTCTCGTTCGACAAACAGCGAAATATCCATTCAGTTAACTTTGCAACCTAGTCTTCGGTCAGGATTGGGTTGCATATAGATTCAAACCAGAACTCATATCCTTAACAACATTCCAATTCTATTCAATCTCAAGCATTATCATACTGTTTTTTTTCCGTTTTTTGAGGCTGAAACTAAGATCAGCTGCTCTGTTGAGATGCATCTTTTATAGATATAATTACCATGTTTACGCTTCCTAGCAAATTGCAAATAAATACATATATATTTTTATTATTTGATAGTATGAAAGATAGGTATCGAAGCATGACATTATTTGAAAATGCAGCCTTTTTTCATAAACTTTTGGAAATACTGAAATTATAGTGATTTGGTCAAAGATTTTTTGATTCTATGGGTTTCTTGATTGAAGCAATAGGTATCACCAGCGCTCTTATCATCTGTAATAAAACTATGAATTTTCCTTATGAGTAGTTGTGTTCATATGGGATTACTACAAACTTTTCATTTTTCTCATCTTTTCGATCTTTTTGAAAAGTCGAAGATTTACGAAATATTTCCCTAATTTTACATTTTCTAATTATCTTTTCTACTATATCTGGGTTAGAACTGTTCACTTCAGCTACGTACCTAATCACTCTCCTTTCATTGTCGTACTTATCTTTTAAAGTTATTAACCTATGGACAAGAAACTGCAGTGCCGCCATTTTATGTTGTGGGCAATGATTCGAGTCATTTGGAATGTATCTGAATATGTTCGTGTCTTTCCTGTAAATGTCAAATTCTATTTCATTCTGTTCGTTCCTTATAACGAATACATCTAAAAATGGCAACTTTCGTTCTTTTTCTACTTCGTACAAGAATTTTATACCCTTCCATCTGCTTTTTAGTGCTGAAAGGACATTTTCAATTTCGGTAATCCTTGTATCCACCACAGGGAATATGTCGTCAACATATCTGATTCAGACCCTAGTAACTGAGTTCCTTCCTAGCATCCGTCTCAAACCTGCCCATTAACAGGTTCGCCACAAATGGAGACAATGGGGGTACCCATTGCTGTCCCTTCGTGCTGTGCATAATACGAGTCATTATATTGAAAAAAAAAATATCAGTTTGGTGTTAGGTTAATTGATCTCTAGGAAAAAATTCAACTTTTACACCAAAGGTTCCAATCTTATTGTTTAATTATAATAGATTGTCAGGGAATGATTTCAATGATATGAGCACCAATATAGATATACATCAATAATCCATCATACAGAATGATCGAACATTTCTTTCAATTATTACATAATTTTCAATATTTTCAGCAAAAATGGTTTTCAGCAAGTGCATCCACATTGATTTGATAGAATTCAACTGCTGCAAAAAAATACCAACCCTTCAAAACAAAATTAAATAGTTTTTACCGTTCTCCTTCCCTCACTCCTCACATGATACGATCATAGCAAAGAAAATATATCCACCCTGTTTGAAGGGGTACGAAATTAATCAGATACGCTTCGTGAAATCAACATTACTCCAGTATAATTTCAGACAATCAACTCACAGCTGATTGTTGATTGGAAACACACCCAGACCAAAAAAAAATCATGAAATGAATGGTACTCGATGCAAGATTCTTCGAAATTGACTTGTGAAATATCTCGAACGAAATCAATAAATAAAATGCTATGTCCTTATCTAATTGGCAGCGTGGATGGAGGTTTATAATTAAGAGAACCATAGTGGCTATCCATTTCAATTCGATTATTTTTTTGTGGTAGACTGCGTTTTGATCGAGGTCAACTACTGGTTACAAGATTTGAATTATAGGGTTGCTGAGGCGCGTAGTTTGATTTTCTTTACGGTTCACAGTTCGAATTGAAAATGAATTATCCGTAGCACGACGAGAAAAAAAATCTGACCACTTATAGGAGTGAAGATGTGCATATTCTGTTCAGAGTCTGTAACATTGATATTTCGATAAAATAAGTTTGTCCGATATTTACTGTATCAATCAGCGTTGATTATGTTGCCATAACTTTACATTACCTCAAGTAGTCATTTACTCAGTACTGCGACTGATTTTTTATAGCACCGTTTATTAGGTTCTGAACTGAAATGATATATTATTCGGAATATTTTGTAAATCGATATTTGATTTCATTGACGTTATTGTTTCATTTAATAGGTCGCGCCATCTGATCTCTGTGAAACCAACTTAATCAATATAATAATCCGTTAGTGCAATTCAGTTCCAATAGATGTCGCTGTACGACAACTAGAACCTGTCAGTTCCGTCTACGGGAATATTGGTGTATATGACTAGTTTTGAATACTTGGTATGAAATTAGGTATTAACAGATATTTCCAAGGATTAGTTAGCAATGACACTCATTCAGCACTTGGCCTAATCGAGTATGAAAATATCTGTGTTGGCAACATTGGTAGGAAGGGCTCTTGTGGTGACAGTACCTAGAGATTTGGGCATTCTGTCATTTTTCTGAGACATTTGACACTCAGTGATTTTTGTGAACTTCTGGCTTTTGGCGAGTACAGGAATTTTGTAGTTGAAGATTTTGAAATCATCCTCCATTGAGGGATTATAATTCCTGGTACAATAAGTTTCCGTTTCGTTGGCGAATTTGTGCAATTGCAGATTTTTGGTATTTTTGGAAACAAACCCAAATTGGGGATTCAACGCCACAGCCACATGTCATAACCCTTTCTCCTTCAGGTATGCAATAGCTATTCAACCAAAAACTTAGTGAATATCCTTCAATTGATATTTTAGGACGTTGTGAAGGTTCTACGCTGGAAATAACGATAAGATTTGACCAATCCTCAGAAGCGAGGTTATGCAGTTACCTCTGTAGGGCTTCCCTACTATCTGTGGTCATTACAGCGTGAAGGAAAGGTATACTTCTTCTATTTCTTGGAGAAATCACGCTTCAATCTCCTCTCTTTCTTTTCAAGGGTTCATGTATTGGGATATCGTATAAGTACATTGACCGTTCAAGCTCTCTGCGATTAGGCTGGTGATTACCGTATACTCCATATCAGACTATATATATTGGTTCCTGTCCAGATATTTACTTGTTCTGAAAGATTCCAGACCATACAGTTTTTGCAGAAGACAATTTCCCTTGGAACTGGTACACCTGACGGATATACACAAGTCCTATCGATAAGTAGTCTTACTTGATAAGTAGTATTACGTATGAAGCCCTGTATTCAACAGGCACGGTGCACCATGCTTGACAGAGTACGTTTGTGAATTGGGTTATTTTGAAAAAGGTTAATGAACCACTGAAATTGACTAGTTAAGTTCTTTTTATTTAGGGTGTCGTACTCAATTGTGTGAGTATATCAATCATATATTATTTGACTATTCTGAGGTAAATGAGAATAGGGAGTAAACTGTAGGTAGGCTTGGTAATTTACCTGGCGCCCCCGAGTTGACATATCGATTTATTTATTTTTATATAAAACCCACCCCATCTCCACTAGGGTTTAGCCGCGAGCGTGCCTGTCATTCAGACAGATTGTGTACCGCCCGTTTCTGTTTATGTGTATGAAACTAATAAAGAGGTACCTGATTTGAATATATTTATTTTTGCATTTCATATTCCCTTTTTGTGACAAAGTTATATCAGAAGGGTAGGACGGTAACAAAGATGGCGCCCAATAACAAAATGGCCCCCAATTAGGTTCTTTTTCTTAGGTTATTTTCATTGAAAGTTGAAAGTAAGTGGTTCATTAGTCTTTCAGATTTTTTTTGGTTCGGCTAGTGATCTTTTTGTGGGGAAAGCACTCATATGGTTCAGATCGATTCGTTCAACAGTTTCATCTTGGTCACAGTTGGTAAAGGAGTTAAGTACTCAGTTTCTGCCACCAAATTATAATGAGAGATTATTTCAGGAGATAAAACAACGGACACAAGGCCCTAATGAAAATATTGGCATGTATGTTGCTATTATGAATAATATGTTCAATCGTTTGACGTTTCCAGTTAATGAAGAGGCACGTTTAAAGATTTTACTAAGAAATGTATCTCCCTTTTATCAAAGTCAGTTAGGTTTGATACAGATTAACTCAATTACACATTTATTGGAGTTAGGAAGGCAATTAGAAGCTCGTAAAGAATCAATTGAAGCTTTTGTACCACCACCTAGAAATCGTAATGCCCTTTTGGAACCAGACTTGGCTTATATTTATTCAGATCGGTCTTCAACCACTTCAGCTGATGTTAGTACAGTAGTAACTTGTTGGAATTGTAAGAATTCAGGACATATGTCTAAAAATTGTACGAGATCTAAAACAAGATATTGTTTCAAGTGTGGAAATCCAAACTTTACAGTAAGAACGTGTCCTAAGTGTAAATCTAGTTCGGGAAACTAATAAAGGAGTCCATTGATGGCCGTACTTGTGTCTCCTCATATCATTCGGCTGAATCTAGTTTACCAATCAAACGAAAAGTCATTCTCGATTATATTTTGGCGCATGCGCAGAACGATGAACGTCCCTACCTTTCAATTTCTATATTGGGCATTGAGTTATTAGGGTTATTGGACTCTGGAGCTTCAAATACAATAATAGGAGGTCCCGGGTGGCAAATTTTGAAAAAATTAAATCTCCATCTTAATTGTGAAAATATTGTCTCGTGTCGGGTTGCCAATGGGCAAAGATGTTCAAGTATAGGGTCCGTTGAGTTACCAATGAAACTCGAGGATAGAGTGAAAATAATTTCTGCTTTGATTATACCAGATTTGCCTCATGCTTTGATTTTGGGGATTGACTTTTGGAAAAAGTTAGAGATTGTTCCCGACCTTCGTCGTGGGGAGTGGATATTTGCAAATGACTCTGAAGTTTCTATAGGTTCAATTTCATCTGAACAAGAATTAACATCTGAGCAGTCGACTATTTTGAATCAAGTTGTGAAAGATGCATTTGAGGATATGGGTGATGAATTGGGCTGCACAAATTTAGTTTATCATGAGATCAAAACTTCTTCCCCTCCCATAAAACAGAGATATTATCCCGTTAGCCCGGTAATGCAGAGTCACATTGATAGGGAGTTAAACAAATTGCTCGATCAAGGTATAGTTGAACGTTCTAATAGTCCATGGTCTTCTCCTATTTTGTTGGTGCGAAAGAAGGATAACACTTATAGATTTTGTGTGGACTTTAGGAAATTGAATAAAGTTACAGAACGTGATGCCTATCCACTACCTTATATTTCTTCCACATTAGATAAACTTCGTGATGCGAAATTTCTTAGTTCAATGGATATTAAGAGTGCATATTTCCAAGTTCCCCTTGAGGAATCCTCTCGTCCCTTAACGGCCTTTACAGTTCCAAATCGAGGTTTATTCCACTTTCGCCGTCTTCCAATGGGATTGTCCAACAGTCCAGCTACTTTTCAACGTTTAGTTGACAGAATTTTAGGTCCAGAATTAGAACCCCATGTTTTTGTATATTTAGATGACATTATTATTGTAACCCAAACGTTTGAGAAGCACATAGAAATTTTGAAGGAGGTTTTTTCTCGTTTAAAGGCAGCTAATTTAACTGTGTCCAAGGAAAAGTGTCATTTTTGTCGACCAGAATTGTTGTATTTAGGTTATATAGTTGATGCTTCAGGTTTGCGAGTGGATCCGGAGAAGGTTCGTGCAATCATAAACATTCCTGTGCCAACGAATATTTCTGAAGTTCGTCGAATATTAGGTTTGGCCTCATGGTACCGACGTTTCGTCCCAAATTTTGCTACCTTGACAGCTCCATTAACAGAACTTCTGCGTAAAAATAAACCTTTTCAGTGGACGCGATTGGCTGACAAAGCATTGGTTGAATTGAAAGAATGTCTTATAAGTGCACCTGTGTTATCGTGTCCTGACTTTTCACTACCTTTCACTATTCATGCTGATGCCTCGGGATTTGGAATCGGGTCGGTTTTGACGCAACAACATGCCGATGGTGAGAAAGTGGTATGTTACTTATCTAGGTCTCTCACTCGGTTAGAGCGGAATTATACCACAACCGAACGCGAGTGCTTAGCAGTTCTGTGGTCCATTGAAAAGTTAAGGCCATATATTGAAGGTTCTCATTTTTTTATTATCACCGATCATCAAAGTTTGCTCTGGTTAGATAGATTACAATCTCCTTCTGGTCGTTTAGCTCGTTGGGCCATTAGACTTCAGCAGTACGATTATACCATTATCCATCGAAAGGGAAAAGATCACATTGTGCCGGATACCTTGTCTCGGACAGTTCCCATTGTTGATACCATCAGCAATACTTTAGGCACTTCCCTTAACGAAGGATGCGATCCGTGGTACGATAAGATGATGGAAAAGGTATCTAAGTCACCTCAGAAGTTTCCAGCATGGCAGATCGTAGAGGGAAAGTTGTTCAAGAATATCACCCCTCGTATCCCTGAATTGGCTACTGCATCGGATCATTGGAAAGAAGTTGTGCCCCGTCCCAAAAGGAGATCGTTAATTAATGACGTACATTCTACTCTTCTCCATGTAGGAGTTTTCAAAACTTTTCACAAACTGGCACAACAGTATTACTGGCCAAAGATGCATTCTGATGTCGCATCATTGATTAAACGCTGCACCGTTTGTCATTCAATCAAACCTGAGCAGAAACGACCTCCTGGACTAATGTTATCGAAACAAGTATCAATTTCCCGTCCTTTCGAGTTACTTTCGGCGGATTTAGTAGGTCCGTTACCGAGATCTCGTTCTGGTAATCAGTACATTTTTGTCGTTTCTGATTGTTTTAGTAAATTTTCTCTTTTATTTCCTCTTCGTAAAGCTACCACTGCCGCTATTACTAAATTGTTGGAGGCTCATGTCTTTTCTATTTTTGGCGCTCCAAATTCCATAATCGTGGATAACGGTTCACAATTTCGTTCAAGAGAATTTGTGAAATTTGTGACGAGTTTTAAGGTGAAAATTCAATATGTCGCCTTATATCATCCTCAGGCAAATCCTGTTGAGAGGGTTAACAGAGTCATCAAAACTATGTTGAGATCATATCTCTCAGAAGATCAGAGAACTTGGGATCAACATCTAAGTAAAGTTGGGATAGCGATTCGGTCCACGCAACATGAAGTTACCGGATTTTCTCCTAATTTTATAGTGTTTGGACGTGAATTACCGATCCAGGGTGAGAACACCTGTCCGGGTGAAATAAGTTTCGATCGAACAGCTTTGACCAACGATCGTGAAGATATTTTTAGGAAATTATATGATAAAGTTAAACTCCAGTTAGGGAAAGCGTATGACCAAAGTAGACAAACTTATAATCTTCGACGTCGTGACGTTCAATATCATGTAAACCAATTGGTCTGGAGAAAGAATCATGTTTTGTCAGATGCTGCTAAGTATTTCACTGCCAAATTGGCACCTAAATATATCGGTCCTTTTATTATTTCGAAACGTGTATCCCCTTGGGTTTATGAGCTAACGGATGATAATGGCAAACATTGTGGAGTTTGGCACGTAAAGGATCTCAAAGCTCATCCTCCGGATGAAGAATAACAACTGTTGTATTATTATGTAGACTTTCTTGACTTAAGCATTTTTTAATTTTTTTTTGTGGGTTAGAAGATGGCTGACCCTTGCATTGGGCATAAAGCAACTTGGACTTAGCACCGTCCCCATCTAGTGGCTGAGAATACACTTCTTTTTTTTAATTATTTGTGAAGGTATTTTCAGGTCCATGACAGTAATTCTGCTGTTGAGAAATGATATTTCAAAATGCATTAAGTTGTTCCTATCGTTAAGGTGCATTTTAGGAATAGGTGCTATTCGTCTGTGGTCCTAGGTTAGTTTTGGTTGCAGTTGGCTTTGAATTTTTTTTGTGTCTTCAGGTACCTTCTTTCTTACTTTTCTGTTATGTATATGCTCTATGTTCTGGATGGTATAGGCTGTAGGTATGCTCCATAAAGGATTGTGTCTTCCCTTCTCTCTTTTCCTTTTTGTTTTTTTTATCTATTTTCCTTAGCATTCCGACGAAGAATATGAATGGTGGTCTATCGTACTTTTGTTGTAATCTCTCTATTGTTGTTATATGAAGATAACTCCCACCCTATTTTTGTTATTTTTTTTGGAGGATGGTTGTTCTGGGGAGTTTTATAGAACATGGAATGTTCCCTACAGGATCTCAGTTCGGTCCTAGGATACGTTGGGTCCTTAGAGAGCACCACCAGAATAATCATTCTTTTGTCCTAAAAGGTTATCCATCAATAGAGCTTCATCTGTATTTGAGGGACCCCGTTCATGTTAGTCTCTGGATGTGGGTGGTAATCGTTTTCCTGAACCATCTTGACTACAAATCAGGTTTAATTCTTTTCATTTCACATATCTTTCTTCGTGTTGTTTTTGAATTTCTCCCGCTCAGTACCTCTTCAAGGTCCGAGTTGAATTTTTGGGAGTTTCGGCACTGACAATAGGCCATAACTATTGTTGGGATGGCAGCTCCCGGATGCTGGACAATTTCTGTGTGGGTTCGGCTTGGTGGATCGCTTGGGCTGTTGGGGTTCGCTTTTGAGTTGTTCGGAGGCTGGACGTGACCAAAAAACGAGACGTTCCATGCTGCTTGGGCCGTGCAATTTTGGTTTTGTTGGATTCTCTTCCATCTCTCGTCCAACCATGGCTGGTCTTCGGATGATTGGGAGCGGAATCGGATAGCTGGAGTGATCTGACGGGCTGGGTTCCATCCATAGAAATTTGATGGGGGTTGATAAAGTTGAGGTGCTTTATCATCGTAAATATTAAGCCTCCATCCTGTGTGGGATGTTAGGATTTTATGGTTTATATAAGTTTTTTTTTTCTGTCAATTTCACAAGTAAAATCAACCAGTTCCCGGTTGATTTTCTTTAAAGTAAGGGGGGGATTTGTAACATTGATATTTCGATAAAATAAGTTTGTCCGATATTTACTGTATCAATCAGCGTTGATTATGTTGCCATAACTTTACATTACCTCAAGTAGTCATTTACTCAGTACTGCGACTGATTTTTTATAGCACCGTTTATTAGGTTCTGAACTGAAATGATATATTATTCGGAATATTTTGTAAATCGATATTTGATTTCATTGACGTTATTGTTTCATTTAATAGGTCGCGCCATCTGATCTCTGTGAAACCAACTTAATCAATATAATAATCCGTTAGTGCAATTCAGTTCCAGTAGATGTCGCTGTACGACAACTAGAACCTGTCAGTTCCGTCTACGGGAATATTGGTGTATATGACTAGTTTTGAATACTTGGTATGAAATTAGGTATTAACAGATATTTCCAAGGATTAGTTAGCAATGACACTCATTCAGCACTTGGCCTAATCGAGTATGAAAATATCTGTGTTGGCAACATTGGTAGGAAGGGCTCTTGTGGTGACAGTACCTAGAGATTTGGGCATTCTGTCATTTTTCTGAGACATTTGACACTCAGTGATTTTTGTGAACTTCTGGCTTTTGGCGAGTACAGGAATTTTGTAGTTGAAGATTTTGAAATCATCCTCCATTGAGGGATTATAATTCCTGGTACAATAAGTTTCCGTTTCGTTGGCGAATTTGTGCAATTGCAGATTTTTGGTATTTTTGGAAACAAACCCAAATTGGGGATTCAACGCCACAGCCACATGTCATAACCCTTTCTCCTTCAGGTATGCAATAGCTATTCAACCAAAAACTTAGTGAATATCCTTCAATTGATATTTTAGGACGTTGTGAAGGTTCTACGCTGGAAATAACGATAAGATTTGACCAATCCTCAGAAGCGAGGTTATGCAGTTACCTCTGTAGGGCTTCCCTACTATCTGTGGTCATTACAGCGTGAAGGAAAGGTATACTTCTTCTATTTCTTGGAGAAATCACGCTTCAATCTCCTCTCTTTCTTTTCAAGGGTTCATGTATTGGGATATCGTATAAGTACATTGACCGTTCAAGCTCTCTGCGATTAGGCTGGTGATTACCGTATACTCCATATCAGACTATATATATTGGTTCCTGTCCAGATATTTACTTGTTCTGAAAGATTCCAGACCATACAGTTTTTGCAGAAGACAATTTCCCTTGGAACTGGTACACCTGACGGATATACACAAGTCCTATCGATAAGTAGTCTTACTTGATAAGTAGTATTACGTATGAAGCCCTGTATTCAACAGGCACGGTGCACCATGCTTGACAGAGTACGTTTGTGAATTGGGTTATTTTGAAAAAGGTTAATGAACCACTGAAATTGACTAGTTAAGTTCTTTTTATTTAGGGTGTCGTACTCAATTGTGTGAGTATATCAATCATATATTATTTGACTATTCTGAGGTAAATGAGAATAGGGAGTAAACTGTAGGTAGGCTTGGTAATTTACCTGGCGCCCCCGAGTTGACATATCGATTTATTTATTTTTATATAAAACCCACCCCATCTCCACTAGGGTTTAGCCGCGAGCGTGCCTGTCATTCAGACAGATTGTGTACCGCCCGTTTCTGTTTATGTGTATGAAACTAATAAAGAGGTACCTGATTTGAATATATTTATTTTTGCATTTCATATTCCCTTTTTGTGACAAAGTTATATCAGAAGGGTAGGACGGTAACAAGTCCAAATTAAACATGTGGATCTTGAAAAGGGTGGAAAGGAGAGTCGTTTGAATTGGCGCAAAGTTGACTATTTTGGCGTCTCACTGAAATAAAAAGGAGAAGATTTCAGTTATTTCGGATCCAAAAATATACAGGAACATATTCGACATTTTGTACCTGGTGTCGGCCCTCCTTGGCCACCATCAAGTTCTAGAGTTTAAACACGGACCTGTATTATCTGTTGCGATTTTTCAATTGGCAACGTTTATATCATGGAGAAATATAAGACTTCGGTATTTATAAAATATTTGTCAGTATTTGATTGATAGGTGAACTATTTATTTTTCCATTATAGCCCTTATATTCCATTGAATCGAGGCGATCCCCGCCTATTCATATACAATGTGTGAAGTATAGCTAATAATGAAAACAAGAAGGAAAAAACTATTCAATTCTGAAGGAAACAAAACTAAATCAAGTTTCCTGAAACAAAAAGTAACACATTATTTTAAAATAAACAGATTTTTCAGTTACTCGCAAATTTTTGCTTTAGCAAAAAATTGCGAGTTACTGAGTAACTGGCTGGTAGTTCAACCACAACAGCGGTAATAAGTTACGTTTTAATTTGATCGAAGGGGTTCTTCTTTCCCCTTCTTTCCGTATCAATAATAATATCAGATTCTGGAGAAATTGATGATGGTGTACACCTTGATGCTCTATCTTGGAGACAATTTCATACATTAAATTTGTGAACGAGCCAAGCAACTTCATGACTTCCATTATGAGTGTCCTTTTTGCTGATGATACGACATTTTTATGTTCTAGTCCACTAACCAAGTAACCACTATTTATTGGATCGTTCTAACGAAATTGATTAAAGAGTTATAACATGGTTTAGAGACCGCAATCTCAAACCGAAGATAAAGTCCCAGAAGCTTCTCGTAACTACCGTCAGTTTGAACAAGAAGATCAAAAGGTGAAGTAGTTCGGTATTACCTTGGACAATGAATTGAATTGGAATGCTCATATAAAATAACTCAAACATAAATTGTCAAGTATATTGTATCTTTTACACCAGCTTAGACAAATTTTAAATGGCGTCACTTCAAGAACGGTGTATTTTTCACTTTTCCAGTCTCATGTGTCTCAGCTGCAGGTGCAATTTTTATTCAAAAAAAGCAATAAGAATATTAGCTGCTTCAGGGCATAGAGATACTCATAAACATGAGTTCACTGAATTGGAAATTATCACTCAATTGACTTCTTGAAGTAGCTAAAATATCACCTAACCTCATCACACATTCACCATCGCATTACGAGGTATTCAGATAATATCAGAATTCCTAGATATAGGCTTCCTGTTTCGCAAAAAAAATCACTAGATTTCAGTATTCATAATGTTCTACCTTATCAACTGTCAACATTCCATGTGCAATTTCTATGAGAACATACTTACCCCGAAAATTTTGGTTTCAAATTGTAGCGTTCTCTTCAAACTGTTATAATGTATTTCTTCAACTTCCATTGACGTAAATTACGTCAATGTCAACTTCATATGTTTTTGTACTTAGATGTAAATGGTGACTTGTATCACTCTGAAACTTCTTCTAGAAGAAAATGACCCGCAATGAATGAATAAATGAACCATCTATCTATCTATGTATCTATCTATCTATCTATCTATCTATCTATCTATCTATCTATCTATCTATCTATCTATCTATCTATCT
>JAVJAQ010003784.1:50000-396953 GCA_032362365.1 Zygogramma bicolorata | reverse complement strand
AAAAATTAATTTCGAAATTTTCATTTTCTCAGTGTAGAACCCCCTAGACACCTAATGCAAGGATTCGTTTTGGTATGGTGCGATAAAGTACTCTATAAGGAAGGCTGCTAGGCATATCTAATCGTGGCAGTCGCTTGTTGAGTAG
This sequence comes from Zygogramma bicolorata, assembly GCA_032362365.1. Classification (NCBI taxonomy): domain Eukaryota; kingdom Metazoa; phylum Arthropoda; class Insecta; order Coleoptera; family Chrysomelidae; genus Zygogramma; species Zygogramma bicolorata. The sequence goes on along the minus strand of JAVJAQ010003784.1, from coordinate 396,808 downwards.
GAGAAAAAAATTAATTTCGAAATTTTCATTTTCTCAGTGTAGAACCCCCTAGACACCTAATGCAAGGAATCGTTTTGGTATGGTGCGATAGAGTACTTCATAAGGAAGGCTGCTGGGCATATCTTATCGTGGCAGTCGCTTGTTGAGTAGGAGAAAAAAATTAATTTCGAAATTTTCATTTTCTCAGTGTAGAACCCCCTAGACACCTAATGCAAGGATTCGTTTTGGTATGGTGCGATAAAGTACTCTATAAGGAAGGCTGCTACGCATATCTAATCGTGGCAGTCGCTTGTTGAATAGGAGAAAAAAATTAATTTAGAAATTTTCATTTTCTCAGTGTAGAACCCCCTAGACACCTAATGCAAGGAATCGTTTTGGTATGGTGCGATAAAGTACTTCATAAGGAAGGCTGCTGGGCATATCTTATCGTGGCAGTCGCTTGTTGAGTAGGAGAAAAAAATTAATTTCGAAATTTTCATTTTCTCAGTGTAGAACCTCCTAGACACCTAATGCAAGGAATCGTTTCGGTATGGTGCGATAGAGTACTTCATAAGGAAGACTGCTAGGCATATCTAATCGTGGCAGTCGCTTGTTGAGTAGGAGAAAAAAATTAATTTCGAAATTTTCATTTTCTCAGTGTAGAACCCCCTAGACACCTAATGCAAGGATTCGTTTTGGTATGGTGCGATAAAGTACTCTATAAGGAAGGCTGCTACGCATATCTAATCGTGGCAGTCGCTTGTTGAATAGGAGAAAAAAATTAATTTCGAAATTTTCATTTTCTCAGTGTAGAACCCCCTAGACACCTAATGCAAGGAATCGTTTTGGTATGGTGCGATAAAGTACTCTATAAGGAAGGCTGCTACGCATATCTAATCGTGGCAGTCGCTTGTTGAGTAGGAGAAAAAAAATATTTTTGGAATTTTCATTTTTTCGGTGTAGAACCCCCTAGACACCTAATGCAAGGAATCGTTTTGGTATGGTGCGATAGAGTACTTCATAAGGAAGGCTGCTAGGCATATCTAATCGTGGCAGTCGCTCGTTGAATAAGAGAAAAAAACTATTTTTGAAATTTTATTTTCTCAGTGTGAATTTTTCTAGACAGGGAGCAGGTAGTTAGTTTGCTAATTTGAACACTGAGAAGGCTGCTGACTCATATTATTCAGCTAGTAGTAGTGATTTGAAAAATCAATTGATCACGAATATTTCGCAATCTCCTGTTGATCGTGAAACTATTGCATCTAAACATATTCAAAAATGTTCCAAAAAAGCAACAATCGGCTTGTTGTTTTTCTCATATGAAAATGTACTTTTTTCAAATGTTGTACCAGTCTCGTGAATAAAACCATGTGAAAACAGGTGCTGAATGTTATATGTTATATTATAGCCCCCTTGCTGCTGAGAAAAAATGGTATGCACGCCGCTGATCAATCGGGTAATCTCGGAATATTTGGCTGCCAGCTTTGGCTGCCAACTTCACATTGGTAGTCAAGAATGACTCGCTCAGTGTTGCTCTTTTATTACATTTGTACTAGATCTATTACATTTCACAGATTTCTGTTACGCTATTACATTTTTCCAAAATCTATTACATTCCAGAAATTCGACAGTGACACGTGTCAAACAAATCTTGTTGTTGCGACAGCAAACAGCAACACTCGTCACTCATGCACGGCTTGTCAGTTGTCGGTTGACCTCTCTGATATAGGAGTCATAGGCATAGGACAAAAAGACAACAAAAGACGAAACATTATTTATATTTTTGAGGTTATCACAGAACGGAAGAACAGAAGTAACAGAACTCAGAAGTGTCAGATTTTGATGTTATGTTCAGCTGTTTTCTATTTGGCTAAACATAAACTTCAAAACAAAACATCAAAATAATATATATGATAAAAATGAACGAAATAACAATATGAAATGATTGTCAAAACTGTCAAAGTAGCATAGAACACTAACCTTGGCATGAAACCACAGAACTAAAACAACATAGAACATACTCCACCACTGTGTTCAGTCGTACATCAACGTTAGTAGAATTACATGATCTCTGATCATTCATAGGTGTCGCCATCTAGTAACAAGTAGTGCAGCAAACATCAAAATTGAAATCTACATATATATATATATATATATATATATATATATATATATATATATATATATATATATATATATATATATATATATATATAAGTATATAATATGATTTCTATGAATCTATTACATAGTCCTGTAAATCTATTACATTTTCATCAAAAATCTGTTACGATAAATCGAGCACCTGGAACAACACTGGACTCGCTAGTGTTGTTTCTCTCTTACGTTTCTCCCTGCTAGGTAAATCGAAAATGATCGTATGTCGGGTATAACTATTTGCCATAAATTCCTTGTTTCGTTTCAAATTCAAACATAACCAAATTGTCAGTGTCAAAATTTTCTTGAAATTCTTTCAATATTTTTCATACTTAATATTATTCTTGTGTTCGCTGATTTCTCGGTATTGTTCGGTACCGTTTTTATTATAGTTATTGTTCAGTATTGGTTTTTTGTTTCCATATTATAGTGTTGTGTTTCGTTAGTCCATAGTTGTTTAGAAGTTCAAGACTATTATGTCCGCGAAAAAAGAAATTTGTTTTCTGTGTTACTAAGAGCTCCAGTTCATATCATCGGTAAGAAATTCATTACATATGGATCTGTGTTGCTTTCATGTTCAAAATATGCGTATTTATATTTCAGTTTTCCTAAGAATCCATCGCTAAGATCCCAGTGGATGAAAATATGTTATCTCCAGGCAGCCGAAGACGTGAATAAACTGAGAATATGTGCTGATCATTTCTCAAGGACAGATATATATTCTGTGAGCAGTGGAAGAATTCTTTTGAAAACTGGTACACTACCCTCACTGAACGTTGATTGTTCATTTCTTCTACCTAGATATGATGATTCCCAATGAAGTCAGTCTTTTCCTGTTGGTGAGTTCTATATCATAGAATACAATTATAATGGGAAACATTGCCCTAAAATAGTAAAACTATCACAGAGGAAATATCAAATATTTTATGTTCAATATAAAATTAGTTCAGGTGCCTATACAAGTTCTCACCCTCTAGGAGGTAAATCCCTAACCGAATGTTTCCATTGGATAAGATTTGTAATTCTTTCATTCGATTGAGATAAGTGGGTTGCGTATTCAACCCCTCTCGTACTTTTGCCTGAAAAAATTATAATGATGGCCTAGTTAATACGTAGTGCATAACCTAATGGATAATGCATAACTCAAATTAGGGAAAATTACACCTACCAGCTGAAAACTGCCACTTTTGACACCTTGTTATCCTTTAAATATATTGAATAAGAATTATTTGTTATGCACTATTCTTTCAGTCTCCCTATACAATATACATATTTTAAATTGATCCTGTCCTGTCTCTGTCGAACATTAATGAAATGCAGACAAGTTCTGAAATTCAACAGTGAACTCCATTGATTCCATCAGTTCTATCACTGATGATAATAAAAAAACTATTTTGATAGATTGATGAGCTCACCGATGGATTCAAGAACTTGCCTTATGTTCAAGAAGGGGGCTGTACTGTAACCTAGAAATAAACATGTCTCAAAGTCTCAAGTAACTTCAAGAAAAAAAACCTGAAACCATTTTCATAAAAAATATTACAGTATGGCATTTATGTTTCTTGTTTACAGTGAGCAAAGAACTACCCAATCAAGGTGAAGAAATAAATAATTCAAATAGAGAAATCCACAATAATGATTTTAATAGTGAGTAGATGAAAGTGAAACTGATTTTTTTTATGATTTCATTTAATTTCAATCACATTTAACAAAGAACTGTCCAGAGATTCTAATGGTAATATCTTAAAAGGTTGTTTGACATTAAGCAATGTTGTGTATGTATTATTCATTGTCATATTATTATGATTTTTATCAAATATTTTGGTATCCACCAATCAATTCTTAAGGGTTTGAAAACCCAAGAACTAATGACTTACTATGCAACAACAGCAAATTATAGAATTGCACATTCAAACAATTCTCATTAGTACTAAAAACTGATTATGTAAAGTTGCTGGTTAATTTGTTGAATTATTTGTTATCACCCTTAATATTGTTTCAAATCACTGGGCCTTTTACTTCATATCACAAGTTGTAAAAAGGAACTAGTCAAAAAAATCACAAAGACTGTAATTTCATTGGAATTTCGCACAATTGCTATGATAATTCGATAAAAGGTATTGCTTTGTTGTCATCGTATTGGAATAAAAAATTATTGAATACACATTGAAAACTGCCTTATGGATATAATAATACTGGGTAGTTTTTCAAGAAATAGTCTTTTCTAGAAGAGATAATGAAAAACTATTCTAGGACCTGTCTTGCATGAACTCCACACATATTTATAGGATTCCTAAATGAATGATATGTATTTGACCCCTTTGAATAATATGAATATAGTGAACTCTAGTCATATATCCACTGTTCAAGTTGAATCTCTTATGAAATGAGATTATTTTCAAATTTGGTTAGTAATACATAACCATTATTTTTTATAGATCCAAATGCACATAGAGTGTGCAAAAGAAGTTATGAGGAAGTTAATTCTGAATCGGAACTCATCTGTCGGAAGAAACAAAAAGTAGGCAAGTATTTGTAGTGTACAAAAATGTTGCATTCAATCGAGACACACATTTACCAAATGCAAATTGAAATGAAAATGGAAGACACAAATACAGTTACATGCAGAAAGATAAATAGAGCTCCTGAATAATCCTTCATTAAAAAATGCATTGATGTTTCAATCGAGTGATATTTCAAGTATTCCAAAAAAACTGTAAAATTTTGCCTATCAAAAATTTCCCTTTGAAATTTTTCTGTACTATAACTTCTAGAGAATCTGATTTATGACTATTCTATTATGTTCTATCCTCAAAACATAATGATGGTTTTTCAAGTTTTAATCAATAATTGGCATGAGTACTTACCCATTTATCATCACCAAAAGGCCAACAATTCATCACATTTTCTATTAGTTCATTTTTTCAAGCTGAATTTTTTGATTTGATAAATATTCAACAAATTTAAATTGATATATCGCAAAATGAGACTTATTGAAACGTGTAAAAACATTCTGAGGAGTTTTTTTTTTCACCTTTTGTGGCATATTTTCGTGTTTTGCTATTGATTATATTCCTTTTTCAGATAACATCCAAAAAATGAGAAAAAAAAATTGACGAGCAGAAACTGAAGATTCGAATTCTCCAACAGAAAAATAGGCGGCTCACAAAGAAAATTAATAATTTGAAGCAATTCTGGGGCATTTGAATTAAAAAAACCTGATTTCAAGTGGTGCTTATTATCACTTGATGGTAATGTATTCTTCTGATTCACAACAATAGGCCCTATTGTCACCTTTATCCGCCATTTCGTTATTTTGTTGTGGTACAGCATAGTGATACAGCATAAAGCGGAATATTATTAGTTTTTTCTACACCAATACTATAACAATACTCTTATAGGCCCATAATCTGTTTCATAATGAGATCCATTATGAAACGGATTGGAAATCTGTATTGTAATGAAAAATCTGTGTATCATAATGGGCTCATTATGATACACAATATCATAAGATATTCCACTTCCAGATCAGTGGGATCCACAATATAAATATAATATTTATAGATCTTTATTATTTATCGAATGTGAAAAATAGCGTATGCAACTCTCATGTAATGGTTATATATACCCGCATAAGCCTTATATGAAACTCACCTTTGGTTCGTTTCATAGCCCAGTTACAGATAGATACTTTATTGGTGTTTCACAATATTTGTTTACACAAGTCAGGTACAGGCTAGCAAATCCACTAGAATTTAAAACAATCAAAAAATACACATACACGAACATCAATGAAACTTGGTCAATGTCAAACACAATAGTCTTGAATATCATCAAAATTTTCATTGAAATAGTCATCATTAGCATAAAAACATTTTTTAATCAGGTACATGGTAGGCTGAGATCTTTGATGGAGGGTGGCAATCTATTGAACATTTTAGGGGAAAGGTACTGCACACCTGTTTGTGCCTTACACAATCAAAAGCCTTTGTCAAGTCACAAAATATACTACCTATGTATTCCTTATTGTTGAAGCCTTCTTCAGTTATCGAGATCATCTGTTGTAGAATATGATTTCCTAAATACATATTGAGATATATTAAATAAACTTAGAGAAACAAAGTAAGCCACCATCCTCGTTTTCAGAGCTTTTTCAAATATTTTGCTTAAAATTTGAATAAAAGCAGTTGGCCTAAAATTATTGCAAGTATTGTGTGAACCTTTTTTATAGAGGAAGCATTTTTGTTAACTTGAATTATTCTGGGAATATTGAGGATCTTTGACATAAATTGAAGAATTTTGTGAGGTGCACTGCAATGTCATTGCCAATGCGTGCCTATTAATCGCCTTTGTTATATGATCGTTGCATAATATACTATTATGATTGATAATCGCAGAACAGAATAGTGATGAAAAAAATCATTTATTCAATTCATACAATTCACGTTTTTGAAAGAATTATTTGAAATATATGTGGTGAATGTGGTTATGATTTTTTTTAAATGTCGGTACAAATAGGTATTCAAATTCATGATATGAATCTCCCATTTGATTATTTTTTTTTCCAAATCTAATGATTTTTTACTCTGGAATGAAAAGGCCACCAACAAAGAATTTTATTTTATTTCCCAATTATGTTTTAGGAAAATCAGTAATGAGTAGTAGTTATTTTGTGAGTTTGAAAATGAAGACCATGGCCATGAAATATAGTATTTTTTCAACATAGTTCCAATCCGGTATTTTCAACATAGATATAATTGGTGTGTATCTATTGCATCCCAAAATATAATCCTAATACCTTCGTTTTGGAGTTTTTGCAAAACGCTCCCCTTGAACTACACCTGTATGAATTGTTAACTTATCAGAGACTGATTTGCCTAATTTGCATAGTTGCTTTCTGTTTGGGAGACAATCCTCGAACTTTTTGAAGACTTGAAGTTGTTACTAAAAGTTTTTCAACTGCATTCTTTATTTTTGAAGAAAGTACAATATTTTGAAAAATATTTTCTCAGAGGTTTCTATATCCAATGATTGTATTGGGTAAAACTTCGGTCGCTATGAACCTTTAAAAAAAAAAGTCCACTAAAAAAAATCCATATCCATTTTGTTGTGAAATTTCACCCCATTTTTCACATAAAATTTCTTTCTCGAAAAAAACAAAATTCGCCGTTCTTCTGATCAAAACACCACACATGCCCTTATTTACTCGTTTTCAACATTTTTAAGCTGAAAAAACCTTTATATTTTCACCTTCTTGAACCGTCCCCAATTTGTTGTGATTGTTGAGGAAATGCATGATGTTAATAAATGAAGTTTCTTTTCTTTTCAAGCAATCCTGAATTGAATCCATAAAAGTTTTGGAAATAATATATTTGAATTGTATTCACAGGATGATGTTCCTGAGAACTGCAAGTTTTTATTCGAAAGGTCAAATGCAAGAAGAAATATAAAGTATTCAGCTGAGGCAATCTGCAGTCAACCTCCAGTTTTACTCCACAAGAGCGTACAATTATGTGAGGAAAACATTTGGAAAATTGTTTGCACATACAAGTACCATAAGGAAATGGTACAGTGTAATTGAAGGAAATCCCGGTTTTTCAGCGGAAGCTCTCAACTTTGTTAGCGAAAAGAGCGTCGAGTGCAAAAATCTCATTTTGGTGTTAGAGTAATTGATCTCTAGGAAAAGGTTCAACTTTTACACTAAAGGTTTCCAATCTCATTGTAAATTTATATGAAGAATGGAACTGAACGATATCCTCAAAGAAGGAACAGGTGTAGTAGATACTATACACAAACTAAAAAGTCCCATTTCACGAAATATACTTGCCAAAAATGTCAGAAAAATATGCTTTGAACTTTTTATATATATTTTTTTTTTGTGAAAAATGCCTGTAACTTCATATAATTTTCGCTTAAATTGAGTATTTCTATATTTTTCTAGGAATATGCTTTCTGTTTAAGATATAAAAATGTGAAAATGATGCAATTTTTGAGTTTTTGTTCAATATTCACCAAAATTCTTTTGAGATACATGCGCGATCTATCATGAGAGTTCCAAGGTGCGACAAACAGAATGTTAAGCATTTTTCTTAGGTACTTAATCTCAACTATACCGAAATTTATACTGTATTGCATCTTCCTGAACTTTTATTCAATTATTTATTATGTCTATTGAGTAATATAAATAATATTGAAATCATCATTGTTTTATTCAAATATTCTTGGCATAGCCACAGTTCCGAAGCAAGTCTATATTCTGTTCCGAAAGATTTTCTAAATAAAAATAATTTATCAAACAAGTGAACAGGGCTGAAAAGATGCATGAAAGAGATTGATAATTTAACTACATTATACATCAAATGCATTTGTAGCAAGTTATAGTAAAGCCTTCGATACAGTCAGTCATGAAATTCTTTTGAAAAAACTTGAAACAACAATTATCTATGACACATGACTAGAAACAAATATCATCTTGGTTAAAATATCACAAATTGAGTTACAATTATGAAAAATCTACTTATATGTTTTTAACAAGTAAACATTCCAACATTGACCACTCTGACACACTTAAATTTAAAAATAAAACGATATAATTTTCTAAAACTACCAAACTTATAGGACTTTACGTAGATCAAAATCTTTAACGGGCAACTTACTTTATTTAAAAATTACTGTTCAGAATAAGAAACAAAATTTCTTTCGAATATTCGAGATTAATATTTTTTTGTTTGGTATATTCCAATTTAAAATATTTAACGTCTATATTGGCAACGGCCACTGCTTCAGTATTGAATCCGCTGAAATACAGCTTATCCAATCCATCTTGGCACAGAACTAATGAGGTATATGCCCAGAAATCTCTGTGAAGCATAGCAAGATCAAAAAAACACCTATTATATGTGTTCACTGTGTTGAAATTTATTCCTAGTGGATGTTTTTTTTTCGTCACGTTCTGAAGTACCAGTGTGCAACTGGAAAAGTAGCAGAGTTTGTGCCACAATGGATTGGACAAGCTGTACTTACATAATAAAATCGTCGAATATATTTATAAATTGCCTTGCACGAAGCCCACTGTGGATCTTTACAAACCAAATAATCTTCTTAACATCAATTCAATATACCAGTTGAAAACATATACTTTTATTTATTGTGTAAAACATAAGGTGAAACATTGCATACTTTTCAATGAAATCATTACTACACATTATCACAGCACTAGACAGGCTCAACATCTAATTGTACATTCCATACGTACCAGATTTGGGGAGAAATCAATTTGAGGGCAAAAACATCAGTAAACCACCAAATTCAATTAAAAATATTAAAGATAAAAATTCAAACACCATCTTAAAAAATATATTTTATTGCCCAAATGATATATTATAGTTTTATAGATCATTCAACATTTCAAGAGTTTTTTTCATATATTCTTTCACCATATACACATTTTGTTTTATTTCTTTTCTATGTATTAAATATCCCTATTCATAAACTGTAAAAGTTTCTTGGGGTGAAAAAATATTATTATTATTAAATTCATAGGGATTGGAACATACAATTGATTTTTGTTTCCGGGCTCCTAGGTTTTTAGGACTGACCTTCTGCATCTGCAGCAGACAATATTCAAGAGCAATGAGGCAATGTCAGGCCCGAAAATCTGCAGACCAAGGCTTAGAAGAAAGGAAACATCTAACGATTCATTTGTTACCGGCCGTGAAAGTTTCCAATCTCTGAACAACAAACATAATTCAATTTTGCTCAACTGGCTATTGACTGAGGTTCTTCCGCCCAACAATCTTTGATATGTCAACAAGTCTCGAAACGTATAAAATATATCTATTATTTTCCATTAACTTCTGTTCATTAATTTTCAAAAATTTAAATATTTGAATGCTTCACCGAGCATTTGAATTTTATTAAGTATTCGTAATTTATTGGTTACAACGACTTTTTGTTTTTCCATCCAATGAATTTTTTGTAACAGTCAATTATATTGAGTGAATTCCAAACCAACCACATTCAAGTGAACAGATTATATATCGCACGTAATTCATAAGCATTTTCGAGTCAGCATTATGTTTCTCTCGTAGCTACAAGACAGGCGCCTGAATGTTAACAGATGGTATTAAAATATGATATTAACATTCTTAATCTGCAAGATGGTATGGTAAATAGTTCTGATGGAATTTCTAATATTATTGAGCCTATATGGGTTTTCTTCATTGAATTATTCATATCTGTGTAGTATGAATTTACTACGACTCCAGAAATCAGGACACAATGAACTGATAAAATATCGGAAAGATCAGGATATTTTATGATCCCACCATTTTTCAAAATCTTGATTTCTTCATTCTTTTGCACACCAAGAAACGTTCCTTCAAAACTGAGTATATTTTTTGTGTAACTGGATGATTTCCTGAATAACAAAATTTACATTGAAATCTCTGTGAAATTATATAAACATAACCTGTAAATTAGTAAATTTGAAGGTCGATGACAATGACATATTTAGAAATTTGAATTTCGCGCTCTATATTCCGCGCATGCGCCCTCGATCATCGCTGCCTATTTCTATTCCAAGGATATTGTGATTTATACAAAAGTCGGCTTCACTTTGCTAACATTGTCTCTTATGGCGTATGAACAATATTCGTAGTTAATATATATATGCATACCATAGCCATACAGTAAAGACACTCGAATGTCAATTTGACGATTCGGTGTGTATAATGTCATGTTTTGGCGGTAAATTCAAATTTACGGGATAGTGAACAGTAATCATTGTCATTTTGCATGTTAAAAAGAAAATTTTGTATACAATAGGTTTGAGCTTATGACCTTGATAAGCGCTTTTCGATATTTCGGACATCATTCGGCCAATGAGAACACAATACGCTATAAGCCGAGAAGCGAAAAGCTAGCATGTGAATTCTCCATCATAACGCAGTTCTACTCTGACGTACGTCTGTCTGTCATGTGTCATGTCGTTGTCCTACTCCTACTGTCACTTTAGATTATTTCGGTTTTTGGTAAATAACTAAAATAAATAATATTCGAAGTGGTATGGATATGGATATAATTTTTCATTCAAATATTTGATATTTCTCAAAGATGATGCAATGCGAGTATCATTTATTAAAAACGTACTATACTATCCGAAACCGGGATCCCGTTTTATCTTCAAAATCCAAGACAAAAAGAAAGAGTATGTTGCTAGAAAATTGATAGGGTAGGTATGCCTATTTTCATTCAACGAATATTTTCACTCTAATGAATTGTTCTGTTTTCCTCCAGATTTTCCAATAAAGAAATGTATCAAGTGGTTGCAGATGTAAAACACTATGAGCAGTTTTTGCCTTTCTGTACCAAATCGACAATTCTTGCAAGTCAACCAAACCAGCTTCAGGCCAATTTAGAAATCGGATTCCCACCCATTTCGGAAAATTATACCTCTAAAGTTATTCTTGATGAACCCAGTTTAGTACAAGCAATTTGTACAGATGGACGACTCTTCAATTACCTTGAAACAACATGGAAATTTAGCCCAGGCCTTAAAAGCAATCCTAAATCATGCATAATAGACTTTTATATTCGATTCGAATTCAAATCTGTTTTGTATTCACAAGTAGCTTCAATATTTTTTGAGAGGTTAGTAGAACAGATGGAAAATGCTTTTATAAATGAAGTACGTAGACGATATGGAGGTGATTCCATCCCCATTCATAAATTGAATCCAGTGAAGAGTTGATGAAGGTGAATTGATCCTGTAGTGACATATTGTTATATCAGCTCCTCGTAGCAGATTAACTATTGAATCAATCCTCATCTAACTGCGTGGTAAATGCCCTTTTATTGCACAACACATTATTTCAGAAAATTGTTTACGCTGTCTTTGTTCTCAGAAGATATTGCCCTTCAAATTGTAAAAAAGTATATTTTGCCTAGTTTTTGGCACATTACAACTGGAACATATCTTATTACCCATGTAATGTGAAAAAAATTTGTCTTACAATTGTTTCTTTTGTGCCAAAAAATTGCTGAATATGCCTTTTTCTCCAAAGATTATAACTTCTGAATGTTTCAAGTTCAGATTCAGCAGCATGTTCATGGTGTAAACAATTTTTTAAAACTAGGTGCTGTGTGATGAATGACTATTATCCAACTGTATATAGCATAATTGTTTAAAACTTCTACTTTTGACCCATTTTGAACTCGATATGAATTTTTGGATCCAAATTCCAATCAGAATTGTGAATTGTTCGAAATCACCTGTTATTCCTATAAATAAACATATTTATTCAACTGTTTATTCCAGTACTCAGTAAACTACTGATTAGAGGGGCTTGTGTGAATGTAGCCCATAGTGTCTGGCACTAACGTCCACAGTCTGGGTCCAGACCCAGCACCCTATATTCCTGCCAAAATAAATTTAAACTATCTGCTTTACAATTAAAAAGCATTTACTGGGGTAGGTACACAATAAACAATACTAAATAATGAAAGAGGTGGTATATATAAATGAAATAAATACAACAATTCCAAATGATGACAATAGTAACTTGTGGAAGAACTTTGAAGTTTTCAAAAATAAAGTTACAAACGAGATAGGAAACAAAAATATATTTATTTCGAAGGAGAATGGCAAGAGGCACGTAGCAATGTGAAACATCCTTATTCTAATAGTGTGTCAGCATCAATTTTCTTCTGAAGATGCTAACCTTGTAGCGAAACGCGCGTCGAGTGCAAATAATACCAGTATGGTGTTAGAATAATTGATCTTTACAAAAAGTGAAAAAATATGTTGAGTGAATTCATAAGGGATATCAACCGGAACAGTTTTCATAAACCTTTTGAAATTCATTTTTTCTACAAACAAAATATGCAACTACCAACCAATAACTAATAAGCGAATAATAAATTTTCAAAATAGTTTTGTCGCCAGATAAACAATGATGTAACGATTATATTTCAGCGAAAAAAAAGGATGGTGTCATTGGGAAAAATGGGGGGTGGGGATGAATTTTTTAGGCGTATGAATATGACTAGATCATTTTTAGTGTGCGTTATATGGAAGGCAATTCGATATTTGAAAAAATTATTTTTCGATTATCCTATTTGAATCTTCCAGTAACGGAGATATCGCTTGTTCGGAAAATTCTGGGACACCTTATATAATGGCCGCGTCTAACAGAGCTTGAGGGCTCTGCACAAAATTTCACAGTTTTCCCTGTTGAAATGTCAAATTTTGCGAAGCGGCTTTAACCGCTGAATTCTGTTAGAAGCGGCCACTATAACCATACCGAAAGCGATTGGCTGCGTCTAACACTCACAGTGCTTAAAGCTGCTGCACAAAATTTGATAGTTTTTTCATGATGAAATGTCAAATTTTGTGAAGCCGCCTTAAGCGCTGTAAGCTGTTGCTGATAGACCGCTTTCGGTATGGTTAGTACAGTATACGTTACGTTACACCCCGTTTCGACGATGCAATTTTGTCGCTGCAACTTCTCGCGGCGAGTTGTCGCTGCGAGATAGGTCATCTAGCTGTCAGTTTGCATTGCCAATATTAAAAAATAGCACTGAATGTTACCAAGATGAACGTCTACATTATCACGACTGATATATGATTTCATCCATTTCTAATAATTGATATTGTGATTAAATCACTTTATTACTCAACTTGATTCCCCAAGTCTCGAGAAATAATTGAAATGATCAAAATCAATATTCACAATGTTGCCGCCACCTATTTGTGGTTTGCGGTAACAAATATTCACCATAGAAATAACTAAGTCACTGCAACTTATCGCACCAAAAGAGATTCATGCAACACGAAAAACTTGCATAAACACATGCAATTTTCTGGAGTAGCAGCGACAAACTTGCATCGTCGAAACAGGCTTTTAGATACGTTCATAATCCGACCTCAGAAAACGAGTACAAGTACTTAAAGAATTGTTTTACAGTTCTGGTAAACATTTTATAAAATATAATATTGTGACAAATTGCCAAATTACACGGTTTCACACAGAAAAATGGCATTACACTAATTGCACAGACAGGGCTTAAATTACACAGGCATCGGTAGCAGCCAGCCACATCAAAGAACACTAATTGCACAGACAGGGCTTAAATTACACAGGCATCGGTAGCAAAGAAAACAATTGAAACAAGATAACCCACTTCAGCGTGTTATGGTAATCAAAACTGCTATCGCCATCTGTCTCTTATAAAATATGCTGGCTGAAAAAAAATGTCATGTTCATGAAATTCGTTGAAATAGTGGACAAATGCTACCACATTCTCTTTTCCAATTGCATTCTACAAGGAAATTTTCTGGAAGTTTTACTTTTAATCAGAATAGACATGTCTTGTTTCCGAATTAGTTGAATTCATATATTTTTTATACAGAATAACAATGAAGGGAAGCCCTGTGATGTTCGTGAAATACCGCGTCAATCAAGGGACAGAAGACAATAATCAACATAGGTTAAACCTCCTTCGCACTCGTTGGGTCATACTTGTTGATACTATCATCACGATTGACGTCAATTCAGAAAACCCCTCTACCAACGAAGTGATCGATTTGGTGAGCGAAGAATAACCAACTAGACGCGGCTTGATTTTCTCTGGATAGAATCGAGAGGTTCAATGATTGTTTTGGTGCTGAGCTTCAGATACATGAGAACTATATTCTATAATCAGAAACGATATTAATGAAAGCAATGTCCAGTGAACATCACAAAAATTTTGTACCGCTGACATCGCAATAGTGTACATCGTAGCGATGTAACAAAAGTAATATCACAGTGTTTCCTAATTTTGACATCTCAGGTATGTCACGTCACGTGTGTTGGCTGGGATCTCGGATTTCATTTCGTACTTTTACAGTTCTGTTTGGAGGTGGACATGACTTCGAGTCATTTATCGAAGAAGGCCACCGCAGTGGATAAGAAACGTAATTACCTGTAAGCAAATTCAGGGTTAACTTACCAAAGCTCAGTCGATGTCGATAGTGGCACTGCACTTTGGTAATCAACGCCCCTGTCTTTCTTGGCTTGGTGACATTTTTCGGTTGCTCAAATGGTAGATACTAAGTTAACAGGTAAACATATTTCAAATAATCGATCTGACCGATTGCAGTTTTGCTACCTGCTGGGAAATTGCTCGGGAAATATCCATAATACCATTTTAATGAGTAACTCAATCAATATGCAATGGCGACGACTGGATGTTAGAAGGGAAAGCAAGGATGAAAGTCAGAGAAAAATAGACGAACAAGAGTAATATACAATTGAATAATTATGTTCATTTTCCTTCACAAATTTCTATGGCAAATTTGTTGCCGCGAACCACAAATATGGTATTTTGAATACTTCAATTATTTTTCGAAACTGTAGGCGTTTACCTTGGTAACATCCAGTGCTATTTTTTAATATTGACAGATTGATGACATATCTCGCAGCGATAAGTTGACGCAACAACTTGCATCGTGGAAATAGGGTGGAAGTGGTTCACTGATGTATATACCTAAGCGTGAACTTGATTGACTTTTTTGTTTTTCATACAAGCAAATCGGCTCAACTTCATCGCAAATATGCTGTCAGAAATGTGTCAATAATATTCATTTATATATTTGAGTGGAGGTATTTTTTGTTTGGGTGAAATTACAATTCCATGAAACTTTCCGCATCTCTGATAGAACCTGAAAACTGTAAATTGAAAGAATGTTGGTACACTGGAAATCTCTAATTGGATTTGGTTTCGTCTTCTGGATATTATTATGTCTCACTGATTTTTTGGGAGGAGGAAAATCCAGAGGTTATTATATGAAAGGTAAGAATTACAATATAACATGTATTGCGTATGACGAGTAGGACACAAATACGAAATCAAACGCAGATCTCTCTTTTTGTTTGGAAAAGCACATTCTCCCCTTTTTTGCATCATATCTATAACGATTGGAAAATAGGTACACATTTCTGGTTGCCATATCTATTTCTCACCTCATTTCACCTTCCTCCATAATTTTTCCTGTGAATCTCACCTCTAGCATTACTGTAAAAAATTGAAGTTATTGTCGAAGTGACTCCAATTGTTCCAAAATAGATGTTCCACGCCGTTCACGTCTGAAATATTTATTTTGGTGAGGTTTCGTTTGTGCTCCATCACCTAGTTTTGTAAAAAAGGTCAGACTAACATTTATATATTTGGAACCACTGAACACGAATCCGAAGTCAACACACGGCCTTCTCCTTTCGTTTAGAAGTTGGAAGTTATAACTTAGAGATGAGATTGGCGAGATACCGTATATTCGGCAAGCTACGAGGCCTGAGCATCGGAACCGGATATTTGGCTGCCGGATATTATTGCTGAACGGGATCGGAAATATTCGGGCGCGTTCGGAGGTGTTATCACACCTGAGCGGAGATCGCTTCTTACCAACAAATTCGGAAAATTTGGTATTGTCACCACAATTCGACAGTAGTTAATTTTGAGTACTAAACTAATCAATAACTTTTTTTTCAATTTTGATAAGCGATCATAAAAATAAACGGTGTCCATAACCTATACAGAATAGTGATAGTGAAAATAAGACCAGATAAACCGAATATCAGACAGTTACTGGATAGGTATCCGTTTCCTATCTAGTTATGATCCTTCAAAGTTTGGTAATATCTTTTGTCTTTTTCTGCACAATGCACAATTAAAGTACACTGGTTTTCACTCGTTACACGTGCCGTTTATTACTCTTTCCATTTTTGTTTGATTTGCTGGTTATTTATGAAATTTGCATGGTTATAATGAAGGGAGAGCGCAGGGTTCTGACTTCGGATTCGTGTGCAGCGGCTCAAAATACGTAAGAAGGACTAAACGTTTTTTACAAGTAGGTGATGCAGGTCAAACGAACCGTCACCATTATTTTGGGAAACTAATTAATTGCATCACGAAAATACTTACTAGTGAACTCTGAAAACATATAATTAATAATAATAATAATTTTTATACCAAGAGCGTTACGCGCACAGCCCATGGCAGGAATAGAAATAACTATGGATTTTCATCAAATGAAGGCCACCTCAATCCAAAAAATAGAAATATCGACCTCCACAATGAAAAAAAAAACATAATCATTATCAGTTTTTTCAACATAGCGTCACCGAACGTGTACTAGTGAATTTGTTCCTTATGAAATTCCGTATGAGAAACAATTCTGAACCCGCACTTCCAAATGGCTCGAGAGTAAAAAAAAATTAGATGAAAATAATGGTACCTATTTTGAAAGGCTTGTTTTACAGTAGAAAAATTGTTGAAATTGATGTGATAATTTTTGCATATTGTATATAATAATGAAAAATCGTATTTTTTTGCATGAATGTCGGAGTTGAACTCATACTAAATATAATAATAATAATGAAAAGTTTATTCAAAAATGATTTCGTATTCTATGTACATTCATAGAGCTTTATACAGTTTGACTAATTTATAAAGGAGAAGCTATATAAGCTGTAAGTAGTGAATAAACTATAATATTTATATACTTTCCTAGACCCCCGAACTATCATATAGAATCGATACAATATTCATTCTGCTATCTCAAACAACGTTTGAAGTGATTTCAAAAATACAAAAAAAAACGGTAAAAGTCTGTTATCCGGTCACCCGAGCTTTTTTGAAATTTTTTAACTTACGTAATTTTAGCCGCTGATTACGAATCTGAAGCATATATCTATTAACTACGAATATAAATAACACTCCATAAGACGCAATGAAATCAAAGCGAAGCCAGAAATATCTATCTCTCCTTGTCTCAAACGGGCGCTAGGAAACTATTGCGCATGCCCAAGTCTGAAGCCTGTCAAATGCATTTGAATGTCATACATTTCTAAGGTTATGTTTTTTTGGCAATTTCTAAAATTTTAACCGTCCCATATTGAAAATAGTCTAACAGTTTTGTATAATGTTAATAATTGAAGATAGAATTATGAAAGAAGCTCAATTAATCTTCGTGTCATTCAATAAATGATTCATTGATTTATTTGTAACTCAAATAAATATCTGTTTATCTGCTACCAGTTTCATGCAACAAATTTCCGCCAATAGGGGACAAAAACTCATTTAACTTGAGGAAATATGGATTGGCTATGTTTGGAACGGTGAATCTCGTTCCATATCGGTCTCGTAAGCGCCGAGAAAAATAGTTCAGTGGAAGTGATTTTGGCCTCTTGAACACGAATCCGAAGTAACGCAGCAATCTCAAATTCTTTCAGGCATGTATATAGAAATGTCTGAAATGGATCATTTCCTCAGGAATGAAACCCTTATAGTTTCGCCCTCTTATAAATAGCTCAATCTACAGTTACTCTCAGGGTAGACATTCGTCATTGATTGGAATATTTTGTGTTTCTCATCAGAAAGGTTGAAATTTTGTTAAAAAAAAACTTATGTGCATGGATCTGATTAAGTAGCTATCGTTGTGATGAAATCGCAATTGAAAAGTGAATTACTAGGTACCTATTCAAGAGATACAAATTTTGACTTTGTGTTCAAGAGGCAAAAAAATAACATTTCAATGTTTCTGGGAATTTGGGGGCCCAACGGAAGACCATTTCCATTTCCTAGAAGGACCGGGCAGGCAGACTTCTCATACTATTTTTGGTCACAACAATCTTAATATCAATATTTTTTAGTTCCAATGAACAAGCCCAATTTTACATTTCTACAAAATTGAAAATGGGAACTATTTCATCCTTTTTTGGAAATGTTGATAATATACAAGGGGTGTAGTTTGATTTGCCCTACTGAAAGATGATATAAAATCAGTATAGTGAAATATACAGCAAAAGGAGAGACTAGGCTGGAGATAATGGTTGAATTCAGAACTGAAGCATTTTTATACCTACCCCTGCTTTCAGTCCTTCCCATTCGAAAGTGAAGAGAAATTATTTTCCGAGCTGTTTTCTTGTCAGCAAAAGTCGACATACGTATTTTGTTGTTTGCTCCCTTATTCATATTTTTTCAAGTGGAAGTCTTCGTATCATCCGAAACTCTACATAAATAAACATATTGAACTTCAATTGTCGAAAGCTCTGATATTGTGTATTGATTATTGCTGCAGGTTTATTACTTCTAACCTTTTTTAATCAGGACCATGTAAATCTACAATTCATTAGACTGGATTTAGTGAAAATGAATACTTGAATAACATATACTTAGTTTCATCTTTATTTCACAAATTGTCTTAAAAAAAATTACTACTTTAATGATAGGGAAATCTTTCGTACAACTCAATGTTTTTTTTCACACGAAAGGGAACCCCTGTAATGTTCATAAAACACCGCGTGAATCAAGGGACAGGAGAAACGAATTACCATTCACTTTGAATTTTTGAAGTTTGTAAGCCTCTGGAAAACCTCTCAGCAAATTCACAACAAAGGGGTGGGAAGTCTGTACTCGTCGTGTCATCCATGTAGATACTGCTAAGGGTGGAACAATTGATAACAATTGAGAAGAGCACCGACCGTGAAAATATCCGACCTTTCTACGATGTTACAATGAAGTGAGCGAAGAATCACAATTCTTCAGCATACCACAAAAAAAGTGAATCAGTAATAATTCATTTATAGGAAAGTGTACTTAATGAAATAAGAAAAAGCATCATTACAAAAACGCCAATTACCTACAACTCTTTAGAAAAACCAAAAGCACTACTTTAAGCAATGCATATGTCTATCATTGACAATTTTTTTCTATTTACTTTCCATATTCGTTATTTTAATTTGTTTTACCTGTGAGTACACCATTATTTTCAATATTCGATATTTTATCAACTATTTTGAAGGTATAGAGTTTTTTTTTAATCAACAAACTTTTCTTCGGAACCCCTGCTAATTACGTCAGAGATCATTTGTATATAACTTATTAATACAATTTTTTATACACCCTGAATAAGTATCCATTTTACTAAACAAAGAATTTATATAGAATATTCTTCTAAAGTTCATTTGATATTATCTAGTATATTTATTTGGACTTATTCAGTGGATTAGGGTACTAACGGTCAGACACTATTTATGGTCAACGTTTCGAAATGTTTTATTTCCTCTACTCTGATATGAACATATTGAAGGTCAATCTAGCCTATTATGTGTAGGCACATTTCAGATTTGAAAAAGAAATATATTTGACAATAAATAAGACAAAAAATCCAGTTAAAGGGGCGCAAAATATAGATGAGTAAGAAATATAGTTCTACCTGAGAAAGATAATATTATAGTGATACAAGAATTGTGGTTGAAAACAAATGCAATTCAATATTTTGATATATGCATTGTAGTTTCTATACGTCTCGGTGAAATTAAATTCACAATACCTAGGCATCGATTTCACTAGATGTCCCAGAAACACTTTAATGATGCTTTAAATGAAACAAATCAGATCAAAACAATATTTTTTTTTATATGTTCTAGATTGAATGATAGATCTTGACAAAAGTCTGGTATCAATAATTTCGAAACCTCTCAACGAATTTTAATGACGTTTCAGAAGTGTATTCATGAATGAATACCATATATAATATAATATATTTATGGGGATGGTTTATATCATCAATAAAACAAATAATAAACAATTGAAGATTTATTGTCGAAAGATTCAATGGAAAAAATATAAATACAAAGTAAATAATTTTTGAATCAGGTATTGCATTGGTATTTGTTACGGAGCTAGAGTAGAGTAAATGTCAGGAGCAGGAGTTAGGAATGAATATAACATACTGGTGATTCACATACAATGCACTTCAAATGGAATAAATGAACAGTAGAGGAATGTTTGACGTGGAATATCTGCATGCAACAAGGGTTGGACAAAAATGATTTATTTCATTATATGGTGATTAGAAGCCATGAATCTTTTTATAAATTTTAATGATTGCTAAGAATATTCACTGCTGATGAAATTAAAAGAAATAGGATGAATGAACTATAAAAACATCCTAAATAGTTATGAATAATTTTTAGAAAATCATTACTACCAGGTAATACCAAAGTTTTCTCTCATTATGGTAAAATTTTTGTCCAACCCCAAAATAAAAACAGGTAGGGTGTTTTTAAAAGACAATGAATCATTTCCAGATTTGATATAAATTATGAATCACAATCAAATGAATAACATCTGACACCTTGCAAATAATGATTCTTTGTATTAAATCCCATCTGAGGGATATGTATTGAAAATAACATGCAGTGGAACTAAAAGAATAGAAGTATACATAAGAAACATAAAGCTCACAAAATAAGATGATTGAAATATAATTGCATTTCCCTAATCATTGTACATATAGATGAAATATTGCTTTTGCAATTCATGTATAATATGACAGTATATTGTACACCAAGGCTGAGGAGGCACATGGAATATAATTGTCTCCTCAAACATACACATGATTTTACCACTACCAGTATTCAATATCTATTATTCATTTTCGAATGAAACATGAGGGAAATATCATAGCTTTTTCAACAAGTAGTCATATCTATTAAGTATTAGCAAATTAATAATTTGGACTGTCACAATGGTGACATGTCTTTTTCTCAAAGACCTTCGAAATATGACATATAAGGATTTCTCTCCTAGTCAAAATATTTCATAACTCCCAACAGTATAGTTTAATTTTTTTTCAACTGACTTTTCCTTATGATTATTATGCTTGAGACTGAGGCCCTTTCATTTCTAGTACAATTTAAAAAAATATAAAATTGATATTATATATATATATATATATATATATATATATATATTATAATTGATAAAATAGAAGTTGATCAAATGTAACAGATATTCTTGAAAAGGTTTACGTCACCTTTAAATGATCATATACACCACTACATAGATATTAAATTTCTGGACATCAGTTGCCCAAGAACTTGTTTGAGGGTGGCAATCTTCTTTTTTTGTCGTCTGTTCTTCTGCTGAAGGCTTCTAATTTGTTTCTTCTGTTTTTCTACTCTCCTTTGCAGTATTTGTCTGTTTGGTGAAATATCTGAATAGAAAAATAATATGCTATGAACAAAGTCGTCAAATAAAATTTTGGAATATTTGAAAACAAGCTTATATGGCAGGTGCAAGTTTCTTATTTGACAGCAGGTATATCATATAGGGTAGTCTAGAATGGAGAATCGAAATTCTGGAGATATTTACGATTTAAGAATTTTTCAATAATTTTTCCAAGTGTTAATCATTATTTGTTTTCTTACATTTCAGTTATGATAACTGATCGGTAAACAGAAGTGAGAAAACCAGAGACACCCACAACATGCATATTAAAAAATTAGGCTACTAGCAAAAACTTGTTACCCTGTGCCATAATCTGGTGTGGAACATAATGAATTCGTTTCACCTGAAAAATCATTTCAAATAATACCTTATTTTGCAAAAATATGTTTATGTTTTCTGAATGAATATGGCTTTTATTACAAACGAGTTTTGAACTCATACAAAATGTGCACATATAATTGTTTGCAGCTCTTGGTGATTTTATTATTTCCACCTAATTTTGTTTTTGAATAATGTGGCAATGAGAAAATTCACTTTAAATACTTCATTTGATTGTTGCTATGCTAAAGAATTTTGTGAATTATTTTTATTGAATCTGGACTCTTCACTGTACATGTTAAATAATAACAAATATTTGTTTCTCCAATATTTCTTAACCAAATAATCAATTTACTCACAATGAACAACTTCCACCTCCATTTTTGTTTTCTTTGTTTGTGGACCACCACTACCAACACATTCTTCACGTTTTCTTTTTGGAGAATTCTTCAAAACTTGGCAGTTATCTATGGGAGATATAAACAGAAAAATTAGTAGTTATTCAAATAATATACAGCTCCTGGTTCATTTTCAGATCAATTTCAATTATTGCATTGATTTATATTTCTCTCTTGAAATAGAACTGTAGAACTGAAAATTGTGAAGGCTGAATAAGAGAGAAGTAATCATCTCTGATGAAAACCTTCCAATGAATGAATAAAAAACTAGAGATATATTCAATAATTATGTTTTTTTATGGTTTCAGCTCCATTTGTCATAGATGTGGATTATATTATACATTTGTTTTTCTCAGGAAATAGTAAAACAAAAAATCTCCATTTCAAGTATACCTACAGTCGTTTGAATGCATTCATGTGGGAAAAAAATGGTGCTGATGATTCTTTCTGGAGGTTTTTGAAAATATTTGGGTTTCATAGACAAATATGGTGAACAAATTTATGCCTCTTTAAGTTCATTGAGAATGCCAAATTATGAAAACAGTACCATTCAAGAAGCAATTTTGTTCACAGTGATACAAGCTAGTTATCAAATATGCAAAAGAGAATGGAATTTTAGTGATTCCTAAATATTTTTCCTCATGAACACAAACCCTGAGTTGAAATGCCACTCTCCTCCTCCACTCAGTATCAACAAAAAAAAAGAAACGTTATGATACAAATTTTTTACAAAAATTTATCTTTCTAAAGAGTCATTCAATATACATTTTTTATAATTCAAATAGCTCTTTCCTAAGCTCAAATAAATATCATTCGAAACAACAGTTCTTCAAGTCTCAATAATTGAATAACATACTTATTTAAAAAGTACTTTGATAATTATGGTCTGTTATTACACACAGATTTTTCCATGCATATTAACTGACACATATAAAATTATTGATCACGGGCTGAAGGACCTCGTTTGATGGCCTTTCGTTAAGTATTCGAAAGCTCTGCATTTCGGATTGATGTTCAGAAGATAGAAATATATAAATTCGACTGAACCCAATCAAAACTATCGTATTACTACAAGAGCCAAATAGAGGCCGACCTCCACCCATTTAACTGGATGAAATATATTTTTCACAGACAAATTTACCTAAATGACTTGCCTATCATAATGTGGGCCAGGCTATTTTCAATTAAAATAGTGAAAATTTTTTCTGTGCTGATCCCATTTGTGAACCAAACGAATTTTGTTTCAAATGATGGTTTATAATAGTAATAATGTGCCTACTTATTTCCGATTGCCTAACTGTCGATACTAGATAACTACACTGATCTGTTTACTAATCAAAATATAGAAATATACATATATTGGAAGGTAGATAATTTGATAATAAATGTGATGGTAGGTAAATAGCCATTTTAGGTGTATTTTCGTGGAGGTTGACCTCTCTCGGACTCCTAGACTATATGTTTTTGGGGATGTTTCTAAATTTTCAAATGTACCTATACTATAATCATTCCCTTGTCTATATCGAGACCAAAGAGTGGGCGAGTCAATATCCACTGAGGGAAACGCATCTTTTTTCAAAATAGTATTCGAACGGGTGATTTTGAAATCAACTGGGCGGAAATGATTTCCACATATTCTTGCATCGGACACTTCATTTATATCCAAACTGCACATGGCCTTCCATACCAGTAGTCGTTAAGGTTCTTTCGGGAATCTGAAATGAAATTCACTAACACGGATGAATATTTCAAAAGGGATTATCTTACCTATGATAGGAACTGGAATTTCTACTATTACAAAGTCAACAAACGTTTTTGATGGGGGCCATCACTACACTACGATGAACTACGAACTAGAAACCGAAACACAACGAACTTAAAATAAACGAAAATGAACTTCAATAACTAACGAAAAGAACACAACTAACAAAAACACTTCAGAAAACAAGAGGAAATAATGAAAATATAAGAAACTACAATGACAACTCGCACAAATTTAGAGGTTAATTTAGACTTTGCCAAATCAGCATCATATGAGATATTGCTTCTCATATCTCTGATAATTGTCGCTGCCCAACCATACAAGCTGAAAAGAGATGAGAAAACAAAATCGTGTCTTGACTAGGAATCTCTTCGCGCAAGCGCATTAATTTACTAGCGCCACTTTTGAAATCGATGCTCTTTTTTTTTGGGCTTCAAATATGCTATCTTTATTATCAATATTCGTAGTTAATAGATATATGATCTGAAGTCAAAACGTGGCGCTCGCCCTTCGTTTCGGAGTTAGGGCCCTTCAAAGGTTCAAAATAGGGCATTTCCTATCTTCTTTTTTGTACAAAAAACGATCGGGATGCGCGATAGTTTATCAACCAGATCACCTTTCCACCTTATCACACCACTTTCGCCACTTTTTAATGCACGAATTTTCGTTTTTCCATTAAAATTTTACATTTTTTGACAGAGCTTTCAGATATACATTTATAGTAACTTTTTCCAACAGCTGATGAATATAAGGTTAAAATAAAACTGATGTTGGCATTACTGTTCGTTTTGCACGATTGCCATAAATGCGAATCATAGGCGTTTTTTGGCGCTCATGTATTGAAACGTATTCATCTGTCCCCTCTGTCACTTGCGACGAGCCAAAGAGTGAGAGAGAGACGAATGTTTTGAATATAAGAACGACAAAAAACGCCTCAGGTATGAATGTCATTCATTTGTTATTTTATGGTTTCGAATATTAACTGATGTTGTTTACTTCATTATTCAATCCAAATTAATATACATTTATGAAATATATACATTTCTTTAAATGGATAAGCATTTTTAGATGATTCATTATGGAAGGTGCAGTATTAAATAGGCCATCAGAAATGTGGCTAGGTATGCTTCATACAAGTTTTGTCAACAAAGAGAATTATGAAAATAATAGTATCTATGATAATTCATTCCCCACACACACTACAAACTGAATAAATTTTCGAAATCAAAGTCGAATGTATTTTTGTTATTTATTTGATTAAAGTTAGAGAAAACTTAATCCTATATATGACAGGAATTGGAGTTTTTGCAGCACAAAATGACGTGTCCAAAATGTACTAACGTCTGCAAATTGAATAAGGAAACATTGATGTATAGCTGCAACAGGAAACTGACTGTAAAGAAATTGAAGAAGAAGGTACATTAAGACGAAGTGAAATCAGCACTCTTGGGAGTACATGTTCGTGGTTATTTAAAAATTTTTTTTTCGAAACGGCTGTTTAAATCAAAAGTCCTTTTGAACATGTACTCAGCCAAGTATCCGGAAAAATGGCTCTTTTTACAACCAAACCGAGGTATGTTGTGGCGGACGTCCCTGGGTATTGGCGCCTGAAATGAAATGAAATTAATGATGGAAAAATGAAATTTCTCAAAACTTACCACTATCGGGGTCAACAAAATTAACACTGTGGTTAACAGTTAGATGGTGGTAGCCTTGTGACCCCAAGCGATCATATGCCTTCCAGCAATCGCTGATGATAGTGGTCCCGGGCTCAATCCAAGTCTTTATGATACGAACAAGGGTCGTTGATGTTCTATCTGGAACCGGTACCATAAAAACTCTTTTTGAGCCCCGCTCAATACCCCCGAACAACCACTGGCCTCCCACAACTCTACCTCGGTTGTATTTCTTTTTTCCAAATTTCGCTTCGTCTATCTCCACTGTTTTTTCGACTCCGCCTAACTTCCCCGAGTTTTTATCCAGCCACTTTCATGCAAACCTAAAATATATTTGGAAACATTTTACATCCACTACTTGAGTCAACAATACATCAACTAATAGTTTGCATATTTATAAAAAAAGATCGGAACGCACTTCATTTAATTAGACGGGCCCCCCTGCACATCAAATCCTTCTTCGTTTTTTTGGGTGAAAAAAAATCCGCCATAACGCTGCTCCGCGCGGCGCGGCCGGCGGGAGGGGGGAGAGGGGGCGCCAAAAAAGCTGGGGTGACCGGATAACAGACTTTTACCAAAAAAACTTATAACAAATGAAGCCATGAAGCGATTTTTGTGGCTCGAAAGCAAATTTGAATCATCCCCAAAAACATCAAGAAAAGACCCTCCATTTCATAAAAAAACTTGCAATTTGGTCAAATAGATTTTAAGATATCAAAGGTCAAACAAGAAAAGTGTTCACTGCACAGTCATAAAACAATAAGATGAGAATTTTTCATTTACTGTTCTCGTGAATGTAGTCGCAGCTGACTTACGGAAGAGATAAAACCAATATTTCCAGACCAGGGGTGTCGATAGCTCCTTTGTAATGCGAACTTTTCTCGGAACGCTTCTATTCGCGGTATTGAAAGATCAAATCCGTCTAAGACTTCTGGAATCCAACACTCTAACTCTTGATAAGGTTATCGAGAAAGCTCGTGCTTCAGAATCGGCTGAAAATTAGTCCGTGTCATATTCAATGAATGAAGCCAATCTCAGTGCAATCTCTGGTCAAAAAGATGTCTCTTCACAAGGTTCAGTGAACCTCTCTGTCGTTCATCCTGATCAAAAATGCTATTTTTGCGGCCACTTTTGCTATAAATCACCCCAGCAATGTCCTGCGATTAACGCCGAATGTTACATCTGTGGGAAGATTGGACACTGGGCGATCGTATGCAGATCTACCAAGGGAACTGCAAATCAAAAGACCGAGTCAGCCGCTCTTAGTGCAGCTTCTTCGTCAGCTTTGGGCAATGCTACGGTTGCTATTCAAGTAAACAATATACCTGCCTAGGCTCTAATCGACACAGGAAGTTCTGAGACTTACCGAAAGCTGTCGTTTTAAAATGTATCCAACATCAGGTTCTGTCTTTATGACATCAACTTCCCTCAATTCAAAGATTTCAAATTATTGCTTAGCAAGACTTGACTTTACAATGATGCCAAATATTTATGTAACTCCCATTTTTTATGTACTCCCAAATTTATGTGCCAATGTAGTCGGGTCACGATTTATTGAAACAACATTAGGAGTTGAAATTCGCCTTCGGAGGATCTAAACCACCTTTAACGGTTTGCTACCTAGCCCCAGCGAGAATAGTAAAACGTAAAACGTAAAACCAATTAACACAAAGTCCCTGAAACATTCCGATGACGACTTCAAATTCGTGAAGAAAGACATCAGGAAACTCCTTGAAGATGGAATAATCGAAGAAAGTAGATCTCCGCGGAGGGCACAAGCATTTGAATCACAAGAAAAGAATGGTCATTGATTACTCACAATAATAAATCGATATACTTCATTGAATGCTCATCCTCTTCCTGATCTTGAACAGATAGTAAAAAAGGTATTCAAAAACTCGTAATTCAGTATCATAGATTTCAAGAGTGCTTATCATCAAATCCTATTGAGAGAAAAAGATCGACCCTTCCCTGCTTTTGAGGCATGTGGCCGGCTTTATCAATTCTGCTGCCGTCTTGCGTTTGGCCTCACCGACGGTGTCCCTGTTTTCCAGTGTGTAATCGATGACGTCATTTCAAAAGAAAAATTGGAGAAAACTTATGCCTACCTTGATGATGTGACTGTCTACGGGAAATATAGGGAATAACAAGACCGAAACCTCCAGCGATTTATTGAAGCAGTGAATAAATATCGTTTCACAATTGATCATGACAAAAGTATTTATTCTTAGAAAACTATCTACTTGGATAAAAAATTGAAAACAATACTATTTCTCCCCCACCAAACAGCCCCAAAAAACTTCAACGTACAATTGGACTGTTTGCACATTATTCTGAATGGGTACCCAATTATTCAGATGAGATTAGAAGCAGTACATACAATGATTGCATCTTGCCCTTCATGCAAAGCTGTGAAACCTAAATTTCATAAAAACAATAATTGCCCCCTCATCAAGGCCACCCATCCTTTCGAGCGAATCAGCATGGTTTTTAAAGGTCCTCTTCCATCAAAATCTCGCACTATCATTGATGAGTATTCCAGATTTCCATTTGCGTATCCTTGTGAAAATATGTGTTCGTCATCTGTTATTGACTGTCTCATTGATTTTTTCGCCGTTCCTTCCTATGATCACACGCACAGAGGCGCCTGTTTCATATCTAAAGAAAACCAAGAATTCCTTCACATACACGGTGTAGCAACACCTATGTCAAATCCTTGTAGTGGTAATAGGCAAATAGAGCGCGAAAACGAAACTATTTGGAGGACGGTTACGCTTGCTCTCAAGCAAATAAATTTATCACCTTCCGATTGAGAAGTGATGCTTCCAGATGCGCTTCATTCCATTAGATCTCTTCTATGCGCTGCATGAGCGGATGTTCAAACATAATAGAAGATCTGCTAACGGCTGCTCACTGCCATCCTGGTTGATTCCTGGTTCTCATGAAAAAGTACGTTCGACTGAGTAAGTACGACCCGTTCGTAGAAGAAGTAGAACTGATCGATGTTAATCACAGTTACGCTCGAGTCAGAAAACTGTGTCACTGAGACACTTGGGCCCTAATGATGGAAGCAACACGCAACCGGAATCTCGAGTATTCATTTGAGTTTCATGTGATGAAACTATTTCAATGGCTACTACCGACAAAGACAGTGTTTTCCTCAAAGATTCTGTCTCCTCCGACTCATCCCTCGAATGTCCATCGACTTCCCAGTACAGCTACCGTTTGACTAGGCAACGTCGTTTACCAGAGAGGTTCAGGGAGGACGAAATGAATTATTATTGGAAAAGTGTGGTGCTAGTACGGTTCTGTTTCGTTATTATGACTAGTACTTTTATGACGTTTTCCCATTTGTTATTATATTCTTTGTCCTGCCAGTAGAGTTTTATGATGAATAAATAGCCTTAGGGCCGGTATTATAAAACTATTTTGACAGATAACTAGAAGTTAACTTGTGGAGTGACGTCACATGTTACAGTACTTCAAAAGGCATGAGTTAACTTTGTTGGTAGGAATGGGTATCAGTTAAAGTTAACTTTGTTTTATAATACCGGCCCTTAATCGTTGAAAAGGGATTTCTATCACAATAGGAACATGTAGATATGTAGTCACTATTTGTAAAACGGTAACCGAATTTGGAACAGAACATTGGGTTCGCGTTATGATGAGTTATGATGAGGAGTGTAACAACAGGTTGTAAAAGGCATGTTATGAACAATAATTATGAGCGGCAACTGGTGAAAAATGAAACAATTGGATTTAGTTTAGCACATACTAAGTAATTGCTAATTTCAATTTTTCAGACGATGAGGATTCTGATGTCGTGAATAATTTGAAACTTCAAGAGGATACTTATAAAATTAAAGTGTTGAAATTTGGATGGTCCCTAGCAGTATGGAATTTGGTTGCTTTCATCTTTTCGCTTGTATTTTGCAACCTCGCAAAAGCCATGATATGGGTCATCCGAAAGATTTTCATTCGTTCCAGGTAATTATTGGGATTTCACTCAATTGTTTAATTTCCAAAAAAATGGTCGCAGCGATAAGAACAAAAGGTATTTTTTGTATAGGCATTTCATTGTAAATTTATAATGTTTTTAGGAATTGAATGTCGAATTGCTGCTCGATGTTGAATATTTTCTTTATTTTATCCAAAACACTTCATTATTGACTTTTACTGTTTAACATTATATAGTAGATTTTATACAATTGGGCCAGGAAATGAATTCGTGTGGGTCATCAACTGGTGCATACGAGAATTCCAAATAGAGAAATTTATAAATACAATCATGACACTCTCACTCACAATGGGTTTATACAATAGCGATACGTGTTTCGCTATACAATAGTTTCCTCAAGCGGAATATTTTTGATATATTTATTTATCCTCCTGGAGGAAGCTATAGCAAAACATGTCGCAATTTTGTTAATCCATTGCCAGTGAAAATCGTAAGGGAACTGTAATATTTCTTGTTAAATATGGATTTCCATCAATAAGTAAGGACCAGTTCATTTCAATTGGTAAATACAAGAATGTGACAGGACACGGTTACTTCTCCATTTAAGATGTATGCATATAAATGTGGATTGCCAACAGAATGACCGGTAGAAAAGAAATATTATTATAAATTATTTCTTCGTTTATCGTACTAGAATATCTTTTTTCGACATACTAATCGCAAACTATGATCCAAACAAGAGCTTTCTCTCAGCTTGAACACGGACATTAATTGTTCGGCAAATATTCTACTGCTGCGTATTATGTGGCTAGAAAGAACGTGACAGCCCTAACTTACACTTAAATCCCAGTTTTAGAAAATGCGTTCATATCACCCTGTTTCGACGATGCAATTTGGCGCTGCAATTTCTCGCGCGGCAACTTGTCGCTGTAAGAAATGTCATCCAGGGGCGCACCCAGATTTTTTTTTCGGGGGGGAGTTAATTGTCAATTTTAAGTTTCGAAGTTCGAAAGTACATCTTATATATATATATATATATATAAATATATATATAAATAGCAATTATTTAAGGTATTTGGTAGTAATAGTAAAGTATTCAATTTCGGATCTATTTCGGGGGGGGGGGGGGAGAGCTGAACAACACAAGCTATGGACTGTTAAACATCATCACCGACATTATTTTGACAATAATAATAACTCATTTCTAACATGAAATTTTCAATTTTACATTTATATGCATAACGATCAACACAAAAGAGAAAATAGCGGAGATCAGTTCATTGATTAATTAAATTTTTCGAGTTGCATGAATCTTTTTTGGTGCGGTAAGTTGCAGCGACTTAGTTATTTCTATGGTAAATTTGTTGCCACAAACTACAAATATGTGGTGGCATCATTGTGAATAATATTAAATTTGAGCACTTCAATAATTTTTCGAAACTTATGGAATCAATTTGAGTAATGAGGTGATTTTATCAGAATATAAATCATTAGAAATGAATGAAATAATATATCAGTTGTGATAATGTAGGCGTTTATACCTTGGTAACATTCAGTTCTATTTTTCAATATTGACAATGCAAACTGACAGATAGATGACATTTCTCGCGGCGACAAGTTGCCGCGAGAAATTGCAGAGACAAATTGCATCGTCGAAACAGGATCTATATAACGCGATAAGCGACGATTGACAAATATAACACATACTTACATAGAACTTCTTAAAGTCTGCCTTCAGAAAGGGAAATATACCGGGTGTCCCACATTTTATGTGACGGCAATATCTGGTTTGTTGAAGGAGATACACAAAAATGTTTCGTACAAAAGTTTTAGGAGTTCATGAGAGCTATATTTTGATACAATTTTTAAACATACAGGGTGTTTGGTGTAGGTGCTACAGACCAATATTCCATTTTTTCAAATAGAACGCCCTGTATATCATTACATATTCAGATGCTACGTTGAATTCTGATATCATTTCATGTTTGGTTTTTGAAATTCGGTTACGGCGTTGTTGAGTTATTGCTTGAAATGTAAAGTCTTGAGAACGACTATTATTTTTAAAAATATCTCATACAATTATTCTCTCTGCATCAGATCACATAAAAATTAGTCAAAATTTCGGGTGTTCGAAGTAATGGTTTCAATTTTGAGTTGTGGAATTCAGTCAGGAATCATTTTGAATATGAAACAATTGCGAAATTGAAAGAGGTGTATTCGAAAACAAATCTTTAATAACAATGTAAATAATATAACTTGATAAATCATTTCATAAGAATGGTAGGTACCTAGAAATAAGTCATAAAAATTGTTCAAAGTGATGCCCATTAGATATAATACAGGCTTCGAAACGTCGAATCACTTCTCTTGTACAAGTCGCTCTTATAATATCAGGCGTAATATCACTGCACGCTAGTCGAATTTTCATTTTCAGATCATCCACATTCAAAGGGGGAGTAGTGTAAACAATATCTTTTAAATAACCCCATAGGAAAAAATCAAGCGGTGATAAATCTGGGGAACGAGCCGGCCACCGAATTGGAGCCTTATATTACCAATCCATCTATTTGGGTACGTTCTATCCAGATATTCAGTAACAACCTGTGAATTGTGGGGAGGAGCACCATCTTGTTGCCACCAAATTCCTTGTCGTTCTGCTATGGGAATATCTTCCATCAACTGGATCAAATCATTTTCTAGAAAATGTAAATATCGCAATCCATTGAGATTTTCATTGAAAAAGTAAGGTCCTATGATGCGGCCATTGAACAATCCACACCATACATTAATACCCCAAGTAGTTTGATAATCACTTTCGCGGGCCCAGTGGGGATTTTCATGAGACCAATAGTGACACATTGATCTCTAAAACTTCAGTTCTAACAGATCTCGTATAATGACGATGCTTTATAGTAGAAGGAAATGACCCAGTTCGCAATTTTTCTTCAACTCTCGAAAAAGTCATTCGTGACGGAATGGGTCTGTCTGGTAAACGTTCTTGGTATAGACGTTGTGCTTGAAGGCAGTTTTTCTGACATTCCCCAAAAATTAATAACATATCAATGCAATCACTTGGACTAAACGCGAGAGGCATACTGGAGTTTTCGCACAAAGAACACAGTTACTGTTTCGCAATGAATCACTGAATCGAACTGACAAGTAGATACAATTCAGCAACATTTGTTACTATGGCATCAACAAGCATAAGCTACTTGATGACATTGTGCAATATAAAGCAATTCACCCTCAAGTTAGTCACATTCTCAAGAATTTCAATATTATATTCAACTGATATCGATATCGTATCGTAGAGGTGAGAATAATGGTTTGTATTCAGTAGTAGTCTAGTTCAATTTAATAAAAGATATAGACTGGATTCGTGTACGAGTAAATAAGTTTTTTTGAAACTTTATATTTAAGGAAAAGTGCAATAACTCAACAACGCCGCAACCGAATATCAAAAACCAAACATGAAATGATATCAGAATTCAACGTAGCATCTGAATATGTAATGATATACAAGGCGTTCTATTTAAAAAAATGGAATTTTGGTCTGTAGCACTTACACCAAACACCCTGTATATTTAAAAATTATATCAAAATAAAGCTCTCATGAACTCCTAAAACTTTTGTACGAAACATTTTTGTTTATCTCCTTCAACAAACCAGATATTGCCTGTCACATAAAATGTGGGACACCCGGTATATATATATATATATATATATATATATATATATATATCTGTGGTTTTGATCCTCTGAAGGATAATTCTCACAACGTCTCATTTGCCATCTTCTAGGTGATGTCTAGAGTTGCATTTGCTATTTCAAAAGTCGGGAAACTCAGGAAACTCACAGAGCAACCGGGTCAGTTCTGTATTAGAAAAACACACTTCACCTACTAGGATTGTTATCTAGACAACCAACAATTGTTCAATATCGCACAGAGCCGGTCAGAAAAATGTACCCGGGCGAGAACCGGTAGTGGGGAAAGTGAATCGAATACGCTAGGGCCTTTGCTGATACGGTTACCATCCAACCACAACTCATTCGTTAGACGATCTCGTCTGAAATTATATCATAATATTTTTTCCTAACTTCGAAAAGAGTATCGTGTTATTTTCAGTCTCACTGTTGAAAAAATTAAATTGAACTGTTACTTTTAAGGAATCGATCTGAAACGAGGGTTATAGAGATGCCAAATTCTGCCAGAAGTCATTCCAGCCTTAGTAAAATACCGGTTATGATAAAATTGAGCCCGAAGAGTTTGGGATCATCGGACACAAATCTCGAAGTAAAACCGAAGATCAATTCAGAAGCAAGTTGTCCAAACTTATTAGCACCTAGTAGAACTCCAAGCATTATTTCGCAATCCAGGTCGGAAAATATACCGAAATGTCGGACCTTGTACAAAAACAATAGGATCTTCTCCTCAATCGAGAAAGAAAGCGGCATATTTGACAGGCATTTAGAGTACCAGTGCACTAAATTGAAAGAAGAAATGGCAAAAATACAGGCAACGTCTCTTAGGGAACATGCTATGCTTTCTAAGAAATTAGATACAGTAAATAGAGAAAAGAAGGAGATATCGAAGTTGCTCGCTGTAGCTCAAAAAGAAAACAGAGCAGCAAAGCAACAGATTGAAGAACTTCTGCGAGAGAAGGTGAAATACCACATATTTCTCTGGATCATATAAATATAGATCAGTGTAGCATTTTGAAAAGACTAAAACTGGGGAATATGAAACCAGCTTGTGAGTTATGAGATTGGGGTGAAAGAAGTGTGCTGATTTCACATGGGGTAGATTTTTAGGGATAGAAGTGATTTTAACGATGTCCAGCAAAATTAGACTTTCTATTGAGAACAGTATAATGTAGACTTCAAAAAGAATGATAACTTTAAACTTGACTATTTTATCATGAAACCTGAAATTATACGCGGAAAGTTCGGAAACCGGTTTTTTATTTTCCCTACAACAATAATGAATTGTTTTTCACAAGATTTGATTGATCACCCTATTTTGTTCTTAACATGCTTTAATAATTTGAAAAAAATTCTCAGTTCTGAATTTTTATTTTCCACGTGAAAAACGACCCAATGACAAAAGTTGTGCATCTTTTATTATCTATATTATTATTAGTTTTATTTTCCCGAGATACTTTACATGTTCATAAATAGGAAATAACTATGAGTATAAAATAATGATTGGAAGTATCCCCTGCTGGATAATCACACGTTGGAAGGTAAGGCCTTGTTAATCCATTGCTCGTACAAGTTTCGACTTCTGAAGGTTGACGTTCGTCAGCTGGTTAACGGAACGAATAATTTTAGAAGATTTTTTAGAACAATTGGAAGTAGAAAAAAAACCGAAACGACTTCTATGTTTAATTGTTTTCAATGGAAAGTGTAGTGTTGCTGAAAATTGTTTAAAAACACTCTCACCCCTAAAAATACACCCCATGTCACCCCCTCGTGTCTTGGTTCGAGTTTAATGAGCTCAGTTTTTTCTTTCCTGTCGAATGATAATCACGCTATTACTAATTTTTCTGTTTGAATTTTTTTGCATTGGACTTATTTTTTATTTTTGTGGTTTTATATATATATATATATATATATATATATATATATATATATATATATATATATATATATCATAAAATGATATACTTCTTGGGGATGCAGTCAGGATCAGATGGCCACAATTTAAAGTGTTCTCTTTGGTAGGTCTGAGCTTTCAGAATATTGTGGCCATCTGATCCTGACTGCATCCCCAAGAAGTATATCATTTCTTACCAAGTTCAGTCAAGATACTCCTGAATTTTATATATATATATATATATATATATATATATATATATATATATATATATATATATATATATATATATATATATATATATATATATATATATATATATATATATATGATCCCGTACATTTGATTGAATCTAGTCGTTAGCTGTTTACAATTTCCTGGTTTTCTCTATTGAATAAATGTTTTGTGAGTGCTACCCTAGTTGTAAAATATATATTGTATCTGTCGAATAATTGAAAAATATCAAAATTATGTAGAATAAAGGCGGCTATGTAAAATGTAATTTTGAATGAATGAAACTGAAGTAAATCATTCTTAGATATTTAATGGTCAGAAAAGATCGTATTCTATATCAAATGCCAATGATTGGAGATATTATCTTCCTGAGATTTTGTATATGTGTTGTCTACGATAAAGTTGGTTCGATGTAAAATCCCAAGGATTTTGAGTTTTCTGTACTTTCAATTGTAAAATTTCCTGCAATAAGAGGTGGCATATGATTAGGTACTCACCTTTTGGATATATAGATGTTACTCGATTTTTTGGAAATTGAGGTTAATTTATGCATATTCAACCACAATGGTATGTCATTGAGGTCTTTTCCCATTTCATTTTTCAGTTCATTACTGTTTTTAGAGACATAAAATAAGGTGGTATCTTCAGCAAATAATTTTAGATAACCATGTAAATTCAGCTCTGATGTGAAATGCATGTAAAAAAGAAAAATAATAGGTCCGAGGACTGCTCCTTGTGGTACGCCACATGAAACATTCCTTAGTCCAGATTCAGATTTCCCCTTTTACACAATTTGCTTTCTTCCAGCTAAATAGTTGCGAAACAAATTATAAGTTGTACCTCTGATGCCAATTTGATATAATGTGTTGAGTAATATTCCATGATCAACTGTGTAAAATGTTTTGCACATATCCATTGATAAGACACCACATGTATTATTGGAATCCAATTTCAGCTGAATGGTAGTAACAAGATCTACAGCTGTAGACTCACTATCACTAGACCTGCGAGAACTAATTGACCATTATAAAAAAAGTAATTTTTTTCTAAATAATCTGACAGTCTTTTGTGCATACTTCTCTCTAGTAATTTTTGATAGAATCGGTAGTAATGAAATAGGCCTATAGTTGCTCATCAGATATAGTTTGCCACTTTTAAAACAGTTAATACTTTTGCGATTTTGCATTTCTCTGGGATAATTCCGGATTGAAATGATAATTTTATCAAAGTACTGAGTGCGGGAGCTAAATATTATTTAACTGTTTTTACAACTTGAACAGTTATTCCGTCAAACCATGGAGATTTATTAACCGAGTCATTGATAATTTCTTCAACTTCTTGGGTAGTGGATGGTTCTATGAACATTGAATTGAGATAGTAATTTTCTGAAACATTCATACAGCTTGAACTAGTGTCCGGCATAACTGCTGCTAAACTGAAACTAAAGGACTCATTGAATTTTTCGCAAATTTCAGGTGCATCTGCTATTTCTTTATCCTCTTCATATAAATAATTGATTAGATTTTTTTTTCTTGTCCGAATTATTATATAGTAGGTGATTTATTTTTTCCACATGGATTTTGGAGTTGTATCCGAAAATTGATTCTTGAGATGAGAAATTCTTCCATTGAACCATGGTTTAGTATCTTCTCTGGTTTCTATAAAGTGTGGCCATACTGAATGAAGAAATTTACAGACTTCACCAAATATGTTGGAGGATGTACCTACTGCTGTAAAACACAAGCAGGAATGAATGGATAGGAAGAACGGAGATATATTTTTAGGGGCTAGGTCTCCAAATCTCTAAATTTATATATCTGCGGATCGTGTAAACGGAAGGTCTCTCACGAGAAAGGCAATTAGCGAATTTCTTATTTTTATTGGGTTCAAGATGGGTTTTTACGTTAACCAGCTGAAATCTCTCAGAAACTTCAACCGGAAATGTCTAATCTTTTGCGATCCAAGGATTAACAGGGTCTTATCTCTTACGTGAGATTCTTAGCAAGGACAGGATAATTGCCATGCTGTCTGCACGCATCAATGTACTTAGAAAATTTTTTTTGCAGAAATATATTTTTTCTTATATCTTACCAGACCGCCATCGACTAGAATAGTCATCATCAGTGCTAACTCGTCAGGTGTACAAGAACCAAAACCATTAGAATACATGCTTCTGAGGGACAAAATGTTCAAAATCAATTATTATAGCCTGAGAAAGGCTCATCCTAAATATAGTTCAATAATATCTGCATTAATAGCGTTTCAAATTTTTTTAAAACATTTTTTTCTTCCAGCAGTATGTATTTTTATGGTTCTGATCTTGCACACCTGACGAGTATCTAAGCATTGATGATAACTTTTCCAGATCATGAAATCAGAATGAATCTTGCTTGACTGCAAATACGTGATTGAATTTGCTCAGCCTACTAGCAACCTCCCATCGTCATTAACTTTAATAAAGATTTGGAGGGCAACAATAAAACAATATAATCAAAGTTAATAGATAGTGGTAGATATCAATGTCTCATAGAATTCTCGTTTCTTTTAAAAAGGTAAAACTTCATATCTGTGTTTCGTCCAAAAATAAATAAAACATTGTCTTCATTACGATTTCAAATTATTCTTAAATTTAATGTATTTCTGACCAAGACGAAGCAATGAAACCCTACCTTTTACCGAAAGCTCATAGTATTTACCTACTTTTCTGATATCGTGTTATATACAGAATATTCCATTCGAAAAAACATGCGGAAGATTGATTCCGAATTTTGGTTTCATCTGTTTGTGAAAATCATCATATTCGGTAAAACTATGGATAGAAAGTGAAGATACATCATTTTTGAGTATATCAGGTGGAAAGATTGCATTATTACAAATGATTGAATCTGAGATATCCAGTGTTGAACGAAGCTCTTTTCTGACATAAATTCCACCATAACTTCTGATTCACTAGATTAACCAATATTAACTTATATTTCCGAGAAGCACTTTTCAAACGAGTGAAAATATATAGGGTGTTTTCATCAAATCGTTGTAATAGACATATATGTGTGCTAAAAATATTTTGAATATGTTTTTTCTCCTAATCAGCACGAATTATGTTGAACTGCGTTTACTTCATATATTTTTTTGAGATGCACCAGTGTACATTTGTCATTCCCTAATTCCATACCGACAGCATCCGTGAACACCTGAACCATCCTAAGAAATTGTTTTAAGTCCTTTTCATAGATATAGTTTTGAAAAACCACGTATATGTTTCTTGGAATAATTAATGCCCTACTACTAAAATTACTACTATGTTCCTTGCATTGCCTTGTATCCCTCAGTGAATTCAATATGTTCTTCTTTTAGGGAATCTTGATAAAAAAGCTGGAGAATGCCTCCAAAGAATTCAAAGCGAACATCAAAACAAAAAAGTTCGCGTTAGCCAAACTGGAAGAGGTTACAGCAAATGTCGATAGTTTGAAACAACAGCTAGAACAAGTCAGCAGAGATAAAGAAATTCTAGAAAACAAGTGGAAAGTTCTGGAGAACGAATATGAAAAATTACAAGAGCGCCTCATCTTGTCGAATCAACAAAACTTTTCGAATCTCGAGCATAGGCCTGAAAGAGATTTTGGAGTAATGAACAAAGAGACAGAGAGCCAGCATATTCATACAGAAGATCCTGACAAAACACAACATAGCACTGGCATGAAGGTAGATATTCTGTTTTTTTTTTAATTTTCTGAAATCTCTTCGACCATCACTTGAACTCTCTTACTCTTCTGTCTTCTCACTCTCTTATGTAATAGTTCATTAATCCCAAGAAACAAATCTTCATAGAGGCAATTAAAGCTCATAACAAATTGTTACATACAAACTCTACAAAAGTATGAAGAACACATGTCAATTCAACAAAAAATAATAATAATAGTAAAATTAATTGCTTCAGAAACAATTTTTACATAATGAATACAATTGAGAAAAGAATATTCTATGAAACTAACATCATGAATTGAATATTGTAATCCAATACTGACAATAATAACAATACAACAATGGACTTGAAAGCATGACTTGAAGAAGTAATTATTGAATCAATTATTCGGTCAGAATGAATGACCGGAGCTTGAGAGTATTCCAAATATAGGTAGAGATTTGATTCAGCATCAGGAATAGTGATATTTCGAAGGGCAGTCATTAATAAATCAATATCCTGAAGATAGGGGACATTTTGTTACTTTACACTATATATGGAACATTCAGAGAATATATGAATAAGTATCTCTTTTAGGTTCGTATTGCATACAGAACATACTGAGTTTGTATCAATTTTGTAACCAATCCCATTTGTAAATTTAATCGTGAATTCAGTTTCCATAAGCAATTGAGCAAGAATTCGAGTTACCTGGATAGGTAATTT
The DNA here is from genome assembly GCA_032362365.1 of Zygogramma bicolorata. NCBI lineage: Eukaryota > Metazoa > Arthropoda > Insecta > Coleoptera > Chrysomelidae > Zygogramma > Zygogramma bicolorata. The sequence goes on along the minus strand of JAVJAQ010003784.1, from coordinate 356,267 downwards.
CAATAATAGGTACGCATTAGGGATACTTGATATTTTAAATAAGTTATATATAGACAAAAACTGGAAACGGGAGGCGATAGAAATATCCAGATTAGGTGTTATGGAGTTGAATACCACGCTAAGAGCCAACGAGTCGAACATTTCAATTCTTGGGTACCAAGTATCCATTTTTGCTTTTGACATTATAGGCAAAGTAGATCCCACCATTTGTTTTGCTTTATCAGGAGTGACTATGGATATTTCGTGGAAAAGGCCGGAAGAGGTAAATGTTACTCCTAGATTTACATATTTATTAATTACAGAGATTGTTTGGTTATTGAAATAAAATTTAAATTTTGGTTTCTGGAAGTCACCTTTGGAAAACTGCATTATTTTTGCCTTCTAAAAATCAACCACTAATTCATTGAAGGTTCAATACTCTTCCAGAATTTTGAATTTTCTCTTTATATCGACTTCGGAATGAGCAACATATAATAATGCTAAGACTTACTGTACATGAAATCAATCAACTGTCTACCTCTAGAGTTAAAAATAGGATTGACAATAATGCTCAGAGCAGCATCAACGTTAAGCATAAAAGACTCCTTTGAATGAAAATTGACTGAAACGGGATTCAGTATACCGAAAGATAAAGAATTGAAATAGGTAATGAAACAATTTGAGGCTTAAATTATTCCTACTAAAGGTAATATTTATTTTCAAACATTTGTAATTATTTCAAATTTTTGTTCCAGAGTGGAACCAAAAGTTCGCACTTCATTACCTTATAAAGAATCACCCTGCCAAATATAAGCTTCAAAAAGTCTGTAATAAACGAGTCTTCAAAAAAAACATCATTTCCTTCATGCATCATTAGAAATATTCAACATGTCAGCCAAAACACGTCTAAATTTAGTCGAGATCCATTCCATACGTAATATGGCTATTTTCTCATAGGTGGCGCTAGGAAGGGCCATCTCGAATACAAGTTGGGAGTATTTTTGATTGTATTGGGTGAGCCCAATGAAATATTAAACTTGATTGTGTGTATTCAGTGTGGTCTTTGGACGTTTTTTCCAAAAATTAACTATGATATAGTAGTTTTTAATATTTTAATATTAGAAATATTTGAAAAAAAAATGCAAATAACCTGTGATTCATAGTGTGGTCCAATTCTACTCAAACTTGGTATGTGGTTTTCGAAGATGGAGCTTTCAGTTATTTTAGAATTCCAGATAGCGGATGAGTTTCGTGATTCAGTCGGTTTCTATTCTAAATCGGTACCGTGGAGTGAAGTAACACGGTGGACACGGCTTCGTTACTTTCTTCTCTCTTCCATATCTGTTTTTCTCGCAAGGAGTACGTAAATATACGAGACCGCCGAAAGTATCATAAGGAATTTTTGTAGAGTAGATCGAAATACGCAAGTTCTACAAAGAAATGACAAAAAAGTTGCTCATAGTGACCGAAGTATTACCCTATATTCTATATACATGATTTGAAGTCAGCTGCTACACGCTAGAAGTGAATATCTGACGGTAGATTACGAATACAATTTACTTTTTATTCTTGATTTGCCTCTCTAACAGCCGTTGAACTATTTTTTCGTTTTCTCTCAAAATACCTAACCAATAAAAGATGCCACCAACTCTTCGCAGCGCTCATTTACATGTTGTGGCATTTCCACACGAATAGCTTGGGAATGACACTTGCTATATGATGATCGAAATACACAGTTTTTGATTACAATATCCAATTTGAAATACCAGAAAGACGTAAACACAGAACTGTCACTTTTGAATAACAATTGTGAATTGATTATTCTCAAATTTCAAATGAAGTGCGGCAACATCGAAAATGCTGCTAACTAAATTCCTAAGAACAACAGGCGCCAAATTTGAAATTCAATGCAAACAATCCCATGCATTTCCATCGATGGATTGGTGCAACTGTGTTGATTTTATGTCGTCATCGATGACGTGCAACAGTTTTTGAATTGTATTCACTATAAAGTGTATGGACAAACAAGTTCTGTTTTAAATTGAGAGCGGTTCACAGGCCGCGGTATGTGGGGTTCTCAGGCCTGGTATCCTCCTCTGCTACTCTTTTCAGCAAGGGTCGACAAATTCATTATGTGGAAGAAAGAAAATTTCATTATCCAACCTCTCATCAATACACATGGTATGATAACAGTAAGTCGTTACCAAATCCTCAGAATTCGAAATATCTGAGGAAAATTTCGAGCTGTATTTGGTATGAGAAGGTATTTTTGAAGTAGGCATCTCCAAAATTATGACGCGGAGGTTATTTCGATTTGTGCGAAGTCAGAGTTCTCGTTGCATGTACCTAATTGATCCCATCGATATACGTTCACTTTTATCGATCACTATTGTGTTATTCACTACATTTTTTCTTTATAGTTTTCTAGTGTTGGTATTGTTAGATTTGTTAGTGTCGATGAACGTTTCCAAAGTCCGATCAGAGTTTAAAATTTTTAAAACAATTGGGTTAGGTTACTCTTCTCCGCTTCTGTATAGTAGGTTTTATCTTGTTTTTCTTACATACAGATTCACACGAGAGGGTAGCTCTGTAATGTTCGGTAAGGAGTTCCAAAGTTCTGCTGTTCTATTGAAAAAAGATCCCTGAGCAGAGGAGGTTCGTCAGGTCTCCAAGCTCACAACGAAGGGGTGGGAATTCTGTACTCGTCGGGTAATCCGTGTTGATGCTGCGAGGGTGGAATGATTGACGACTACCGTGGACATCTCTAAAGAAGAGAGATTAGTCTACGCCCCTTCCACGATGCTCCGACGGGTCTGTGGTATCGCCTCGTTGATAAATTGAAGCCAAGTTGTATTATGGCTTTGAAATTACCGAAGATTGTGCAGTCCGATGATTTTTTTAACTGACAGGTTGAGGTAGCACTTTTTCATTTTTGTATCGTTTCTTCCCATACTTATCCATCTCAATTTTCATTCATTGTTTTGTGTCAATTCACAAATATCAGAGATTTCTGCCAAGACTTTGAGTGAGCTTTTTACAACTTCGACAAAAATCTGCAGCAAAAATGCGGAATTCGTATACATGAGGGTACTTTTCAAGACAGACTTATTGGACTGTATTTGTCCGAGGGAAATGAAAAGTTCCAGAAAATATTATGTATTATTCAAATGATTTTTCCAACTTTCATGATTATCATTCCTACCCAATATTGAAAGTTGGCTGGGCCCTCAACGTCAACTATTCGAGACTCTTTTGATTTATGGGCCATATATGTTGTATGACTATTTTTCCCTTTTTGCAGGATACTATAAACGATTTCGAATCGGTTTCTCAAACAGAATTGGATATGAAGAAAATTCAAGTCAAAATTAAGCAGCTGGAAAAAAATCTTGAAAACTTCAATCAGAAGCCAGATATGCGTTTCAGTAATGGAGAGCAAGATGAGGTATTTTTCTTATTTCTCGATTAAGTCACACTCAAATAGTCATCTTGATTATTTCAGTCGGAAATAAGTTTGTCATTAGTGGGGAATATTTCGGAGTCACAACTGAAAACCGAGGACGATAATGATTTTTCCGACTATCACATTAGTCCCCGTTTAACATTTTGGGGAGGAAGAGCAGGAGATGTGGTAAGTTGCACCAAGTAATAATTTTATCACTCAAGCTATTGAACGATGAGATTGGAACCTTTGGTGTGAAAGATGATCCTAGAGATCAATTACCCTAACACCAAACAAATATTTTTGCACTCGACGCGCGTTTCGCTAACAAGGTTGGCATCTCCAGGAGAAGAAAATTGATACTGATTTAAGACCTGGGCTATTATATACCTAAAGTTTTTCGGTCCGATATGGAATTTGTTAGTTACTGTCATTTATTCTAATTAATAATATCGGATCTAAAAACTTTAGGTATATGAATAGCTAACCCTAGACTTCAGATTCAGTATCAGTTTTCTTCTCCTGAAAATGCTTACCTTGTTAGCGAAACGCGCGTCGAGTGCAAAAATATCAGTTTGATGTTAGGGTAATTGATTTCTAGGAAAAGTTTCAACTCAAGGTATTTACTAGAATATTGTGTTTTTCAAAAATTCCCTAACAATAATCAATAAGTCTCCTATTAAACAGTGTGTTTCCCTTCTCATGGAAACACCCTCGTATCTTCCGTAATTTTTGAAGTATAACTATGAAATTTTCAGGATCGATAGATACACTGAGAATAAACTCATGAGTTAGTCTACATGATATATACTATTTGATTTTAAATTTTGATATTTTTTCTTGATTCATACTATTTCAATACTGAAAATAAATTTCGTTGATTCATGTATTTTTTAGGCAAGTTGCATTTCAGACGATATTCACACTATGACACCAAACAAATATTTTTGCACTCGACGCGCGTTTCGCTAACAAGGTTGGCATCTCCAGGAGAAGAAAATTGATACTGATTTAAGACCTGGGCTATTATATACCTAAAGTTTTTCGGTCCGATATGGAATTTGTTAGTTACTGTCATTTATTCTAATTAATAATATCGGATCTAAAAACTTTAGGTATATGAATAGCTAACCCTAGACTTCAGATTCAGTATCAGTTTTCTTCTCCTGAAAATGCTTACCTTGTTAGCGAAACGCGCGTCGAGTGCAAAAATATCAGTTTGATGTTAGGGTAATTGATTTCTAGGAAAAGTTTCAACTCAAGGTATTTACTAGAATATTGTGTTTTTCAAAAATTCCCTAACAATAATCAATAAGTCTCCTATTAAACAGTGTGTTTCCCTTCTCATGGAAACACCCTCGTATCTTCCGTAATTTTTGAAGTATAACTATGAAATTTTCAGGATCGATAGATACACTGAGAATAAACTCATGAGTTAGTCTACATGATATATACTGCATGCCAGAAGCGATGGAACTACCAATTTTTACTGAAAATTATATTAGGGAGCAAAATTCGCCTGAAGTTTTCTCAGATTCGTGTTTAGAATGTTTGACGAAGACTTATGGAATTCACTATGAATTAAAAATAACTCCTCCAGATGAAGCATGACAAAAATAAATATAAAACATTAAACCTTTTTTCAATTAAAACTCGTTTCACGTGTGAAACGTTCTGATTGGTTTGGATCAATAGACAGCTGACAGGGCCCATGTCAGAGTCCATGGTGACATCATTGTAACCAACCTAAAGGAAATAACAAGGCCGGGTCTCTGTGAGGCAGAGGCCACCTGTGGTAAAAGTGATAACTAACATCAGTGCTGCAACTGCAGGTCGATCAGTATTTTGATATTGAGTATTTTAATATTGAATTTATATTTATTGAAATAAATTGAGTGACTGAAAACTTAGGAAATTCAAATAGAAATTGCTGGAAGTATTCTTATCCATATGTTGAATTGAATTAAAATACTTTTCGAGTTTCTAATGACCCACCGAAAATGTTGATGATACGTAAGCGTACTTCAGTATTTAGTGAACAACCCATTATCTCGATGATTCCCGAAGAAAAATTAGATCGTAGACTAGAATTACTCCGTTCCTGAACACCGAATTTCCCATCGAGTCTAACAATAATCGTAATATCCTATAATATAATTCCACTGATGATTCTTATTACAATTGCAATAACTTCGTAAAGTTTGAATATTTATTCACTTATTATTAATTTCAAGATTGTTACATTATTATATTATTGATATAGATTTCTTACTCAAGTTTTGAATACGTCCAATTTAATCATTTTTATGTGCCAAAATTTTAAACAATTGAAGGATTTCAGTTGATATAGATTGATTTTCCAGATTCATACGTTGGCTGCCAAAGTGAATGAAAAAGTGAGATTCTTGGACAATATCAGAGAGTCTGGTGAAACCGAGCTAGACGAATATTCATCTCAAGAATCCCTGGATGATGCAAGGTGTCCTGCTAGGATTGTCAGCAGTTCCATAGCTTTCCAAAAATTTTTGAAGAGTTTGCAACCATCCGATAATATAAGAAGAAAATTTGGGTCGCACTGTGATTTGATTTTTTGAAAATATCATTGGGAATTAAACTGGCTATGTTGAAGAGTTTTATTTGATACCCACCTCTTAAGCGACAGTTATCGTGATCTTGGTGAAACACAAAGCAAAGCTTCGATTTTCCTTACAGCTATTTCTCATTTTAGCCGTGATGTTGTAAAAAGTTCTATCCTTCAACTTTCGATTGAACCAATATACCAGATATTTACGTCAAAAGGTAGATGCTCATAAGTGCATGAAGTCACACGTTTTTATTCCAGTGGAACAAAGGGTCTCGCGATAGCTTGTTTGATTTCATTTTTTTTGTTGATTTGAATTCGCTCCAGCCGTTTCTCGTTTTTTGATAATATCATTCGAAGTGTCGCATCACACGTTGCCAAGTATGCGGTGTCAGTTTTTGAATCCCAATGGAACGCCCAAATGAAACCCATGCCCTGAAAGAGATACGTAGATGATATCTTCATCATCTGTCACCATGGAGGAAAAGTGCTGATCCGTTTTGTAGTATATCTAAAAGCTTCCGTGCAGATCAGTACCGAGATAGAAGAACATAAAAGACAACTTTTCCCAGACCTGTTGAACTAGGAAACGAAAGAGCACCCTGGAATCATCAAAGGAGTCATCGACAAAATTGAAAGAATATCAAAAAGTAAAAATATACGGTCCGCAAAAACCCTGAAAATAACTATTACTTATCTTACCTTCCGAGGACAGGGTTCTTTTCGAAAACCCAAGTTTATACTGGGGTTTCAAAAGATGAAAGTTTCGTTAACTGAGTGATGAGGAATGAGAAAAATATATTACTATTTGATTTTAAATTTTGATATTTTTTCTTGATTCATACTATTTCAATACTGAAAATAAATTTCGTTGATTCATGTATTTTTTAGGCAAATTGCATTTCAGACGATATTCACACTATGAGGGAGTTTCAGGCGGATCTAGAAACTCTGGAGAATACAGTGCAAGTCCATTCTATCGCTGGTGTTTATGTCTAAAATATGGCCATCCCAGTGCCATTTAACTTTCATTTAAAACTTTTATATCTTTTCGCATTATAGATATATCAAGGAAATACGCACTATTGGTATTATAAAATATAAATGTGATCGGTAATAATTATAGCAAACAGATCTTGAATGAATGAATGAAAGTAGACACATTACACTATTCTATTGAGGTGACAATTGGTGCAGTCATCTTGGTCAGATTATTTATAATCAGTGAGGGAATGGTAACTTTCTTAATGAGGTAGGAGGTGAGTTTTTTTTCAAATTCATTGTGATTAGCTGACATAGCACCCCCAGAATTTTTTTAGTCAGTTTTTTAATTTCTTTTTCAAATTTCAATTCATTCTGCTTATTAATATATTGTATTTTTTCAGGTAAAATTCTGCGAACCTTTTGCCTTTACTGATTTTTGGGATGTTGCGGTTAAGAATTTTCTTCTTTGCGTTATGATTATGCTCGATTGATTTTGTTTCTATTTTTGTTGTTGAGTTTCATAACTATTTCCTGGCAGGGCAGTTGTCGACTAGTTAAGGAAGGAAGGTCGCTTCACGATTTGGATGGCTTCTGGGATCATCCGAGGTGGTAGTGTCCGCTGTGGCGATGGTCTCAGATTAAGCAGTCTATATTGTGTCCTGTCCCTTGATAATGTTCAGACAGAGCTCCGGATGGGTCTGACTTTCGGACAGCAAACTTTTTCACAATGTACGTTTTGTGTTTTTGAGATGTCTAGATCATGAAAATAAATTATTTTTGAAAGCTCAACAATTTAACTATGAGGAAATCATGATTGAGTTATTTTCACCCACTTCTGAGCGCAACTTGAATTATATAATTCTTCATCAAGTAGAGAAAAAAATGGTAGAAGCCAGTCCATACAAATTAACTATGATGGAAAAAACCATGTGAATAATAAAATGCTGAAACAAGATGAAACTGAAAATGCTTCTATTGATGAAGAACAAAATACAAATGAAAATCTTATTCGTGAACTGAGAAAAGAAAATTTTATTTTGAAACAAGTTATCAGTGAATTGCATTTACCTGGTGAGACAGTGAATTCAACACTCATCCAGAAAGATTTTCAACGACCTCAGATATGTTCATTCTGCAAACACCTGCTTACACGAAATGATGAGTCTCTCATAGAAATATTGGTGAACAAAATTAGAGAACAAAGTAGAATACTTTCTGAAAAACTAGAAAATATTGTCAACAATAATTAAAGTGACAATTCTTCAGTAAAAGAAATCAATCAACAATCAGCAATTATGATCGATACTAACAACAAGAGAAAAGGAGAAAAGACTGTTATAACTCTGCAGGAATCCAAACACAATTGGAAAATAGTGAGCAAAAGAATCCAACGAAAAAAATCACCTACAAAGAAGCGGTTTTGAAAAATTCAGGAAGCCACGTATCACATGAAAGTTCACATGAGAACGAATTCGTTATTATACCATCTCAACCATTTATGAAAATTCCAAGAACAAATGATGAAAGTGCAAATAATACAAAAAACAGAAAGAATTTATTTACTGGGAATGGCGATAAAACCAAAAATCTAACACATCAAAACAATAAATAAAAATATTGTCGACCAAAGTCCAAGTTTTAAGGTTGTTAAAAGACAAATTGGACGAGCTGAAAAAGCTGGGAATCATACATTTTTTGGATGCAGCCCGATATCTGGTTATATTTATACAGAGTGGTTCCAAGTGTAAGTGAAATCGATATAAAAACTTATATGAGAGAAATTTTAGTTGAAATTGACCAGAATGTAATCGTTAAAGTACTCAAAAGTAATAATTCCCATGCTTTATGATTGGGACTGAATTCAAGCATAGAGATGAGTTGTATGATCCATATTTTGTCCAAGTGGCGTTGCGTTTAGAAGATTTGATTTTCGAAAAGAAATAGGAAAAAAGTGAAAACAATTCTGGTGTAGATAAATATTTTTCATTAAATCCTCAAAAAATGAATCCACAATTACAGACTACCAATAAAGAAATCAGGAAGCAAAGAAATTTTCACTATTTTATCAAAACATAAGCGTTTACAGGGCATTGAGTACAGAATAGTGATATGGTGAACTTGATGAAACTTCAGAAGTACTCTATTGCTTCAAGTTTCATGAGAAAATCTTCAATACACGGGGGAAGCTGCATTTACATTAAGAATAACCTTGAGTACGAAAAACTGGAATTCATAAAAGAAAAGAGCGTTGAATTATTATTAGATTGTTCTGCAGTGGAGATAAAATATGCCAAAGTTATTATAGTAAACATTTTTCGACCTCCCTCCAGTGACTTTGCATCTTTCATTAATATTTTGGAAAATATACTTCACTCTATTGAACCGAAATTACCAAAATATAATTCAATCATTTGTGGAGACTTCAATATGAATTTACCTAATGAATCAGTCTGATAAAAATTGCAAAATATCAGTAGACTTATTGGAATCTTTCAATATGAGACCAACAATTGATGAACCAACAAGAATTACCCTTGCTTCAGCTACATGCCTAGATAATATATTCATCAATTCTCCAACAAATGAAAGCCATCTAAGTAAAAACGGATTATCAAATCATTTTGGAATCAAACTGAAATTTCTTGTAACTAGTTCTCAAAAAATAAGAACTACAAAACTGCAAAAAGAATAATAACACAAGAAAAACTGATCACATTCAGAGATGGAATACAAAGCGTAAACTGGAATACCATGCTGCAGCAGACTGATCCTCAAGTTGCCACCAAACTCTTCATCATGAATTTTCAGGATGTTCTGAATAAAATTTATCCCAAAATAACTATGCAGTTAAGGCAACATGGGAAATAGTAGGAAAACTTACTGGAAGAAACCAGAAACCTAAATTTAATATAGATGATTTCAGAAGAAATAATGAAAGAAATGCAGAAGTGCTCGATAATATTAATCAATATTACATAAATATTTGCCACGATGACAGCACCATCTGTGACTTCGGAAAAGTTTACCGAAATAGTAATACATTGTTTTTAAATGAAACGACATCAACGGAAATATTCAACATCATTCACTCCTTAAGAAATACGGCTGCAGTAGTAGATGATGAAATTCCAACTAAGTTATTGAAATTTTGTGCCAGTGAGTTATGTGAACCTTTATCATATGTTATCAATATGTGTTTCGAAATTGGTTTATTTCCAGATAAATTAAGAGTCACAATAATTAAACCAATGCATAAGAAAGGTCTTGAAACTGATATTTCGAACTATAGACCCATAGCTTTGATATCAACCATATCAAAAATTTTTGAAAAAGTTCTGCTCATTAGAATTTTGGATTATTTAAAAAATTCGACATTATATCGAAAATGCAAAGTGCTTGCATAAAAGGAAGATCCACAGTACGAAGTATATTCATAGCACTGAATGACATACTCGAAGCACTCAATGAAAACGAAAAAGTGGTAGGAATATTCATGTATCTATCAAAGGATTTTGTATAGTGTGGATCATAAAATTTTACTGACTAAATTGGAAATAATGGGCTTTAGAGGCAATATTTATGATATCTTAAAATCATACTTATTAGAAAGACAGCAGTGTGTTGCAGCCATTGAAGGTGGACAAGAATATAAATCCAATTGGGCTACAGTCAAACGTGGTATACCATATGGATCTATATTGGGACCAATTTTGTTCCTTTCATATACGAACGACTTGCCACAAATAGTATCACAAGTGATGAATATGTTTGTCAACGACAATTCACCAATTAGTCCAGTCTATGACCATTTTTCCGTGTATTTATCCCATACAGCATCGATTCGCATGAAAATTTGTATTCAGGATCTACATACACTCTTTTTCAAAATCTACCTTGTGCCGAGGGTTGCTTTTTCCCTGGGGGTGAGAAATTTTTTATTGGAAATAAGTGCGGAAATCAATAGATTGACTGATTCTAAGCACTTTTTGTTCAATGAAGTTTTTTCTGAAAAGCAATACTCTTCGACTTATTCGCGAGTGAAATTGTCGGTTTTCAGTCAAAAAAAAAACACATTTTCAGATCCTTTTTCGCGAATAACTGGAACATAATGCATCTAATCGAAAAACCTGCGGAGAGCAAAATTATAGCTTATGAACAAACAAAGGCGATGGTTTATTTGTGATGTATGCAAACCCACTACAAACTGAATAATTGTTTGTTGAAGGTTGATTGGTATTTTCAAACGCCAAAATGGAAAGATTCTACGTACAATAACCAAAAACCAATGCATTTTTAGGGAAGAACTAATTGGACCTTTCCTGAAGTCCTTCAAAACTCCTTTATTTTCGTTATTTATAAAAGTTTCTAGCATCAAAACTGACCGAGGTATGAAGGAAAAAAAAATTGTGAATAACTCATCCTTGCTTTCCCCTCCCTTTGGAAAAAATCGTTGCCTAGTGGAACTATATGTTTATATACATATATAATGTATACATACATATACCGTGTGTCACAGACTCATGGTACACCCCCGTTTTCTCCTTTGTTTTTCTAGCTATATTTTTGAGATTCGGAACATCGAATAAGCTCACTGAACAGCATTTCTTGACATATCTGAAAGAAAGAAACAACTTCCAATTTTTCCGGAAATGACATCAACTTTCGATTCTTGAATGGGACACCCTGTATATTGTTACATGATCGGCTAGGGATGATCATGAGGAATCCAACGATACCAGGTTTGATGATGTTATCTCCAATGACTGCGGAGATATCGCCATTTATATTATCCATAAGCTCAATGAGTGGGAGAGAGAATTGGATTGACCCGCCAGTAAAGTTTCTCTCTCCTACTCGTTGCGCTTATGGATAATATAAATGGCGATATCTCCGCAGTCATTGGAGATAACATCATCAAACCTGGTATCGTTGGATTCCTCATGATCCTCCCTAGCCGATCATGTAACAATATACAGGGTGTCCCATTCAAGAATCGAAAGTTGATGTCATTTCCGGAAAAATTGGAAGTTGTTTTTTTCTTTCAGATATGTCGAGGAATGCTGTTCAGTGAGCTTATTCGATGTTCCGAATCTCAAAAATATAGCTAGAAAAACAAAGGAGAAAACGGGGGTGTACCATGAGTCTGTGACACACGGTATAATATACATATAGTTCCACTAGGCCTAAAATGTAGTTACTATGTGTATTCTCCAATATACTAATGTACAGCTTGTCGAATCCATCTTGGCACAAACTCAGATCCTTTTCCAGTTGCAGACTGGTAGTGTAGACCATGACGAAAGAAATAACACCTTCTAGGAATGAATTTCATCACAGTGAACACATATAATAGGTGTTTTTTATATTAATATACTCCACAGAGATTGCTGGGCATATGCGTTCTCAGTTCTATGCCAAGATGGATTGGACAAGCTATACATACTCTAATTTCTACAAAAATTGTTTTTGTTTTTTTCCCCATAACTCGCTTACTCTTCAAGCAATCAAATCCACCAAAAAAGTTTTTTGTAGCTTTTTTCAAGAGCTATAAGCTCATTTACATTATTTTTTGTTTCAGATTATATTTTTGAAAAGGTTCATGCTGAAAGGGCTCAAAAAAGGTACTTTGCGCGAACCCTCACAATATTCAACTGGCCATATCTTACTCTATTTTCATCCTGCAGAAAAAAATTGAAACAGCGAAATTTTCAGAGAAGGAAAGCCTTCAATTTTGTACTCAAGAAAATTTTGCATGTGATCAATACTTTTCGAGTTATTTCGAAGAAATTGTTATTTTTCGCTGAATTACGTATATGATTTTTTCTCTTCAATCTCAATTTTTTCCAAAACTACGTACTTTCAATTGATGAAAAACTCAGAACTCATTATAAAAACATACAATTTTTTTCATAGGGGGGGGGGAAGAGAGGATGAGTTATTCACAATTTTTTTCAAGGAAAAAATAGGATTCAACATTATTTCCTTCATACCTCGGTCAGTTTTGATGCAAGAAACTTTTATAAATAACAAAATTGAAGGATTTTTAAAGGACTTCAGAAAAGGTCCAATTAGTTTTTTCCGAAAAATGCATTGGTTTTTGGTTATTGTATGTAGAAACTTGCCATTTTGGCGTTTGAAAATACCAATCAACATTCAACAAGCAATTATTCAGTTTGTAGTGGGTTTGCATTCATCACAGATAAACAATCGCCTTTGTTTTTTCGAAAGCTATAATTTTGCTCTCTGCAGGTTTTTCGATTAGATGCCTTATTTTCCAGTTATTCGTGAAAAAGGATCTGAAAATGTGTTTTTTTTGACTGAAAACCGACAATTTCACTCGCGAATAAGTCGAAAAGTATTGCTTTTCAGAAAAAACTACATTGAACAAAAAGTGCTAAGAATTAGTCAATCTATTGATTTCCGCACTTATTTCCAATAAAAAATTTTTCAGCCCCAAGAAGGGGTGGCATCCACCCCCAGGGAGAAAGCAACCCTCGGCACGGGGTAGATTTTGGGAAAGAGGGTGAGTATAACCTATATCAAAATTTTCATACGAATCGGTGCTGTATGTATGTATTCAAAAGTGAATATACAAAAATCAAATATTATCAAGTTCAGCTTCCGAAAAGAATCAAACTCGAAGATAAGCCGTGGAGTAGAGACTATTGAAACAAGACAAAATTCCAAATTTCTCGGTATCGAAGTAGATGATTGTTTTGGCGACTTCAAGGACTCTATCAGGGCTCTATAACAATTAGTTTCGTGTTAAGATAGAAGGATATAAATAAAATAAGAGAATGCCAACAAACTATTGGAACATTTTCAGGGGTTCAAGATGTTGATTATTGGAAAAAAAAAATTTTTTTGAAATAATGGATGCAAAAAGATCAATTTTTGGATGCCCTAATCGTTTTGTTATTTGAAGAAAAGCATTCGGATTTAGAGTATACTCTGTCTCGATATTATTAGATCTCGACTCTTTGTCAGCTATAGTGTTATCCTTTGTGTTAACATAGGACGCAAAAATAAATATGTTTTTGTTTTCACACCACTCCCAAATTTGCCGGGTTACTAAGTTCAAATTGGGGTACTGAATTCCTCCCATACGATTTATATAACTTATTGCTGAGTTTTTAGAAAAACATTTTAGACCATTTAATGCCGCTAGGAGTTCAAGATGATTGATATGTTTTGAAATCTCCTCGGGATTCCAGAACCCTCTAGCAGTTTTATCACCACATGAAGCTCCCCAGCCCGAATTAGAAGCGTCAGTAAAAATGGTAAATGCGTAATGGTTGCATTTTAAAGTCATTTTTGCTTTGCCAATGTTTTTCAACCACCAATCCAAATCATCTTGTATATTATTTGGAAGAATGGTTTTCGCCTCATAATTGCTGTTACATTTTTTGAGTGCTAAATATTTAACTCTTTCCAATTCTTTCATGTGGACCCATCCATATGGTACAGCTGGACAGACCGATACTAAAAGTACCAATGATTTTAGCAAGAGAACGAATTTTCACAACTCTTTTTGATTTCAAGAACTGTATTAATCCTCTAATGTTTTTGGATTTATCAGATGGAACTGCGATGTGCATTTTCTTGCTGTTAAATAAGAAACCTAAAAATTCGATTTCTTGCGAAGGTACTAAAATACTTTTATCGTAATTAACAATGAATCCCAAAGACTTTAGAAATTGGATCGAGCTGTCAATATTCAACAACGTTTGTTCTCGGTTTTTACCTAATAAAAACCAGTCATCCAAATATAACACCGATTGGTATCCTAGGGATCGCATATAGCTTATGATGGGCTTGAAAATTTTCGTGAACGTAGCCAGGCCCATTGGCAACACTGCGAATTCATATAGCTCATCATTGTGGTCTCGGTAGTGTAATGGTTAGCATATCTGCCTGTAAAGCGGAAGGCCGGGGTTCGAATCCTCGCCGGGCCACCGTGCTGGGTAATTGCACGTTAAAAGGTAAGGCCTCGTTGATCCATTGCTCGCACAAGTTTCGACTTTTGAGGGTTGGCGTTCGTCAGCTGGTTAACGAAAACGAACAATTTTAGAACAAAACAATTTTTAGAACAATTGTAGGTGAATTCAAAAATTTACGGTAATTGGTATGAACAGGTACAAGAAAATAAGCATTTTGCAAATTAATTTTTGCCATGTAACAGTCTTCTGTTATCATATTTTTTGCTGTTCTATAATCTTCCAATTTGAAATGGGGATAATTTAAATGTTTGTTCAGTTCTTTCAAATTCAAAATGAACCGATGTTTACCATTAGGTTTTCGCCGCAAATAATATGGAGATAAAATTTCTCCCGAACAGTGGATGCTACGCTGAATAGCTCCCATTGTTAAAAGATCAGCAATACTTCGAGACAAATCAGCGGAAGGCTGTTGTTGTCGAATGATGGTTCGTTTGGGTTTGGAAACAAAAGGGATTTTATACCCTTGTACCCAACTGAGGATAACTTTATCGTGAGTAAGGCGTTTCCAATTCTCATAAAATAATGCTATTCATCCTGCGTAACCTACCTCTAGCGACGTCTGTTCCAGGTGCTGGCATTCCCCTTGTATTTTCTCTCGGCCTTCGTTGTTTTGTGTCGCTCCCGTCGAACTTCCCCCCTCCTTTTTTCTTCTGGTTTCATCCGTGCTTTTGGTGGAGGACGTTGATAGTTTAAATGGTTCGTAGTACGTTTCTGGGGAGCTCGAAGAAGTTCCTTTGCTGTTGACTCCATTAATTGTGCAGACTTACACTTGTCTGCAAAATCGAATCCAAATAAAAAGTCGTCAATCCCTTATTGAGATGCAATTTTTTGCACGCTTGGATTGAAATGTGGAGTTAAATTGTACTTTCGGTGTGTAGATATGGTATGCCGCATATCGGTAAAGATTTTCCCTGCATCTACCATACACGTTATTAGACCCTGGTCTAAGTTATCATGCTGGGACAGCGCCTTTGATATACCTGTCCCCAAAGCAGACAGACCTTTTCCCATGATTTCCTGAAGGTTTTGCAGGTAATTATCTTTTTTGAGCTCACCTTGTGATAGCAACGTTTGTACTTCCGGGTTCAGTTTTGGGGCCCCAAGGGCATGGCAGTTTCCCGGGATACTATATGTTCGAAGAAGAGATTGTCGACTGTCTCTCTCTAATCCGGACCTAAGATACGTTGTCCATCGGTTTGCCAAATCATCTACAATATCCGGACCTGGCAATGCTTCTGTAGAAGGATTGTCACCAAGAAGAGTAGAAATCAGATCCGGTTGATTGTTTTGTTGGATGTCGACAGCGTCTTCCACCCCGTCAGGCTCGGGTGTACGTTGCACGACCCTGGGCACAGTGGAAAATTTCGAATCCCCCGAACTTGTTGAACTTGAGCTGTCCGATGAGTCATCACTACCTGTCGAATGAAAAAGTGCTTTAAAGAACCAATATGGACGTCCTGGCCTGCGTAGGCCTGTCTGACTCATCCAAAGAAGGATTCAATGTGACATAATGATATTACTCATTATGATTTTTAGAACTGAGTATTAGCCCCAGCCTGAAAATGAATGATCCGACTCATCCAAAGTGTTATCTTTGGTGAGTGTCGAAGAAAAATAATGATATTACTCATTATTTTATGGATTCTGTGCAAACTGTTGCATGCCTCTCGAAACTGAGTATTAATCCCAGTTGGAGGACACATCGGCTCCCACAAATGTGAAAATTTTCACTTACTTGATACATCAAACATTTTCTCCAATTTCCTCAGCTTCAGTTTCTTCCTCTCCAGGCCTTTTTTGGCTTTCCTTCTGTTCATTCTTGGCATTGTTCTAATCACGATACACACTTTCAAAGCGTAAGAACGATAATGAGTACTGAGGGCCAACGGCGAAAGATAGGTGATGAATCGTATTCGTTTTCTTTCAACGCTTTTTACAATACGCACAGAAATGAGCACCGAGAACGGAACTACAGGGTGATATATATATAGTACTAGTTGGTTCCGACATCCTGAAACGGATAAGTTGGCCGATGAGACGAATAATGGAAACATACCTAGCCAGAGACGGTATTTCTAGAGTGGCGAAAATAAAGATGCGTTTCCTATGGAGCGGCTGCCGCACAGCGTCTGACGGAAACGGCTGACATCAGTAAACCCATTTCCTATGAAGTATAGACGCGAGTGATCTGTTGTCAATATAGTACCATTTTCTGAAAAAATGTGAGAAAACAAAAAAATATTTTTATTGGATTTGCTATTATAAGAATTTGAGGACGAAGAAATTTTACTGAACAGCGTGTGCAAAGAAAATGAATAAGTTCATCCATTATTTAAAACCAGGACTAGCGAAGGCTTTTCTCAAACTTCAATAAATAGACATTCATTGAAAGATCAAGAAAAATTCAGGCAATTTTTTAGATTGAATATTGCTCAGTTCAATTATATACTGGAGTTGATAAAAGAAGATCTAAGCAAACAGTCATCGAACAGATATCCATATCCTATCACTCCAACCCATTCCAACAATATTTCATTTTCCTCTGCAAAAAATAAAACTTTCGACATCGTACAGGCACGACTTTGACAACATACGGCTGACGCTTGACTGCCTCGAGAGGGGTAGGGCCGCTCGAAAAGAAACGGATAAATGAATTGTCGCATGAGCAGTACTAGACGTCAGACGGTGTGTGGCAGCCGCGTGCGTCACCATAGTAAACGCACCTTTAATTTGCCATCAGAGCCCAGATTCTATTTCACGAATTTGATTATCGAATTGTTTAGAATATGCGTATATTTTCGGAACAGCTCATGCTACAGTCACTGTCTGAGCTACTAGACAATCGAATTCGTGAAATAGAACCTAGGGGCAGGTGGAAAAATAATTTGGCATTTCCAAAGAATCCACCCTTCAAAGCAGTGGTTTCCAGAGTTGTCTGGTCTACGACCCATCTGAAACAAGTTACCAAACTCGAGACCCACCTCTGGGAAATTTTACTGTTACCAATATGAATGAAGATATTTTTCAAATAAAAACCAGAGTTTGAATACAATTTTCGATACCTAATCGAATTAACTACATCAAAAAGTTATTTCAATGGGGGGGATGAAATTTTTTCCTGTCTTTTGGCATTACAGTTTTGATATCAACTTCAACTCGAGTTTCTTTTAGTGCATTCGATATGTCAATTCATCACGGTATTTAGGGCCCACTAAAAATTCTCTCGAAACCCACCAGTGGGCGGCCCATAGATTGGAAAACTCTGCTCTAGAGATCTTCAGTCTAGATGAAGATCCCGTTACTTCAAAGTTTTGCAAGAAAACTACAGATGACGGAGTTGGGAAACAAGATTCTACAGCTTTTTCTCCACCATCAGTGGTTGAATCGATTCCTGAAGAGAATAAAGGAGTTGTTACCAGATATGTTCGTAAAAACAACGCTCCAAAGCTATATGAACTTTAATTTGTTTTTGAGTTGCAAAAGGCGGGAGTATGTTGCGGATAGAATGTTATATTTAAATTATTCTTGAATACTTTGTATTAGAGAGAGTTTCGTTGATGACAACCGGCAGCTTTTTTTTGTACTTGTCGAATATTTCCATTTTCCTGTACGAGTTAGTTCTTTCTTGTTACTCCATAACAATTTTAACATACAGTGATTATCATTAATTTTCCCCCTTTAATTTTTTTAACGGGTCAACTCAGAGGATTGAAACTTGGGATAATAGAATTGATGCATGAATACTATATTTTGGAGTGAACTCCACAGATGAAAGTTTCCAGATGGCGACTGGGCGCCATCTGAGAGAAAAAATTAAATGGAAAGGGGGTCTTAGGACACATCCTTTTGAAGTTCCTGACTAAGGCTATATTTAAGTAATTTCATTCCATATAAAAGAACACCGCGTGAATCAAGGGACAGGAGATACGAATTAACATTTACTTAAGGGGTGGGAATTCTGTACTCAGTCGAGTCATCCGTGTAAGGGTGAAACGATAGATAACAATTCGGAAGAGCATCGACCGTGAATGTATATATAGAATAGAGACAAGTCTCAATAATTCAAAAGCTCGGTTTAGAAGTAGTATCACAATTCAGCCGAATATTATTTACGTTAATGCGTGTGAGAGAATTGTGATCGAATTTCATGGATATGTGAAGTGAGAAAATGCCATTTTTTCTGGTGAGTGAAATCATTATTATTCTTTATAATCTTCTGAGTTGAACTGAATATATCTAAAACTTCTCTTGTGTTTTTTTTATGATCACTACGAAATTTTTAAACGGTTATTGATTATACTAGAACGTGAGATTATTCTTAGAGGTAGGTCATTGAAGATGAAGTTTGTTTTCAATTAACGTCAGATCGATTGAGTTTTATTCTCTGTTCTAACCAAAAGTGATCTGTATTGGCAACAACGTGTTCCATGGATCGGGTGATCTCGAAAATTCTTAGGAATTTCAACTACAAGCGCACCCTTAGGGCGTAATTTTGAATAACTACTTCCTGTCTACAGGATTTTCTGAAACAATATCGCAACACTGAAAGCACCAGTATATAGCCATCTTACTCCTGATGAATACTTCACAATCCTTGAATACGAAGTCAATATCTTTACCTACCACAAAATAGTGGAAATTTAATAATTTTCTGAAAACAAATCAATATCGATATTTTTGGATTTTATCTGCCAAATGGCAATCCCAACAAGCCGATAGGGTTTATAGGGTTATTTTTTGTCAATACAAAAAAAAACAAAAATGTCAGTACGACAATGAACATTATGATGCGACGCGTAACTTCCAGGGGACTGAAAAGACTTTCAATGAACGTTTCCGGAATCGTCCTACCTGTAGAAAATATTTGAGGGAACTTGTATCCAAATTCACAACTACCGGTAGTGTACAGAAGAAAAATCCCCCAGGTCATCTCTCCATTCCGGGAGAACAGCAAGTTTAAATAATGAGTGAGATGAGTCCTTCTACTGTGCGGAAAATTTTGAAGAGAAATAAGTATCATCTTTATAAAATCAAAATGGTACACCAGTTAACTGAAGATGACCCTGATCGAAGAACAGAATTCTGCGAAATTATGACGGAAGTCATTGCAAGGCATCCTACCTATCTCTACAATATTTATTTCAGTGACGAATGTACATTTTCTCTAAACGGCAATGTTCACAGACAAAACTGCTGTTATTAGAGTGACACCAACTCTTACGTTTTCCGGGAAACAAATACCCGATATCCGGAAAAAATTAACGTTTGGACAGGAATATTAGGAAACCATGTACCATATTGTAGGACCTTTATTCAATGATCAAAATTCAACAGGGGAACTGTATTTGAATATGCTGGAAACTACTGTTGACCCTCACATCACTGAAATCGTCGAAGCGAATCCTAATGAGTTCGATATGGATAGTGTATTCCAACAAGATGGAGCACCACCACTTTACTGTATGTCGATGTATTCGGGCAATTATCAAATGTTCGCTATTTTTAAGTGGTTGAAGATATCGACTTTATATTCTAGGGTTGTGAAGCATTTGTCAGGACCTTCAAAAAGATGTGTCAAAAAACACCACTTTCCATTTGATTTTTTTCCTAGGTGGCGCCCAGTCGCCATGTTGAAACTTTCATCTGTCAATTTTACTCCACAATATAGTAAGCATACATCGATTTCATTACCCCAAGTTTCAATTTTTTGAGTTGACCCGTTCAGAATGAAAGGGGGAAACATTAAAGAAAACCACTGTATAACTTTCCAAACGACACTCATAAGCTACCTGTCTGAGACTTTGAACCTCTGCAAGCTTTGATTCCACCTAGTGCATTCTGGATGAGCAGTGAACCAGGTAATTGGTAGTATCTCGATACATAATCCCCATAAACATTACATCAGTTTTTCAATAGAGCACTCTTCAAAATTTTAAGAAAGATACTCTTCAATTATTGTTGTATTATTTTTGACTTTGACAATGTTAAAATGAAAGGGCGAAGTTCAGCTGTGCAGACCGGAGTTTACACGCTATTCATCCACTCAACCCTAATATGTAGTGGTACTTTCAGCATGATCTGTATGTGTTTCAATATCCACTCCTGCTAATTAGTCCAGTCTATGACCATTTTCCCGTGTATTTATCCCATACAGCACCGATTCGCATGAAAATTTGGATTCAGGATCTACATACACTCTCTTTCAAAATCTACCCTGTGCCGAAGGTTGCTCTCTCCCTGGGGGTGGATGCCACCCCTTCTTGGGGGTGAAAAATTTTTTATTGGAAATGAGTGCGGAAATCAATAGATTGACTAATTCTAAGCCCTTTTTGTTCAATGAAGTTTTTTCTGAAAAGCAATACTTTTCGACTTATTCGCGAGTGAAATTGTCGGTTTTCAGGAAAAAAAACACGTTTTCAGATCCTTTTTCGCGAATAACTGGAAAATAATGCATCTAATCGAAAAACCTGCAGAGAGCAAAATTATAGCTTTTGAAAAAACAAAGGCGATGGTTTATTTGTGATGTATGCAAACCCCCCTACAAACTGAATGATTGCTTGTTGAAGGTTGATTGGTATTTTCAAACGCCAAAATGGAAAGAGTCTACGTACAATAACCAAAAACCAATGCATTTTTAGGGAGGAACTAATTGAACCTTTCCTGAAGTCCTTCAAAACTCCTTTATTTTCGTTATTTATAAAAGTTCCTAGCATCAAAACTGACCGAGGTATGAAGGAAAAAAAATTGTGAATAACTCATCCTTGCTTTCCCCTCCCTTTGGAAAAAATCGTTGCCTAGTGGAACTATATTATGTTTATATACATATATAATGTATACATACATATATAATATACATATAGTTCCACTAGGCCTAAAATGTAGTTACTATGTGTATTCTCCAATATACTAAAGTACATACTCTAATTTCTACAAAAATTGTTTTTGTTTTTTTCCCCATAACTCGCTTACTCTTCAAGCAATCAAATCCACCAAAAAAGTTTTTTCTAGCTTTTTTCAAGAGCTATAAGCTCATTTTCATTATTTTTTGTTTCAGATTATATTTTTGAAAAGGTTCATGCTGAAAGGGCTCAAAATGAAACACTGAAATTTTCAGAGAAGACTAGCCTTCAATTTTGTACTCCGAAATTTTTTGCATGTGATCAATACTTTTCGACTTATTTCGAAGAAATTGTGAGTTTTCGCTGAATTACGTATTTTATTTTGCTCTTCAATCTCAATATTTCCCAAAACTACGTACTTTCAATCGATGAAAAACTCAAAACTCATTGAAAGAACATGAATGAAGTGAATTATGGAGTAACAATGATTTTTCCAAAGGGGGGAGAAGAGAGTATGAGTTATTCATATTTTTTTTGTCAACGAAAAAATAGGATTCAACATTATTTCCTCCATACCTCGGTCAGTTTTGATGCTAGAAACTTTTATAAATAACAAAAATAAAGGATTTTTGAAGGACTTCAGAAAAGGTCCAATTAGTTTTTCCCGAAAAATGCTTTGGTTTTTGGTTGTTGTACGTAGAAACTTTCCATTTTGTCGTTTGAAAATACCAATCAACTTTCAACAAGCAATTATTCAGTTCGTAGTTGGTTTGCATACATCACAAATGAGCTAATTACCTTTGTTTTTGCAAAAGCTATAATTTCGCTCTCTGCAGGTTTTTCGATTAGATGCATTATTTTCCAGTTATTCGCGAAAAAGGATCTGAAAACGTGTTTTTTTTTACTGAAAACCGACAATTTCACTCGCGAATAAGTCGAAAAGCATTGCTTCTCAGAAAAAACTTCATTGAACAAAAAGTGCTTAGAATTAGTCAATCTATTGATTTCCGCACTTATTTCCAATAAACATCTTTTCACCCCCAAGAAGGGGTGGAATCCACCCCCAGGGAGAAAGCAACCCTCGACACGGGGTAGATTTTGGAATAGAGAGTAAGTAGAACCTATATCCAAATTTTCATACGAATCGGTGCTGTATGGGATAAATACACAGTTTACACTTTTTTCACCGTCATAGACTGGAGTAAATGTACAGTATGATTTGTTTGATTACGATTTATGAATATGATCATGATTGAATATTCTATGTCATAAGTGGTTACATTTCCAGATATCCGATAGCATACTAATCAGTTCTTTTTGGAACCGTGAGACTGACACTTTTTTCAGATGCGGTTGCAGCGAATTATGAATTTTTACGATACCGCTAGAGAAGGAGTGTTCATAAAATTTTGTTTTATGTTAGGGCTGTGACAGGTTACATTTTGTGTTCTTGATTTATAACTGATTTGATTTATTTTTCGTATAATATATTAAACGCATACAGAAGTTTTGAATCATGTGAATTTTATGAATACTAGCAACAGTCAAGCCGCTGTCATATGCAGTATCATCATATTTGAACAATGACAAAATTGGTGAGTCACAAAGATACTCTTTCAGTTCGGCATTCGAATCTCCAATTTGTGTAACGAGTCACACCTGAAATTTTCATTTTCTTTTTAAGAGGCAATAAATTATTGTCGATGATATAGATGTTGAGTTGTTCCCTATATTTTTGTTTACAGAAAAACATACAGGCAGATTTGTTTTGATTCAACACAGAGAGTGTTGAGCTGATATAGTGCTGAGAATATTACGATCTTCATTGCTCATATTGTCAGGCTTGAACGAATAGAAAATTCGAGTGTCGCCCGTATACATCTGCCCTCCGCAATATTTTCAACATGGCGGTAAAAAAGAAGTGTAAATTATTGATAAGATGGGTCCCAATATGGAACCCTGCGGTACACCTCGAGATATGAACATGGTATCGCCACAATCATCATTTGACGTCATTCTTTGTTGTCTCATTTCCAGATGATTCATCATGAATTTTACCACATCTTCTGGCATATCGATGACTTTCATAATTTGCAAAAAGATACCATGATCGATGGTATCAAATGAAATGAATAGTCGAGTGCTACCAGTATAGAGCACATATTACTATCTGTTGAAGAAATAATTTGATCGACAATACGTATTTCGCCATCAAAGATCAACCAGTGAATAATTGGCTTATGTTCTTCATATTTGGCAGCATTCAATCGGAAAATTCGAAGAGCCGATAGCTGTTGCACTCGATACTTCAAGAGCGTTTGATCGGGGTCTCCTTTCTAAACTGCCGTCTTATGGTTGGCCTCCTCAGTTGTGTGCTTTGTTGAAGAGTTTCTTGCCTGATAGGTCTCTGTATGTGGTTGTTGAACGAGTATCATCTGATTTCCTTCCAATAAATGCAGATTTTCCAAAGGTTTCAGTTCTGGCGCCCATTTTGTTTCTGCTTCATATCAATGATTTGCTCGAGAAAACATCTTGTTCAGTACATAGTTTTGCGGACGACAGTACTCTTCTTACTAGTTTTCTAGCTCGGGAAACACATAATCAAAGACACATTGACGTCAATAAAATTAAAGATGACTTGGTAAAAATAATAGAATGGGGTGACATGGAATTTAATGCTGGGAAAACCCAGGCGTGTCTCTTCCCACAGAAAGTCGATCATTCATCACCTAGTATTCAGATGTCAGGAGTAACTATTCCTACAAAGTCAAGTATCCCGATGCTAGGAATTACGATCAGCAATAATCTCTCGTGAGAAAAGCATGTGAGATCGATCGCTAAAGGTGCTTCCGAGAAACTTGAATTTCCATTTCGTGCAAAGAAATACACTTCTCGTCAGCTTCTAATGTTCTACAAGGCTCAGATATGACCTGTCTTGAAATACACTTCTCATGTATGGAGCTCTGCACCAAAACATTCATCAAAGCTCCTTGATTCTCTTCAGAGAAAGGCAATCCGTCTTATTGGTGATTCTTCGCTCTATAGATATTTTTACGGTCGGTCCTCTTCTGAATTGTTATCAATCGTTCCATCCTTGGCAATATATACACGGATGACCCGACGAATACAGAATACCCACACCTTTGTCGTGAGCTTGGAGACGTGTCAAACCTCTCTTGCTTAGGGATCTGTTTTCAATAGAACAGCTGAACTTTGGAACGTGAGAAAAGTGAGATTCCAGACTGCGCTAGCACAGCTATAACCACTTCTGAAACCCGATTGTTCACACGGAAGAATATCATTCAAATTGAAGTGATCTACTGAGTATTTGTTTTTTCACGAAGTATTTTATAGCTGATAGGTCGTATAAGTGGCAGGACATTTAGTTTTCGTGACTGGTATAACAATCGCTTCTATTGATTCGGAAATTGGGTGTTTCCTAGACAAAAACTTATTATATAGCTGATGAATTCAAGGATATGGGGACAGCATATGTGCAGGAAATCTATATGTAATTTATCAGGAAAAACAAATTCAAGTCTTTAAAATTTGCAAGTTTTCAGGTATTCGAATGTTATCAAGTTTGTTAATAATTTTCAACTCTTTCAGTTTCTCCCATTTATTTTTCTCAGTCGCCGCTTCATTGGAGGATGATCGTTTTTCTCTGCGAATTGAAGAAGTGAAATTCTTCAGTTCTTTGAATTCTTGTTATCCGGTCAAGTTATACAATTGAATTAACAAAAATTTCGAGAGAGCCAAATTTAAGTGAAGACCTAGGGTTCATCATAAAGAATAAAAATTGAAGAGTTCTCAAAAATCCCATGTGTGATAAAAAATTATTCGGGGTCAAATGTCAAAATTTCAGGTTTTTTGGATTTTTCTCGATAATGGTCAGTTGAATCATAAAAATACTTTTGACCAAAGTTGTAGTTCTCGAAATTATGTTCAAGGATGATCACCATCACTTTTTCTCTAAGTATCACCGTTCCTGAGATATCGCAATTGTAAGAGTCACGTCCTACATAATGTGAGGTAGTGTACTTGGCCCCCATTTTTTCAACGTGGTTTTCCCGGTAGACCTATTCCAAGAACCGTTAGGACGTAATTTTTAGACAGAATACTTAATGAACTGCATAAAGATTGATTTCGGTTATTGTTCAATTGTAAATTTGATTCCATTTGATAGGTATTTCAATTGGATTCATACTCTTCAACATTCATGTCTTCTTCAATTTCTTCTTGTCCCTATCCCTCCTCCCGTTGCTGAATGTTCATAAATTGTTGAAATGAAGATGAATCGATTGTCTCTTCTCCAAAATCACATGAATCTTCGTCCGTTGTATTCAGTTGAACATTTGAACAAGATTGACCTTGGCAATTGGTACAAGCTGGAGAACACTGCGTAACCCTACTTTTCTACAGCCCCATTGGCTCTATAACCTTGCAATTACAGAAAATAGTGTTGAGAAGTTTCTCGTGTATATTTAACGAAGATTACATATTTCTATTCATCAATGCAATCAATTATTCTGGAGCTCCATAAACAGCAAGAAGAAATCGAATTCCTTTCGTAGCTATTGTTCGAGGCGAAGAATCAAGACTTTCGCACAGTCAATTAATTCTTTTTTTTCAAATGATTTCAAAATTGAAGTTTAAATGGAACGAAATAGAGAGGAAGCCACATTGTGAAAATATTACTTGTAATTGATTTTTCAGATTGTGGTAGCTTGAAAACACAGAAAACTGGAAGGAGAGTCATATGTAACTCCAGATTTCTTTTTTTTACTACTTGAAATAATTTCATTTAAATGTAAGTATGTATGTAAAATGAGATATTCCTCAAAATCTAATAGACGATTTGTTCCTACTGAAATTTACTGATTTGAGTCGAAAATCTACCAAAAAAGTAGATTTCTACTGAAAATGGTGACGCTAAGGTACATAAACGACACCTATATATATATATATATATATATATATATATATATATATATATATATATATGCGAAATTGGTATTCTGGGAGTTTATCCGTTGATTTGTCGGTATTGACTTTCGACGTTTCGCCAACATCTCAGTTGGCATTTTCAAGAATGTTACTGCTTCTACTTGGTGCTAGCAACTGTTGTTTGAAAAACTTCCGCCAGTTTTTAAATGATTTCTTGGTCGTAAATTGTAGCCGATAGGATCTGCTCCCTCAGCCGTCGGATTGATTATGGTTGTCGGACCTTTGGCTGAGGACTGTTCAGGTAGTAACGGTCGGTCTGGTTTGTGGTGGCCTGCATCCACCAAAGGACCATTTCCTGAACTGTTTTTCTTTTTGTTGATGAGGTCCCTCCAGACATTTGTAATATTTTGAGAGTCGTCTCTTTTGTTTATTTCTCCATGTTTTTCTATCTCGATGGCTTCCCTAATTTGGCGTGTTCTGAAATGGTTCACCTGCGCTATTTGCTTTGCTGCCTCGAAATTTATTTTGTGACCCGTCTGGTGGTGGTGTTGAAACAGGGCGGAAGATGTTTGTTTTGTCCTTATGCTAATTTTGTTCTTCTGCACTCTAGCTGACATTCTCCCATTCGTCTGGCCAATATATTGCCAAACCTCAAAGGACCATTTCGTCTTGCTTACCGAGACCAAAGGACAGGTTCCCTCTCGAAAACCAAGGAGTATATAGCATCACATGCGGGGACTGTGATAAGCAATATATTGGCGGATGAACTCCCAGAATACCAATTTCGCATACTCAAGCATCCGTGCAAAGCAAACCTTCACTGTAACATATATATATATATATATATATATATATATATATATATATATATATATATTTAGTTCTTATTTTTTTTCGATAGGCAAAATTGAGTTATAGAAGTTGCTGACACTAATTGGACTTGTTCTATCCAGAAGGAAATGTTTTTCAATAGAAGCAGCAACAACTGTACATAAAGTATTGAAATTGGAAAAATGGCATCTCTTCAAAATCGAACTTCTATATCAATAGGAATAAAACGATGATGATCCAGATAGAAGAATAGAATTATGTGAAGCCATGATGGATAACTGTCACCGAGACTGTCTCCTCGTAAAAAATATAGTTTTTCTGATGAAGCCACTTTTACATTAAATGGTGGGGTCAACCGTCAGAATTGTAGGTACTGGGCCAAAGAACAACCCCACAGGATGCATGCAAAATTGAGTTATACGAGAAGTTGCTGACTAATTGGACTCGTTCAATCCAGAAGGAACTGTTTTAAATGGACGCAGCAACTTTTCGTGGTAGATTGAAAATCTGCCTTTCTACACTTGTATAGATTCCAATATCAATTCTTATTTTTTCAGATTGTGGTAGGTTACAAATCCAGAAAAATACGGAACAAATATTGATCCACCCCAAAAAATGACGTTCAAACAGTCAAGAGAAGGTATCTTATTCACAAAAAAAAAAAACATAATTGGATTTCAAATCACAAATCTCTGTGGAACACCCTGATCAACATCATATTCTTGAGAAAAGAGATTGTTACAATTCTCATCAAGTGGGAATTATAATAAAGAAAAGAAACTCACAAAAATACTGGTACTGCAATTTTTTTTTTGGAAAAGATTCACATAAGTTCAAATAGGGGCTAAGATATTGCAGCGGTATTCGATATCGTTAACCATGAAATAATGTTCCATCGTTATGGAATATGGGGAACATTTTCCTAATGGTTCAAGTCATACTTCAAGAATAGATCGCAAATAGTGGAAGTGATCGGTGCATGTTCTGATCTTTCGGCACTATATTGTTCTTATTGTACATAAATAATCTTGCTTCAATGAATATCGAAGGAGATTGAAGAATTGTGCGACTCAATGAAGAAAAATATATATCTGTATAAGATACTTGAAGAGAAAGAACATCTAATAATGGAAAAAGAAGGTAATATTTGTCTACAAAGGAAAAATGAAAAATCACAGTACAATTATGTTAAATATAGTGGAAAAAGACATCAACATGATGCAGCATTTGAAAATGTTACTCTTTATTATACTCATAAGATACATGGAGGTATGTGAAAATCCAATACATAGCACAACGAAGTTCAGCTTATTGAGACTATACAGTGTTTCCGTAAAGTATGGAATAAATTCGATATTTCCAAAATCAAAGGTCTTTTTACAAAAACCTGATATACATCGATTTTCAATTTTAATATTCTACATTTTACAATAAAATTTTATCACACAGGGTGATCCATATTAATGTGGTGATGTCATCGGTAATTTTTTTCAATACAACACCCTGTATTTGGTGTCGGTTTCAGATAATTCGTAACGAGCTGATTCCGAAAAGGTTGATACTTGGGGTCTATCGGGCAGAATTTGAAAGATGCGCGCTTAGAAAATAAGTTTTATTGATTTCTAATAAAGGTAGAAATTGAGTAATTATTTCATATTTTTTTCTAATGATTAACAAATACATGGTGTTGCAAAAAAAATACCGATGACGTGATCACATTAATATGGATCCTCCTGTGTGATGAAATTTTATTGTGAAATGTAGAATATTAAAATTAAAAATCGATGTATTTCAGGTTTTTGTAAAACGACCTTTGGTTTTGGAAATATCGAATTTATTCCATACTTTGCGGACACACTGTGTAGGTAGCGCCAATGAATATTATTTGAATGATTCGCCGAGAGAACTGAAAGAATAGCCAACTGATAACATTCGAATGAGCAATGCTGGTTGCCTGTCTGAAAAATATTCATGTGGGAGTTTTCTGATAGATAATTGTAATATTTTTTACCATTCATCCAGGAAAGGTATTGCAATATGGTGCCAATTACAAATATTTCAGTCGAGTATACGTAAGTACATACTTATCCATTCTACTTTGTTTCTGGAGATAGTGGACCCTTACTTGTTGAAGCTACTGATTTCCATCAAATTCATTATTTGTAAGTCGTGCTGTTATCCCAGATTCGTAGAATCAACCCTATGAGAATGTAATATTGTTACGAAATCGAAATAAATCTCCTGACGACGCCGCTGAGCATCACAAAAAGGCAAATTTGCATGATGATTTAGGCGGTTTGTTTGGCAAGGGCATTTCAACCTATCATTCCCAAATCATCTCGGAATTCCGTAAATGTCGAGACGACTGGTAGTTCTGTCAGTATCTTCCTTTTTCGAATACTGTAATTGGCTGAAGCGTTCCATGTGAAAGGAATATTTAGAATCGAGAACTTATTGGAGCTGAGTGCAGAAGTCTTTTATAGTTTTATCTATCTAACTGAGAGTCGAAATTTTATGGAGTTTTGGCAGATAGTGTTGGATGTTTCATTTTGCTGAAGTCAGTGGACAAGTGTTTTGGAAGCGAATTATTATTCAGTGAAGTATTTGTATTATTGTAGTGAAGTTGATAGAAATAGTTCAGTATTGTAAGAATCAAATAAACGAACACAAAGTCATCGTATTATCTTGATATATAAAATCAAATCAATTTTTACAGAGGTTGCAGGACAAAATGAGACTTCTTTATAATTATATGAAGTGGAAAATGCACCGCCTCCACGCTAAAATGTTCGAATTAAATTTGAAGAAATTTTTGGGAAAGGATGCATTTCAAATCACATAGTGTGGAATAAAAGGTCCTGCTTTCAGTTCATTATGCCAATATTCACTCTTGAATAAAATTTGACATTGTAACATGGGGATTTGGGATGGTTCTCGGACTTGGATTGTATCTTCAAAGTTCTCAAGTGCCATAAAAAAGAATTTCGCAACTTTATTTAGCCCGAGTGACAGCCTTGAATCCAGCCTACTGCGATCCCGCGGAAAGGACAAATTCTTGATACTTTCCCTCGCGTTGGGGATACCAAAATAAATTATTTGAAAAAGTTGCCCAGTAATCGATTTTGATCCTTTTATCCGAATTTCAATCCAAAATTCGAAATTTGTTTTTTTGTAATATCAATATCCAAGGCCGATTTTTAATTGGTTCCGAATAAAAAGCTACAGAAATGATAAAATAATAATTTCCAATTTGAGTTATTTCAATACATTCATTTAATTAATTTTGACTATTTCATCATTTCTGTAGCTTCTTATTTGTAACCATCATTGAAAATCGGACTTGAATACGAAAATTACAAAACATTAAAATTTCGAATTTTGGCCACTATATATATATATATATATATATATATATATATATATTGTGTCTCACTTTGATAGATATACTTTCCTATCGGTCGTACTTATTGGAATAGAACTGACCGCAGAAACAGTTCCGAACACATATGTCCTTCTGAAAAACACAATCTTTTGTCGCTTTTCCAACGCTTCATTGAAAGAATTGAATGATTTTTTGCGCAAATCAAGACCAAGCAGACAATATTTCATTAATTGAGTAGAACCGGTCGATAGTTGATGAAAATCCATATTGAACAATACTTAGTGTTTCTGATATTTTATTGGGTAATTGGCAAAAACTTCACCATACGGAGATATTCATTCAACTATTTGACAAAATTGTGATTGAAAGTAGAGCGGAAGTTTCGGATCCCGAATCAATTTTCTGAAATGATCGCATTCTCTTTGCCATCGTGAAATTTTTTCTGAAAATGATTTCCTCATTTTCCGACACTTGCACTTTTCCCCCTTCGCACCTTCACTCGAGGCAGCTTCAGTGGTATCATCTATTGACTGCACAACTTCTAATTTTCCATCATAATATTTCAAGAAATCCTTCATGATATCGTCTGTTCTTCCGCTAGTGTTTAAATGTGCAACTAATTCGGACAAGAAATCGTTCACGGTCTTAAGATCCATAACTCTCCTCAAGACTCTGATAGTTGTATAGGAGGTAGGCATTTTCGGAATTTGTTTATATTTCGTCAAACATAAGTCATCTTTGATCACTTTCATGTTCAAATATCTGTTAACATAACTTTCCGCGTGGCTTCGTTTAAACTGTAAAACATCAATATTCTCGCTTATTTCAGTTTGAAAATTCAGTTCATTCAGTTTTTTAAGATCAATCATAATATCAGACCAAAGTTGTGCTCCAGATGTTCTCTTGATGATGAAGAGTTTTTTGTAAATATTATTTTTGTAATGATTGCAGCCGAAAGCGTTATTAGGTCCATTCAAAAAGTTCGTGTTTGATCTACAGTTTCCTTTATAGTCGACGTAAAAATGTTTATTGTAGCTATCCTGAGCATGCAGGAATTGCGAGGATGGATTAAGTTTCTTGTCTTGGAGAGAACCGATATCAAACGTACAAATATAACTTGATTTACACCCGTTGCATCTTTTCTCAAATTCAATAGCGTTTTCAGTTATTACAGTTGTTACGTCAGAACCCATTTTTATCTCCAATTTCCCACTTGCATATCTATCGAGGCACACGTTGTTATTTAAACAAACTCTTAGATCATCATCAAGGCCATAGGACACAGTTGCATAACTGGTATGCTCGAATGAAAAAGACAAAGAAACGTAAACGTAACCGTCCATCAATACATTTGATTCATGTACAGTACTGGTAATCTTGGTTCCATCAGGAAATCTTACGACTTGACGGCCAAATTTATCCAAAATGCTCTGCATGCCGTCTTCTCTTTCGAAGTAAGTTTCATCCGCGAAAAAGTCGTGCTCACATATTGTATGAAATAGTTTTTTTCGAGTTACTTTATTTTTCTCCAGTGATGTTTTATTGCCATCAAACCCAATCAGGACTCTTCTCAAATAGGGAATTTCCAAATTTTCAAGGATTTTGGAAAATCCTTTGCTGATAATATATCCCTTTTTACTCTGAAAATGAGCTCTTCTGCTTATGTAGCGGTTATTTTGATGATTTTGACCTTTCATGATATTGTTCACCCTATTTTTATAGTCATTAATATTCTTGCAATGACATGTCTTCAGATTAGATTGCCTGATGTTCTCATTCTTGCTATCTGGTTTTTCGAGGGATATAAAATCACCATTGGATTTTAATAGGTTGATAGTACCATCTGTTTTCTTTATCAAAATGGCACCTTCCCTAGTGAAAAGTCTGAATTCTTCATCATTCACCGGGCGTCCCAAATATTCCTGTTTTATCTCAGCCAAGTTATCATTGATTTGAGATGGGTAACAAGATACATATAATCCATTAGGAAGACAAATACGAAAATCCACCATTTTCTTTATGGCAAAATCTATTTTTTTATAGTTTGGGGGAGCATACCTCTTAGTAAAATCATCTGATGACACTTTCAGAAGAGGTTCATGCATGATTCTCCTTAGAAGATCGGTGAGAGGTATCTCAGAACCTTTTTCAAGTTTTTTTATGTAGTTCAACCTGTTGTCTACCTTATAAACTGAACAGTCTTCGACCATTGCTTGTTTCAAATTAGTGTATATATCAAGGTCGAATGTCTTCATACTATCGCGTTGGTTTTCAACAGTGGGATCTTTTTCGAAATCATCAGCGTTAACAGCGATCACTTTGAAACGATCAATGTTATCGATCGGAGTGATTTCTTCTTCATTTTCATCATTGCTATCTGTTTTATTGTGATCTTCCATACCATGATCAATTCGGGCCGGAAAAGGTGATTTCGTTTTCTTCAAGGGATCTCGTAATACAAACGATATTATTGTTCCGTTTTGTAAAGTACAATGAAAATTATATTCATCGGATGATTTTGAGTGTAAAGTAAGGGTATTGTTCATACAACTCAGATTCACTGAACATCTTGGTTCTTCGTCAATAAATGATGTGTTATCTATTTCTATTTTAACGTTATCATGACTAGAGAATGTAGTCGTTGCACCTCTTACACATACGTATTTTGTTCCCAAGTCATATGCCAAAAAATGGTTGTCGATATCTGATCCACGGCATTCCTCCTCCAACCTGTCATTTTTTGGATAGTTATAAAGTTGCTCAAGGATACTTTCGAAGCTTGCGTTGTCTTCACCTCCTTCATCGATACTGGAAATCTCTGTGTTCTCATCAAGTATTACTTTAGATTCTAGTAGATATCTATAATCCTTGAACAAGTCCTTATTTCTTATTTTTTTCGCTCCCTCGCAAAGTTCTCCAGTGTCATTTTTTCTCCCGACATATTTTGGGGGTCTGTTCTCATCTAGCCAATTGGCTTTTTCTACAGAAACGTATTTACAAAAATCTCCAAATTCCTGAAGGTTGTCAGAAAACTCTACCAATAAGTCATCAGTTTCAGGGGAATAATTTATATTTGTATTGATATATTCCTGCTGAGCCTTGAGAACTTCTCGTATCAGAGATTCCAGTGATAAATCTTCTTTCCAAATGTATTTCATGGGTGATGGGTCATATAAATTCTTCGAAATATCTTCACGGGACCCATCGTATACCAATGCCGGTTTCAATAATTTTTCACACTTCATATGGTCGTGACTTTGGAGATTTTCCATGGAGTCACTATACCTAGGAGTACTAGTTGAGTTTCCATTTTTTAGACTGTTGAATAAAAACAAGTACAAGAAATGTATCGCAGTTTCTTTCAATTCTCTTTTTTTTCTCATCGAGGGGTTAATGTCATGATTGTGACATATGTCATTGAAAGAGGGTTCAATTTTCTCAAGTAAATTGAATGGAATCACTTTTTTCCAAATATTCAAAAGGAGGGTGTTAATTAATGCACCACAGCGCTTGTAACTTTTTAATATAATACTATTTATGTCACTTTCTTGTACTAAGAATGTGTTCGTATACTTCGTAAGTATATCTGTTTTGGCATGTTTTCCACTCAACTTGACCCTCTCAGTCATATCGAAAGGATTGTTACAATCTGACTTCAAGGATTGTCTAGATATATTTTCGAACAGATTGAATGTTTCTGATACTTGGTTGTTGTTTTCATTCCTGTGATTTATTTCTTCAAGAAGACTACTGAGAATTATGCATTCATCGACGAGCTCCATCGGTATATGGCGTAATATTTCATTGTAAGTTTTCAAACAATCTGAAGGCAGTATCTCCGAGATATCATAGAATTTATGTATGTTCAGATGCCGTATATAATTCAAATGCTTGAATTTGATATCTGAAATATTTTTAATAACATACAGAAGTCCTTCTAAGAGTTCTTTATACTGATCTCCAGAAACAGCGTATTTCATCAAGATTGTATTTTCAAATACGGTCAACCGCTGAGGTCCATCAAAATGATCTGATATCGCTTCCCAGAAAGTCTTGTAAATGTCGGTTTTACTTTCATAATTTGATATCGGACTACATGGCTCTATTCTCATTACTGCTCTAACGGGTACTTTATAGACCGAAATCAGCTCCTTTAGTAGTATTGAATCACGAAATCCGACAAAAATATAATACCATACTCGATTAGATATATCGTCATCAAAAATTATATCATTTTCTGAATCCAACTTGGTTAAATCGATATTTTCCAACAATGTGCTTTCGAAAAGGGATTTTTCAACTATTTTTGGTCTACTTCTTTTAGAGTCTATATTGATCGAAGAGGACAATGCTTTTTTGTTGTCGTCTTTGTGCTCAGTTGATTTCAAGCCTTTTTTCGTATCGATGGAAAGAGTATGTAGTTCTTTCTCCAAACTTTTGCGCCTATCCATTTTACTAATTTCCTTCTGATAGTGTTGATACATAATATCAATGAGTTTCAATTTCATCAGTGTTGCTAACTTGATTGACGATAAATTTTGGGTATTAGCGAATTCTGATTTAATTTCTTGGATAATGTCGCTAAGCCACAGCTGCAGTACAAGCGGAAACACTGATTTCGTGAAATTTTCCATGAAATCGATAACTTCGTCGTACGTTATGAATGTCACACATGATATATCCTCATATTGCCTGGAGGTTTTTAGGATTTCGTTCAATACATTTTTCGTAGATTCATCTGTCTCTGTGATGAAGATGATTTCGAATATTTTTTCCGGGCAGAATTTGGTCAGATCTAAATCAGCGATAACATTTCGGATCTCTGTATCTTCTGGCTCAGCCAGTGGTTCTCTTTTTTTCTTCTTAGGTGGCATACTCCGAAGTGATATTTATATCAAATCGTTTATTATCTCAAGAGATCTCAGTTTCTTTTGACTAGCTTGATTGAAAATTAGAGAAACGATTGTGACTCAAGTTGAACGTGACACTGTCAAAAGTAAAATGGCACATAAAAAATGAATGAAGAACTGTAACAATCGCTTTCCCGTGAAACATTATAGTTTTTGGAAACATCCGTCTGAAGCGCTTATGCTGGTTGATGTAATCCATAGATATTACTATGGACCTGCCATCATGACAGTTTTTCACATAACATGATGCGGCAAACATTAGAGAGAGAAACGATATGAACATTGAACGAATGTTGTGAAGGATATCATGGCAATTTCATACTTGAATTACTCTATCCTTCATAACTTCTTCATTTTTTGCTACAATGAGAAAGGAATGCGCTTAGAGGTTATTGAGATTTCAAGCTGAGCGATATGCTATCTGGTGGCAGTTGTAGAACTAAAGTTGTCTATTGACAGTTGTATGTCAGGGTCGAACATTGACGTAATATACGTCAATGAAATCAAATGTTTCTTGTTTATGTTTGCGTTATTCAGCTTCAAATTCGCAAATGATTCGCAAATTCACATCTTATTCAAAAATATCCACAAGTGGTGCAGGAAATTTATTGATATTGATGGAAATACTTCAATAGTCTTGCACATTCAATTTTTCAAAAACCAAACTGCTCCTACTCATTCTCCGAACATGCCTACCAAGAAAACTTCCTGAAACCGATACGCAGTTATGAATATAGCAGTCAAGCCCTAAAATATTCACTTTGACGCTGCTCGCTGATCCTAGCTTATCAAGAAAATACAAGAACTTAGCTTTCGCCACTGAAATATGTCTTGAATCGAAAGAAATTGCAAGTTCACATCTGGAAATGTATCAAATAACATAGTGAATACTTGGGACTTAATGGATATATGGTACAAAACTATTGACACGTGCCGAGAGATTCACAAATAAATGAGTGACCTTGAATAGACAACTTCTATACCAATATCGCCACCATGGCGCTGCCAACTTAATTTGAAATCCCAATACTATCTATCTATCTTGCTCATTCCGCAGTATTCTTTCTCTTGGGGATGGTCCATTAGTAATGTCTATGATTCAATAAATAACTGAGGTCCCTTAGATCCTATATTCACTTATCCAAAATGTTGCTGACTGGTGTGAATAAAAGCGTTGGGTTCAGAAATTCGAACAATTTTCGGACAGTCTTATGATTGAATATTGAATCTGTGGAGAATAGCCTAGAAGTAAGAGCATCACTGAATCAGAATTGATTTTGAACTATGTGATTTTATAGACTGATACCGCCCCAATAGACTCGTATAAAAGTTTTGATAGGTAATTGTCAATTGTATTACAAGTGAAGAGCGAATATAATAATTTCTAAATATGAACAGGACTTCTCTGATACTTGAATTGAATGAATCAAACCACCAAACTAAGGACACTTCTTTCAAGACCTAATTCAAGTAGATATCCGAATATTACGTATAGAGTGGCAGATGAAGATGTCTTTGGAAATTCAAATAGAATCATATTCTTGGAAAAATATAAGTTTGTTATGAAATTTTCGTCATAAGTAAATACTAAGATTTCAACATCGAATCCATTTATCGATTCCAAACACTTTTTGTGTCTATTTGAAAGCCTCAAATGAATAATTACTAGAATATGGAGCTTCCAATAAAAGTCGATATTTTTACAATTCTTTCTGAAATTATAACACCAGTGTCATTATTCTGTGAGGATATCATCAAGAAAGGTGATATTCATAATGGTATCATTGATGATATGGGGAAAGCTAGTTTGATTATGGTTTTTGGAGTTTCCTGAAATAGGTGGGTTTACAAAGGTTTTCATGCCTTCGGCCACAATCATAATATGAATTCAGCCAATAAAAGCGTTCAGATGTCCAATAACCGCAAACAGTTTATTTTTTGGCCCCCGCGCCCCCGCCCCGGGCACCACGGGTCACAAGCCCTCACGCCCCCCCCGCCGCCGCGGCAGACGCCCGCAAACGCGACGCGGAAAGGGGCAAAGGCCCCCCCGCCGCGGCGGGGCTCGGCGCCGGTGGCGTACAGGGGACCAAACACCCTTCACACGATGTGGAAGCGGGGGTTAGACCTCCTAACGGACCATCCGAAAGAGTTTATTCACTCTTCGGGAGGGTTCGCGCACTTTGTACCCCGCGCACCCATGTTCTCCGACTGCTCACACTCTCCCCTCTCCGTTCGTGGTTTTTTTTTTTTTTTTGAATTTCTCTGCCCCCCCTAGAGCCCCTGGGGAATACCCCCCCCCCCCGCCCACACCCCGGGTCCCCCCGCGGCCAACCCCACGACCCCCCAAAAGAGAGGGTCCGGCACCCCCAGATCTTCGGGTGCGGCAACCCGAGAACCTCCTTTTTGTCCCGTTCACCCCGGTTTTTTCCCCCCTTTTTTGCGTCCCCCCACGGCCGAACCCCAACCGCCACGGCAACCAGAACACCCCCGGGGGAATACCCGGGTCCCGGGGGGCTTTCCGGGGGCCTGGGCTTTTCCCGAGTTTCCCTCGGGGGTCCGAAACGTCCTTGCACCCCCTTCTCCCCCACGCCTCCCACCCGGCGCCCCCCCCCGCCGACCAAACCACGAACACACACGGCACACACGGGCGGGGCCGGGGGGCGCGCCCGACCCCCCCCGGCGGGGCCCCGGGGGGGGGGCAAACCTCCCCGGCCGGGGCCCCCGCGAGAGAAAGACTATATCAAACGGCGCCCCCTCTCCCCCAAACCCCTTTCTCGAACAGCTCTGCCTCCCCCCCCCCCCTCGGTCTCACTACTCCCTTCCCCCCCCCCTGGGCGGGGGGGGGATTTTTGGTTTCGTTCCGGGGGGGGGGGCTGGGGTTCTTCTCCCCCCCCCCCCCCCCCTCCCCCCCCCCCCCCCCCCCCCCCCCCCCCGCCCGCCAAGCCACTCCCCTTCCCTCCCCCCCTCCCCCCCTTTCCTTTTCCATTTGAGTCCCTGGAATGAGGTGAGAGAAGTACTGCTTTTCCCTCTCCTCCCCCCGCCCCCCCACCACGAAACGCCACAGCCCCACCCCAGCGGAGCGGGGGGGGGGGGGGGGGGGGGGCGGGGGACGTCGGATTTGTTCCCGCCCGAGACCTGCCATGACGGGCCCCGGCGGGGGGGGGGGCGCGGCCCCCCCCCCCCCTTCCCTTCCCTTCCCCTCCCCCTCCCCCTGACCCGGGGGGGGGGGGGGGGGGGGGGGGGGGGGGGGGGGGGGGGGGGGGGGGGGGGGGGGGGGGATGGGGGGGGGGGGGGGAGGGGGGGGGGGGGGGGGGGAAGGGGGGGGGGGGGGGAGGGGGAGAAGGGGAGGGATGGGGGGGGGGGGGGGTGTGTTGGCGGGGCGGGCGGGGGGGGGGGGGGGGGGGGGGGGGGGGGGGGGGGGGGGGGGGGGGGGGGGGGGGGGGGGGGGGGGGGGGGGGGGGGGGGGGGGAGGGAGGGGCGGGGGGGGGGGGGGGGGGGGGGAGAAAAAAAAAAACAAAAAAAAAAAGCACGGCGGGGGGGAGGGAGGCGAGAGGGAGGAGGGGGGGAGGAGGGGGGCGGGGGGAGGGCAGGGGCCCGGGCGGGGGGAAGAAAAAAAAAAACGGAGGCGGAGAAGGGGGGGGGCGGCCGCGCGGGGCGGGGCCGGGGGGCGGGGGAGCGGGGCGCCGGAGCGGGACCACAGCAGGGGGGGGGGGGGGGGGGGGGGGGGGGGGGGCGGCGGGTGGGGGGGCGGGAGGGGCGGGGGGGGGGGGGGGGGGGGCGGGGGGGGGGGGGGGGGGGGGGGGGGGGGGGGGGGGGCGGGGGGGGGGGGGAGCGTGGAGGGGGGGGGGGGGGGGGGGGGGTGGGGGGGGGGCGGGGCGGGGGGGGGGGGGGGGAGGAGGAAAAGCGAAACGGAGACGGGAAGGAGAAGGAGAACGGAAAGGGCAGGCGCAGGGCCCTCGGTCGCGACGGGGGGGGGGGGGGGGGGGGGGGGGGGGTGTGGGTGGGGAAAGGGGGAAGAGGAAGAGGAAGAGGGAGAGAGCGAAGGGGAGGGGGGGGGGGGGGGGGAGGGGGGGGGGGGGGGGGGGAGGAGGAGAGAAGAAGAGAAGGAGGGCGCGGGGGGGGAGGGGGGGGGGCGGGGCCGGGGGCGGGGGAGGGGAGGGGAGGGGGGGGGGGGGGGGGGGGGGGGGGGGGGGGGGGCGGGGGGACGGGGGGGGGGGGGGGGGGGGGGGGGGGGCGGAGAGAGAGAAAGGGAAAAAGGAGAAAGGGGAGGGAGGGGGGGGGGGGGGGGAACAGAACAGGAAGGGGGGGGGGGCGGGGGGGGCCCCGGGCCCGCGGGGGGGGGGGGGGGGGGGGGGAGGGGGGAAAGAGGGGAGGGGGGGGATTGGGGGAACGGCGGGGGGGGGGGGGGAGGGGGGGGGGGGGGGGGGGGGGGGGGGGGGGGGGGGGGGGGGGGGGGGGGGGGGGGGGGGGGGGAACGGGACAAGGAGAAGCGAGAAGCGGGGAAGCCCACCACCCCCCAGCACGGGGCGGGGGGGGGGGGGGGGGGGGGGGGGGGGGGGGAGAGAGGAGGGGGGGGGGGGCGGACGGGGGGGGGGGGGGGAGGGGGGAGGGGGGGGGGGGAAAGAGGAAGAGGAGGAAAAGGGGGAAGGGGGGGGGGGCCCCGACCCCCACACCGGAGAGGGGCGAGGGGGGGGGACGAGGAGGGGGAGGAAAAGGAAAAAAGAGAAACGGGACGCGGGGGCCGGGGGAGAGGAAAAAAAGGGAAAAGGGGAAACAGAAACAGGGCCACCTCGGCCCCCGGGACGACGGGCACCCCACAGGCCGGGGGGGGGGGGGGGGGGGGGGGGGGGGGGGGGGGGGGGGGGGGGGGGGGGGAAAGTGACGGGGGGACCGGGCCCGGGGGGGGGGGGGGGGGGGGGGGGGGAGGGTGGGGGTATCGGTTCGGCCCCTGGGCCCGGGAAAAGAAAAAAACAAGCGCGAGCCCCGGACGCGGGGGTGGGGGGGGGGGGCGTTGTCGCCGGTTTCCCCATCGCCCCGGTCGCGGGAGCTGTGACCCTGTTCCGTACCTGCGCCCTTCCCGCCCTCGCCGCCGCGCGGTTGGGTTGGCGGAGTTTGGCGGGGGGGGGGGGGGGGGGGGGGGGGGGGGGAGGGGGAGAAGGGGGGGGGGGGGGGGGGGGGGGGGGGGCGGGGGTGGGGGGTGGCAACTTTGGACAGGGGGGAATAGGGGGATGGGGGGGGGGGGGGGGGGGGGGGGCGGGGGGGGTGGGGGGGGGGGTTGGGGGTTGGGGGATTGGGGGGGGGGGGGGAGAGGGAAGAAAGGGAAAAGAAGATTTTGGGGCAACCGGGAATCCGGAAACGGAAGACACGAGGGAGGGGGGGAAGGAAAGGAGAAAGGGGGAGAGGGGGGGAGGGGGGGGGGGAGGGGAGAAGGGGGAAGGGGGGAAAAGGGGGGAGAGGGAACAGAGGGGCGAAGCACACAGGCCGGACCCGCAACCCGGCGAGGAACCGGGGGGGGAGAGAAAAGAGAGGGGGAAAGAGGGGGGAGGGAGGAAGGGGGGGGGGGAGTTTGGGGGGAGGGGAGAGGGGGGGAGGGAGGGGGTATTTGGGAAACGGGGTAAGGGGGGGGGGGGGGCGGAGGGGCGGGGGGCCCGGGGGGGGGGGGGGGGGGGGGGGGGGGGGGGCGGGGGGGCGGGGGGGGGGGGGGGGGGGGGGGGGGGGGGGGGGGGGGGGGGGGGGGGGGGGGGGGGGGGGGGGGAGAGAAATAGAAGGAGATAGGGGGGAAGCAAGGGACAAGGAAAAGAAGAAAAAACCAGAAAACCGCAAAGGGGCCCAGGGGCCCCGGGCCCCCCTTGGGGGGGGCCGGGGGGTGTGGGGGTTTTGGGGTTGTGGGTATCGCGACAAGGGAAAAAAAAAGAGGAACACGGGAAACCGAACACACAAGAAGAAGTGGCGCTGGCCCCACCCTAAAGTCGGCGGGGGCGGGGTGCGGGGGGGGGGGTGGGTTTGAGTTTGGGGGCGGCGGGGGGGGGGGGGGGGGGGGAGGAGATACCACTGGCCCTTTGGGGGCGGGGGGGGGGATAAAAAAAATAAAAAAAAAAAAAACAACAAAACACAGAAACGAGACCGATTACACACACAGGACATAGGGGATTTAACAATCCAACCCCCACCCCCCCAGACAAAAAATTTTTTTATACTTTTTTTTACGTAACTTCCCTCCGCCCCCCCCACTTTCCAAAGCGGTTTTTTTTTTTTTTGACCCCCCTCGATTTATGCTTTTCGGGGGAGAAAAGGATTTTTCTCCTTTTCGCGTCGCCTTTTGGAATGTTTGCGGCGGATGGGGAGGAGAGTGAGGGGTTGTCCTGTTTTCCCCGGGGCAGAAGCCCGGAAGCACCTAACAATTCATTAGTTGCCGGCCGTGAAAGTCTTCAATCTTTGAGTTTATTTTTTATTCGGTCTCCTCTACAAAAATTCGAAATGAAATTTTGGGCGGTCTCGTATATTATCGGATATACAGGTCCATTTTATTGTGAAACTTCATAATTTTCCATATCAAATTTCTGTTGTTTGAAAACACAAAATTCGCCCTACTTCTGATCAAACACCACTCACTCTGTTATTTACTCGTTTTCAACATTTTCAAGCAGAAAAAAACATAAGTTTTTCAAAAATTGCATTTATTTTCAAACCATAACCAATTTGTTGTGATGTCATAGTGCAATGACAGTCGAAAGTGATGTATTCGCAGTGTTGCCGCTCTCTTTGTTATTGTTGAGAACTGATTGTAATAATTTTGACCTTTGGAGAAAGTTCGATTTTTTGAAAAAATAATGGTTTTTTCTGCTTGAAAATATTGAAAACGAGTCAGTAAGAGAGCAAGTGGTGTTTGATCAGGAGAAGGACGAATTTTTTGTATTTAAACAGCAGAAATTTGAAAAATTGTGAAATGCTACAACAGAATGGACCTATATCTCTGAAAATATACGAGACCGCTGAAAATTTCATTTGGATTTTTGTAGGGGAGACCGAATTAAGTAAGTTCCACAAAAAAAAATTAAAAAAAAAATGCTCATAGCGACCGAAGTATTACCTGTTGAATAATAATTTCGGCTCCTGTAGCTTTACTTCTCCTGGACATGGCAATGTAAAGAATCAGGCACTAATAAAAAACACTTCTCAGAAGGAACAATCCGCGAAGCTTGACGTGGTCTTGTAAACATTTTTCA
This sequence comes from Zygogramma bicolorata, assembly GCA_032362365.1. Classification (NCBI taxonomy): domain Eukaryota; kingdom Metazoa; phylum Arthropoda; class Insecta; order Coleoptera; family Chrysomelidae; genus Zygogramma; species Zygogramma bicolorata. The sequence continues at coordinate 313,146 of JAVJAQ010003784.1, read as the reverse complement.
AGTGAGATTTGTTCAAGAAACTGTGATGAATTTTATGTAAGATGATGATTGACAAAATATAGGACCAACTTTGATAGTTGGTCGAGTCAGCAAGGCTCTTGCTTTTCTTCGATTACTTTTCTCACTGACATTCACGCTCGAGTCAAGACAGACATTTTTTTTGTGGCCCTTATTGTTGGTTGCCTATATATGATAATTTCGGAAGGTAAGGTCTGCGTAGATCTCTATGGCACTCAATGTTATAAACGCCACCTACCAGACACATCTGCACCCTCTGGAAGCTCTCGTAGGAGTCTTCAAAGTATAAAATCTGAAAGAAACTTCAGATCATACGTTAAACGGCAAGACCTCTATAATCCTTATCTTCTGCAAGACTACTTTCCTAGGCTACGAATATGCCGAAGATACCTCGCTGCTTGTAGTGCATGTTGATTTTGCATCTATTTGAAACTGAAACTACAAATGGAACCAAAAATTCCAAAGATAAATTAATCACTTCATCTCAGTTATGTACATATATAGTTTTGCTTCACATTATGTTACATCCATGCATCGACAGCCACATACACCGCAAGCAGCGAGGTATCTTCAACATGTTCGTCAACGGTTGTTCGTTGTTGAAGAGATTTAGTAGTTGAAGAAATATTTAAAGATGATGACTTCTATCTTTCGAATCGGTTTTTGAAAGGTTGACCACCAGTTGAACTAAGTATTGGAGTACTGAATGTATTGTCAAACATATCAAGGCGTGGTATGTATTCATCAGAGATCTGTCAGAAGAAATTCGAAAAACATTTTGGATCATGAGGAAGGAAGGTTTGTGGCAGTTCCAGAATGACCAATCCAACCTCTGTACCCTCCATTCCGCAAAGAAACCTACTATGGTTTCCTGCAGGTTATCGGGAAGGCGTATAGAAGAAACGACTATTATAGTAGAACACATAATATTTTTTTTTTATTCTTCTAAGCTTCCACATCCAATCTTCTGGAGGCTGAAAGGTATAACTGATACAAGGCTATTTTCGAATCACAAATTCATAATTTCTGGTATATTTCTTAATACATTTTGAGAATATTTTCAAATTTCAGCTAATAAATTTCCAATAATCATTCCGTATATGCTGAATATTCATTTTGAAATATTTGGAAGGTGTTCTGATCCTCAATTTCGATTTTTTTTTATATATGCAGATTCACACGAAAGGGGAGGCCCTGTAATGTTCAAAGAACACCGCGTGAATCAAGGGACAGAAGATACGAATTAATATTCACTTTGAATTTCCGAAGTTTGTGAGCCTCAGGGAAAACCTCTTTCGGCAAGGAGTTCCAAAGCTCAGCTGTTCTATTGAAAAAAGAACCCTGAGCAAGAAAGGTTCGACAGGTTTCCAAATTCACAACGAAGGGGTGGGAATTCTGTACTCGTCGATTCATCCGTGTAGATATTGCCAAAGGGGGAACAATTGATAACAATTCGGAAGAGCATCCAATGAAGTGAGCGAGTCGTTGAGCGAAAAGTCACCAACAAATAGAAATCTAAGTTTCTGGGACGCACTTTTAGCGATCGATCTCACATGGTTTTCATTGAATTCCACCAAGTTCATGTCACCCCATTCTATGATTTTTACCAAGTCGTATATTTTATATATATATATATATATATATATATATATATATATATATATATATATATATACAGGGTGTCCCTGGACTTCCTCTTTTCCTCTCGGGAATGTAAAGATGGGGTCAAAATATTACCAGTACTTCATATAACTTTTTTTCCTAAAAGTCTTCGTAACCAAGTTACGGGCCCTCGAAGTTACAAAATGAAAAATGTTTTTCTTTGATAACTTTTCAAGTGAATATTCAAAATCATCCAAATTTTGGTAATTGACTAAACAAATGAATTCCTTCGATGAGCTTTCATGCAGGAGTCAGTTGTTTTGCTACAAAGTCAGGAACGGACTACCCCCGATGGTCCACACCCCAAAACTTTGAAATGACAGATATTTTTCAATATTTTTCAACAAAATAAGGTAACTTGGAAAATTTTATGAATAAAAGTACTCGTGTGGAAAGTCGATCGGAGCAACGAGTCTTGATAAAAATGTAGTTTTACTCGACGACATCAAACCCGCTCGTCCACCATTATTTGAAATGAATAATTATCAAAGCAGAAATAATAATGATAACGTTAATCCAACAAAATGTATAACAGGAATAATACAAAGTATGCTAAAATGAAGTCGTAAACAAAAAGTACAGTACCTATATGGAAGTTTAATTCACAATTGTGAAAGCAGATATTTTTTCAAAAGAAATATCAAGTTCTGTAGATTCGTGGTGTTTTTAAACTAACAAGCTACTCTACTATGACATATCGAATTCATTCCATATTTTGTATGTATACGTGTGGAATAATCACGTTTCGTGTTGATCAGTTATCTGAATCTCATGAAACTCAACATTTGAATGTTTCAAATTCTTCTTCACAGCTGAACTGTTGAGGAGTTTCACTGATAATTATGATTTTATGGGAGAAATTCTTTAACACGAATCAAATTTAGCTGAAAAAACGCACATCGGAAAAAATATTTACCTATACTAATAAAAAGCAAAAGAATGAACTACAAAAACAAAAACCTGATCAGGTGAAAAATATCCAGGGAATAATTATGTTCAATTTCTTTCACAGATGTTGACAAAAAAACCTTTTAGAAAGTTTTGATAAAAAATGAGAAACTGGAATGCGATTTTGTTTTGTTGAGTGGTGCGTTGTCATATGACTATCATTGTATTGTCAATATTCTATAGGATATTTTGAATTTTTTTGATATGGCCGAACAGTTTACATTCAATGAATATGCAGATATGCATGTATTTTATGGACGAGCATTTTGTAATGCTGCAGAAGCTCGTCGTCTGTATTCCGAGCATTTTCCCAATCGAACGGTACCGTCAAGAGAAACATTCGAGCGTGTCGATCGCAGCTTGAGGGAGACAGGTATGTAATAATTGATAATTAATTTGAGCACGTTGTTTTATTTCGATATTATTGTAGGTACAGTTTTGCCAAAACGAGGTGGTGAGGGCGCTCCTAGGACTGTACGTACCGTTGTATTGGAGGAAAATATTTTGGAAGCCGTCGCTGATGATCCTTCAATGAGCATCAGAAATCTATCAGAACAGTCCCATACATCCAAGTCCACTATTCATAGAATGATTAGGGAACAACTGCTCCACCCATTTCACATCCAGAAGGTACATGCCATGACACCTCAAGATTTTCCAGCACGACTGGAATATGCCAATTGGTTCATGGATAGGCAAAGAGAGGATATGACTTTTATTAATCGAGTTTTATTCACTGATGAAGCAGGTTTCAGTAGAGATGGAGTTATCAACTCTCATAATCTCCATATATGGGCCGAAGAAAATCCCCATGGGATATTGCAAACCAAACACCAACGGAAATTCAACGTGAATGTTTGGGCTGGTATCATCTGAAACCATCTTATAGGACCATTCGTTCTACAGGACCGATTGAATGGAGAACGTTATTTGGAGTTCATTCAGAACGATTTGAATGGACTTTTGAAACATGTTCCATTGCAAACCCGAAGAGATATGTGGTTTATGCATGATGGCGCTCCTCCCCATTTTAGTTTGATTGTGCGTGACCATCTGAACCATATTTTCCACAATAGATGGATTGGTAGAGGTGGGCCATATTCATGGCCATCGCGGTCTCTGGATTTAAATCCATTGGATTTCTTTCTGTGGGGGCATCTGAAAAGCCTTGTTTACGCTACACCTATTCACACAAGAGATGCATTGTTGAATAGAATAACATTACATTGTGAAGCCATACGAAACGACCCTGGAATGCTATTTCAAGTACAGAGAGGGTGTCTTCGCAGACTAAGAAAATGTATAGAGAGCGAAGGTGGTCATATTGAGCAGTTTCTGTAGCGGATTTTTCATTTCTGTTTGCTCTTGAGGCTCTTGAGTTTCGTTAGTTAAACGTGTTTGCATTATAAAAATTCGTTATGAACATTTTACCTATCATTTCCATTTTCCTTAAAAACTAATATTTTCGAATAATGGTAGACATCTCAGGATAAATGTTGTTGAATTAACGTTATCATTATTATTTCTGCTTTGATAATTATTCATTTCAAATAATGGTGGACGAGCGGGTTTGATGTCGTCGAGTAAAACTACATTTTTATCAAGACTCGTTGCTCCGATCGACTTTCCACACGAGTACTTTAATTCATAAAATTGTACAAGTAACCTTATTTTGTTGAGAAATATTGAAGAATATCTGTCATTTCAAAGTTTTGGGGTGTGGACCATCGGGGGTAGTCCGTTCCTGACTTTGTACCAAACAACTGACTCCTACATGAAAGCTCATCGAAGGAATTCATTTGTTTAGTCAATTACCAAAATTTGGATGATTTTGAATGTTCACTTGAAAAGTTATCAAAGAAAAACATTTTTCATTTTGTAACTTCGAGGGCCCGTAACTTGGTAACGAAGGATTTTAGGAAAAAAAGTTATATGAAGTACTGGTGATATTTTCACCCCATCTATACATTCCCGAAAGGAAAAGAGGAAGTCCAGGGACACCCTGTATATATATATATATATATATATATATATATATATATATATATATATATATATATATACAGAATATTCATTTCACAACATTTTGAAGATATTGTTTTCTTGATTCTTTTTGGAATGAGTTTCGAATCTTCATTGGATATTCAACATTTCTCCATTTCTCAATACATTTCAAGAATATTCTCAAACTTCACCTAATTAATTTTGAATAATCTTTGCGTATATAATGAATATTCATTTTGGAATGATTTTCAAACCTCATGTTATTAATTTTCAATACTCATTGCATATTCGTATATTGAATTTTTTGATGTTGTGAACCACTTCTTTCAATGAACTTTGAATATTCCTTTCATCAATTTTAAATATTCATTCAGGAACCCATTTCTATTGAACATTCTTTGAATATTCAGTACATATTTTTCGAATCTGCCATGACTATATCTGTTGTGAGAGTTCATTACTGAATTTATTTCAAAACTAAACTTTCTCAGAATATTCATTGGATACTTTTTGAACCTACTGAAACTGTTTCAAAGACTTTTTGAATGTTCTCTGATTAAATTTTGTTCCTTTATGTAATTTTCTAATTGAAACGTGGAGCGCGTGCCTATTGCGAATAGCACGATACTCACGGGGAATTGACTTATGTCCGCAAAGTTGCGCAATCTTACACGTAACTGATGTAAACACATTAAACCATTTCAATATTCTCATGAAATATTCGAAGACAGAAAGTACTAGCATCGACTGAAAAATCATGACTTTTTTGTATGTAAAACATATTGAAAACATGTAGTTTTAAATTTATAACTTTTTGAAATAATGAGACTGGTTACTCTGAATGAAAAATGAAGATTTTCTGAAAATACAAAACATATTCGAAACATTCACTTACAATACATTTATAACTTATTTTTAACCTATGAGAGAATGTAGGATTTCACGGCCGGTGTTGATATATCGCAAGTTTTTCGGGCTTGAGGGCCGTGTTCTGGAATTTTGAGTTTCGGAGTTTTCGGCTGCATCTGCGGCAGCTATCTTCAGCGGCTTGGTCGTATGTCAAATCCTCTCTGTGAGCTGTGAGTCTACAATGACTGATGGTGAATCTGGAGGTACTGACTATTCTTATCTTGAGGTCAAACCATGTTCTGTCGGGCGTCGGATTCTCTGGTTCTGTCGAGCTTTGTCGTTGAAGTCTTTAGAACTGGATACCAAATTTCGTTTTTAAATTCAATTTCTGTTCCTTTCTGTTGAAGTTATCCTTGTGTTAATAGATCTCAATTTCTTCCCGGTATAAACGAGTGGAGTATTTTGAGATCGTTGAGAGAATTGAGGTCTTGGATAAATTGGATATTGTGATTGTCGAGAAGGGAGTGTTCCACTACAGCTGATTTTTCAGTTTGTCCCAATCGACAATTTTGACTGTGCTCACTGATTCATGCCTTGCAGCTGCGTTTGGTGGTTCCAATATATACTTTTCCACACGAGCACCGAATCCTGTATACCCCACCATCGGAAATCGTGTCTCTTGGATCTTTAGCAGATCTCAGGTGTTCCAGTATTTTCGTCGTGGGTTTGTAAATTGTCTTGACATTGTGCTTATTCAAGATTCTTTCAATTCGATCCGTGGTACCCCTCAGGTAGGGCAGAAAAACGGTTCCCGCTGTGAAAAGTCATTTGTTTGAGGGTGTGAATTTTTGGTTGTTCTTGGTCGTATTACTCGTTCTATCTCCCTGTACTGGTATCCATTGGCTTGCAGAGCGTTTCTGAGATGGTTAAGTCCTCATTCAGAAATTCCGGTTCGCAGATCCGTTTCGCTCCATCAGAGTTTTTATGAAGCCTTATTTTTGTCGCAGTTGGTGGTTGGAGTCTCTGTGCAGATATCTCTCGGTATGAGTCGCTTTGCGATAAACTTTGTGATCAAGTTTACCGTCATTTCGCCCCGTAACCAATACGTCTAAGAAAGCGAGTTACTCGTTCTGTTCTATTTCCATGGTGAACTGAATTATTGGGTTGACGTTATTTGAGTGACTGAGAAATTTCATCAACTCATCTTTACCGTGATTCCAGATCACGAACGTGTCATCCACATAACGTAACCAGCATTTGGGTCTTTTCGTAGCGGTCCCAAGTGCTATTTCTTCGAATTTCTCCATGAAGAAATTTGCTATCACAGGACTAAATGGCTCCCCATTGCGACTTCACCTTTTTGTTCATAAAATGTACCGTTGAATTGGGAATACCTCGTTGTTAGTGTCAGGTGTAACAGTGCCATAAGGTGTCCCGTAGGTATGTGAGAGCCTGCTCTCGTTTTCACGTTTGGGGATACCGACATGGTTTCGAGTTTTTCGGTAAAATGTTTTGAATCTCTGCCCTATGATTCCGTGTTACTGATTACACCATTTCTGTTAAGTACTTCGCTAGGTTGTACGTTGGTGATCCAATTGCGCTTACTAAAAGTCTCAACGGTACGTCTGGCTTATGAATCAAGATGGCTTATTTTTGTCGCTGGTGGTGGTTGGAATACCACCACCCGCGACAAAAATAAGTCATCATGAAAACTCTGGTTGATAAAGCAAAACGGATCTTCGAACCCGAATTTACGAATGAAAAACTCAACCATCTCAGAAATGCTCTGCGAGCTAATGGATACAAGGACAGGAAGATAGAACGAGCAATACGACCTAGAACCGCATTTCTGCCCTACTGAGGGGTACCACGGATCGCATTGGAATAATCTCGAAGTAGCACAATGTCAAAACAATTTACAAACCCACGACGAAAATACAGGAACACCTGAGATCTGCTTAAGATCTAAGAGACCTGCTATCTAATGCTGGGGTATACAGGATTCCGTGCTCATGTAGAAAAGTATATAAAGAAACCACCAAACGTAGCTTCAAGACACGAATCAGTGTGGGGACAGTCGAAATTGTCTATTGGACAAACTGAAAAATCATCTGTAGCGAAACACGCCTTTTTCGACAATCACAATATCCAATTTGATAAGATCTTTACTCGTTTATACTATAAACAGAAGGATACCTCAAATAGAAAGGAACAGGGATTCAATTGAATCAGAATTGGTATCTAGTCCTAAAGACATCAAAGACAAAGCCCGACAGATTCAGAGAATCCGATGCCCAACAGAACATGGTTCGACCACAAGATAAGATTTACTATTAGTCATAGTCGACTCACAGAGAGGAGTTGAACTACGACCAAGCCGCTGAAGATGGCCGCCACAGATTACCCCCTTTGAGAACTGAAAGTGGTTACTGTGAATGAGAAATGTTTTTTTTTTATCAAATTCAGATGCTAGCGCCATGGTGTTAGAAATGCGAACCCTAGAGAAGTTGATTCAAATTTCATGAATGCGTTGTTCAATGGCGTTTTTCCGCAATTAGAATTCTGTTAACTCTAATTATTCTCGATTTCTACAAGAATTTGATTTGTTGTCCTATTGTGTGAGTGATTACTGAACTGATTCCGAATGTGTTGTAGTCTATATAAAGCTTGTCAAGTATTTGAAATTGAATGCTATCACTCATTACAACCCCTTTAGTCATTTCAGGTGTAGTTGAGTTGTAAAAAAAAATTCTGGTGAATCATTACTTCACGTAGGGGAATATAGTCAATACTTCACTTTCATTTCAGAATCTGGAAGACCACGGCAGAGATTTACTGCTGAGTATGTTCGAGTACAAGGAAATGAAGATCTCTAATTTACTCACTTCGATAGTTCTAAAAGGGCATCGAACAAATGATTCGACATTTGTCGATTTTTTCCATGCTTCTCGTCTATATATAAACTCTTTCAGTCTTTGATCAATCTCCGCTACAATTTTGGTTCATTTTCTGGTAAAAAAATATGAAAATCACTCGAAAATGAATAATGAAGTATGGAGGGGGTATCGCTCATTTGGAATTATATACATCTGGCCGCATCTGATATCCCCACGCAGAGACTCAAATTCCAATACACCTATAAGCAATAACTTTTGATACGTCGCTCTTCGTTGAATACTCCTATAAGAAAATGTCTTAATGACAGAAATGAAACCTTAGGGCAGTGAACTCTGAGAAAAGTTGGCTAACTCGGTCTGTATTATACCTTGGGAAGTCATCATCAATTTCATTTAATTTTCAAATGAGCCTCACTTGTGATATCCATCTGTCTATTGACTGGCTGAAACATAATTTCAACAACCCTCGGACGACCTGTAACAGGGTTTCGAATGCATTCTCACTCGTGAATTTGAGATAATATAACAGAGCCAGACGATTACGCAGTGTTGCCACATTCATCCATCATTTTCCGTCTCATCGCACATTCGTCTACCGAATTTCATCGAACACGAAAGTCTGTTTTTTTCACCAATAGAATGTAGTTCTTTTGGTATACCAAAACTAATACTTGAGTATCAGTTTCCTTCTTCTGAAGATGCTAACCTTGTTAGCGAAACGCGCGTCAAACTGATAATAATATCAGTTTCGTGTTAGGGTAATTATCTTTACCAATTTTTTTACCAAAGCTTCCAATCTCATCGTTTCTAAGTCTCACCCAGTACCTTACATATCAACTAATGCATCTGACTGCATAAATCACGACATATTCCTGTAAAAACAGAACAATAATTACGTCTGTCTTTGAACAAATCACAAATGGTTTGGGGTCACATCTAGCAGGAAAAAACCGTATTGTAAGAAAACGGTCATCTTCAGTTACAGAGAATTTTAATTGTGAAGTACCATTGCAATTCATACTACTATGACGTAGGAACGATAAATGTACAGAGAGGAAACATAATAATAACATAATAAAATATTATGCTACAGAAATGAGTGGCAATAAGGCTAATGGAATTATCAGCTCGGATATTGCAAAAGTCAAGGACTTGTGTTGTTGCAATCTGTTAATATTGCTGAATTAAGTATAATAGCTTTTTCTTCTACTCCTGACGACAGCGTCTACAGAAAAAAATAATGATCCGGAGAAAGACCTGTTTCAAATCTATGAGTGTACTCTGATTATACGATTTTCAGGATGAAAAAAGTGCCGAAAGCTTAGAAATTGTGACCATTGTACACTAAATCATTTTGAGTACTTCATAGTGCAAAAAATATTTGTGTGACTTCACTCTTCGCTGAGAGGGGGTATCGACTGGTAAGGGAAATCTTGTGATACCTCGTTTGATAGGTTTTTCAACTCTCTATCAACACTCGTTTATTTTTGAGAATTGAACTAGCCGTTTTTGAGTTATTGCTAGTTAAATAATCATCAAACTCCCGGAAAATCACAATTTCAATGGAAATTTTATTCAAAAATCACCCGGATTTATTTCAATGAACTGTAATGCCCAGCTTCAGCGTGAATTTAAATTTTGTAGGACGGCGACATCTTGACCAGCTATGAAATTAAAAGAGGGGGGGCATCTTCAACTCTATGCGGGAGAGCCCCGGAGGGCGAAACCGCTGCCCTTAGCTCGATCGGTAACTGCAAGTTTTCAATTGGGAAAACTGGAAAATTCCGAGAGCATTTGCTGGGCTCGTTGATTCTGCATCGTGAGCTCCAGTATCGAAATGACCCCACCTAGATCTTAGCGTTCAAGGCGATCGACTTAGTTCGGCATCATAACTCCTGAGAAAGAACTAAGTTTTCACTGGTGGGTTTGGGACTAGAAGCGCAAGATCTTTTTGCTCAAACATTTCAACTCATTCGGTCTCAGAGAAATTTGATTTTAGAAGAGGAAAGATTTTGCGAAAACCCACAATATGAAAAAATTAAGAAATTATTGGAAATTTATACGAGTGCAGATAGGGAGACTTTTTATCTAAACAGTTTGTTCCAACGCACAAAAATTCTAGTTTTTACATGAAGTGAACCGCAGGGCGATTTTTTGCAAATTGTGATTATATTTAGATTCAAGCATTTTCTATTTCATTAGCAGACTTGAAAATTGGCCCAAAAATATGTCGCTGCCGCTCGGTCTATATGATTTGATAACATTGATTGTTCAATACGGTCAATGTAGAATTAACGTTGAATTTTTCGTTCGTGTCCATTCCAGATAAGTAAACTTTTCGGAATTCCTGGCTTTATCAATTATTAAAATGACCGTCGTAACTTTCGGCAAAGAGAGATTGCAAGTAAATTTTAAGAAAATGAGCAAATTCCTGTGAGATGTAGTACGGAACCATCGTTGGACTCTGTTGATGAACCGATCTATACGAAACTCGAAAGATAATTTACGTTGAGGGAACGTTCGTCAAATAATTAATAATAATTAATCAAACGAGTATGAACGAAGGATTATAAAGCCTATATTAGTGTTCTAGAAATAATTCATATGCATCCCATTGAGTTTGCGCTTGAATCAATATCAATATTTAATGTGGTTAATCAATTTTTTCGAGTTTTGGAAAATGGGAAAAAGATAAAATTCCAAGTGTTTTTCTGCCCGGAAATCGTTATTTTCTGGCAATATTATAGAAAGGGATTTCGAACATGGAAAAATACAACATTTTGAAAACATCATAAGAGGTGAGTGCCGATTTTGGCCATCAGTATTTATATGCTTACGCTTTCTCTCTAAACACCGTGGGAAGTGAACGGTCATTGCAAGAGGGCACTGGTGAATAGTGGTTTTTGAGTAAAATCAGCAATTTCTTGTTAAGTGCATAGTTTTGCGGACGACAGCACTGAATTTTTTTTCCCCAGAGTCCTCATTTCAGCACGAGAAACAAAAATTCAGAGAGGCATCAACGTCAATAGTATTAACGATGACTTGGCGGAAATAATGATGCGGTAACTTAACTTAGTAGAATTTAATGCTGGGAAATAGTTACTCGTGACATCTGAATGTTGAATAAAATATTTCGCCTTTTTTTGAAAAGATACATGCCTGGGGTCTCTTGTCTTTTGTCTTGTTACGACCAGTAATAATCTTTCATGGGGAAACCATGTGAAATCGATCGCTGAAGATACGTCCCAGAAGCTTGGATTTCTATTTCGTTGGAAGAAATACTTCACTTCTTGGCAACCTCTAATAATCTACAAGGCACAGAAACGACTTGTCTTAGATTATAGTTCTCGTGTGCGAGCAAGATATCACAGTTTCCTGCAAGATTCTCACTGACATTGTCACTGAGAATCTGTGATATTTTTGTCAATATGGATTGGATTTTCATCAAGTATCAAGTTCATTGTGTCAGCCTTATAATAAGCCTGTGCCTCACAGTCAATTTGATCAAATTGGTTTGACGGGACGTCAAATGCTTGAAAATTAGGAGACGCTATACTATATTGAGTACGTCATAGTATTGTGATATCAGTAGTAATATAACGCTCTTTTGATGTTTTTTTATCTTCTGCATGATATATATGATAGATAGCTCAATACATCTATCAATATTGCCATTGTCTGTTGATCTTCCGGTGTTGACAGCGGTTTCAGAAGCCCATTGTTGGCATATTGGCATTATTTTTGAAACGGGTGACGCTAATTTCCTTTTCTGGCGAACCTGCATCTCTCACCGGCTCTGGAAGCGATCACTTTGTCTTCCCAGTCAGTGAAAGTGACAATTTTAAAATTTGATGAAATACTCCAAAGTTTCGCATTTTTTACTAGTAGCATGTGCATTTTGGAGAAAAAGTGGTTTGTGTGGCTCAAATGGTTAATGGATTCTCCAACTGGTCATCTATCAATCTCTAGGCTCGCCATACAAAGCAATCCTTTTTGTTCCTAATAAAACATTGTACCATTCGAGTGGTCCGGGAACATAATCACAAATTTCAGTTCATCCAAGACTTCCCTAAAAGCTGACAACGCCGCCTTGATACCTGAACAGGTACGAGTGTTTCAAGCACGAAATGAGATTAGTGTAGTAGTAGTTTTGATTGTGCTTTGTGCATCTATACGTGAAAGTTCGCGGACTGCGCTGTTTATACAGCGCGCGAGTTTGTTTACATTTGGAGATGACGTATTAATAATAATAAAAAGACTATCGTGGAACTTTTTTAATTTTTATCTTTGACTTTGTTGGAGATCATAGCACCACATGGATATAGTTGGATAAATACAACTGGAACTGATTTTTTTCGGTGAGATTTTGTTTTTCAACATGAAATGTTTTTCAAATTGAGTGAATAGACGGAAGTGATCCACTTTTGACGTTATATGAAAATAGCTGGTATCTAGTAGAACAGGCAACATTCGAAAATGTAGCCTTACTGATGGTGTATTTTTGTTTGAAATATTTTCATGTATTGCATCTTGAAATTTGGTCATCTTGCATATTCCAGGATCCTCTTGAATCATTTGATGAGTCTTTTTGCTGTCTTGATGAAGGAGTAGATTAATTTCGCATAACTTTACCTCATACAGTTTTCCTTTAATAGTTGTCGCAGATGTCGAAACGCCATTACCAGTAACGAACTTCACTAATTTAGAAATTTGTTATATATAAGTAGAGTCGTTTAATGGTTCAAAAAAAAAAATATATATATATATATTTTTTTTTTCATTTTCAAGGACAGTCGGACGAATATCTGTCCATAACGTCCTGGCCGATTACTCCCCTCACGAAATAACTGAGCCAAACAAAGCAAAGACTTCAATAATCTGTTCTCCAAAGATACTGGTTTTTAAAATAATCCTCCTCAAATTTATCCTACCCTAGAATCAATTACGAGAAGACTACTCCGATATTATTGATGATTATATCACTCACCACTCTCCAAGGATGTGTCCTGCCCGTCCAGAAATGGATGGTTTCACGAATCTTTGATTATGCAAGATGTTTTTTTTTATCCGTTTGGTTTCTTTCGAATTGTTCGACGTTTCGATTTCCATTTCGAAGTCATTTTCAAGAACGTTCAGACGAATATCTGCCCATACCGTTCTGGACCCCCTTACGAAATAACTGAGTGAAACAAAGCAAAGACTCCAATTGTATGTTCACCAAAGATACTGGTATTTATAATAATCCTCAAAGTATATCTTATAATGTCTGACTCTTTCGTTATCACAAAAAATGAGCAAAAACAGATCACAAAAAACTCTAACAACGAATTCATTAAAATATCGACAGAAAGAACACACAATTGGTAAACTAAATCTTGTCGGATGATAGTGGGCAGTTATTGACGTAAAATGCCTGGTGCACGTCTATCCGAAAAAGATCGAGTATAACGAGAGAACTAGGTTTTATTCAGAGTACGGTCTCTAGGGTCATCTCGAGGTTTACTGAACGTTGTCATGTTCACGACATGCCTTGAAGCGACCGGAGAAGCCAAACAGCACAACGTCAAGACCGATACCTGTTGCAATATGCACACAGACATCCCTTTGAAACTGCAGAAGGTTATGGGAGATATTTTTGAAGAACTCCATCTGTCAAGCCGAGCGATTCGTAGGCGTCTTCGTAGTGGTGGATTATTATGTGGGCGAGTTTTGTGGACACCAAGAATAAAAGCCCAGCACAGACTCGTTCATCTGAACTGAATGAGAACCCATTCACAATGGAATCAATATCAGTGGCGAAATACCATGTTTTCCTATGAGAGCCCAACCGGGCATGGGTATATACTGAATTTAGCATCGAATATCAATCCTAATGAACATACAAGCATTATGGTGTGGGGCGCTATCATGTATGGAACACGAACACCACTGATAATTGTACCTAGGATAGTAAAGGGCCGATACTACCGTTAAAATATTATCATGGGTGTGGTTCGAATATTTCGAGGCGCCGTAGTCAATGGTTTTATATTTATGGACAATAATGCCCCAGCACATTTGCTGTGCGAAAAAAGCGATCTAGAGGAGGAAAGGATTTCAAGGATGGATTGGCCACCTGACTCACCAGACATGAATCCGATAGACGATGTTCAGAGTTTCATATCAAAGAGGCTGAACACCTGACAAAGAAGAACAGCTTCAACATGCTGTTCCGGAAAAATGGTGTGAAATTCCTCAACATGTTATCAATAGTCTTATCGACAGCATAGGTAGACGATTGTAAGTCTGTAGCAGAGCTAGAGGAGGTAATACCTCATATTGAAAGCAGAAAAACAATCATAATATACTTCATTCCATTCATTTTATAATACGTTGTTGTTTCCTTTCACGGATTTGCATAATTCTGTTATTTTTGGGTTCATATATCAATTTTTGACGAAACACAATATAGTTCAATGTAACTCAAGGCTGAAGACTCTTGAAGCTGAATGCTCACTGGAGCGGCGAGCGAAGAGACGAGCAAGGCAACGAAATCAAACGCGCGCTTTTAAATTGACGCTGCCACATGGCCGTTTTTGTTTTCGGCGCCTTGCTCTCCTCTCGCCCTGCTCTCCAGTATGCTGGCCGATAAACTGGAACGCTATATTATTACATACTTGATGCCGTCAAAAATCATAAATAGTAGATTATATTTGAATCACAATTGAAAATATTAGGATCATATTTTTCTATAACACGGGATGAAACTCTATAGTAAAATGTATTTTGTATTACTCGGGCTCCTTTGCTGCATCTCGTTGCGCATGTTATGTCTTTCAGAGATGTTCAATCAGCTCGACATCGTTGAACCAAAAATATTTTTTCTATGTTTACCACATACCATTTCAAATATATCATCTGATTTGAAAACTAACTTAATTCTATATTTTAAGCCTTAACCATTTTTTCTATATTTCAAACTCGATTTTAAACTTGATATGAAAATGCATCGCAGAAATGTCACCAAAGTGACAGACATGTCCGAGTATGGAAGTTGTTATAATCAATTCATAATTACCGCAGGCGATTTCAGTTGATTCACCTTGACAAAAAAAATAGTATTCTGAGGGGTAGGTACCGCACAAAATATCTAAACGAAACGTGCATTGAGTGCAATTGATTTCAGTTGGGGTTACTACTGGGTATATATATATATATATATATATATATATATATATATATATATATATATATATATATAATATATATATGCGAAATCGGTTTTCTGGGAGTTTATCCGTTGGTTTGTCGGTATTGCCTTTCGACGTTTCGCCAATATCTCAGTTGGCATTTTCAAGAATGTTACTGCTCCTACTTGGTGCTAGCAACCAAATTATCTACCAACCAATTTTGTGGTCCATTTCGTTGAATTGAAAGAATATATTCTTTATACCGATCATATGAATAATTATTGTAAAGAAGAAACTGAAATGAATATTTTTGAATTGTTAACAAATACAAACTATGAAATGTAATTTCTTTCTAACGAGATCAGAAGGGAATAAGGCGTGCTTCCAAAGTAACTCTTCTTGAGAATACTGATAATTATAAATTGATTTGAGTCTACTTGAAGGCTAGCTATATATCAAAACAGCTAAGAACAATTTGTTCAGACTCGAAAGTCGTTGGTTTCCCCCTAACTATTTTCCTCGAGAAAGGTTAAGGCTTACAACGACGAAAATTGAGCCGTCATCGCGGCATCCTCCCATCGACGGGGGCAACCCAAAACAAATTCACATGCGCTCCTTACTTCGTACGAGGAACTTTTTGACATACCTACGTGAAAAAAAGCTATGAATCAAATCATATAAAAACATTTTGTTCAGGCTATTCTCAATTATACCGATACCTACACAGTAGGTTAATAGGCTTATATCTATCATAAAATAATCACTCCTCTGACTGACACCACGAATGGTATTGAATTATATTCGTAGTCAGCCTGTCTCGAGGTATGATATCAGTGGAGGACAATAGTTTCAATTATAAGGAAACTAACGACTTTGAGAAACTACCTTGCACTTCCAAGAGACCAATGAGCCGGAAACCGGTCTGCAAGTTTCGAGGCAAGTTTATCGCCAGAAGCTTATGCTGGAATTTCTTTTGTGAAAACCCTGCACTGGAATCTGTTGGATGTGATTGAATGCCTGGGGTAGTATTATCCAGGCAAGTTGTTTTCTGTTAGATATTAGTAACACCCCGTTCCGACGATGCAATTTTGTCGCTGCAACTTATCGCGGCGACTTGTCGCTGCGAGATATGTCATCTAGCTGTCAGGTTGTATTGTCACTATTGAAAAATAGCACTGAATGTTACCAAGATGAACGTCTACATTATCACAACTGATATAAAATTTCATTCATTTCTTATAATTGATATTGTGATTAAATCACCTTGTTACTCAACTTGATTCCTCAAGCCTCGAAAAATAATAGAAATGTTCGAAATCAATATTCTTCACAATGATGCCACCACATATTTGTGGTTTGTGGCAACAAATTCACCACAGAAATAACTAAGCCGCTGCAACTTATCGCACCAAAAAAGATTCATGCAACTCGAAAAACTTGCATGAACACATGCAATTTTTTGGAGTTGCAGCGACAAGCTTGCTTCGTCGAAAAAGGCTATTAATTAACCTACAATTAGCCTGTATCGACGATGCAAGTTTGTTTGATGAAAACATGCATAGATAATCTTTTCGAAATTATTTGTTACATAATGAATAACTCATTCAAACATGGAATCTTTCCCCAACAACTAAAACTAGCTCTCATAACACCAATACACCAAAAAGGAGATTGTGAGTTGTTTGAAAACTATAGACCCATACGTGTTTTACCATCTTTCTCTAAACTCTTTGAAATGGCAGTATGTGATAGATTAATGAACTTCATGAAACATTGTAATCTCCTAAATCCAACTCAACACGTATATATTAAAGGAAGATCAATTGACACTGCAATTATACAGTTTACTGAAAGTATTGTCGAGTCATTCGAAAATAACGAAATACTTCTTGGAATATTCTTGGACCTTTCTAAGGCTTATGACTGCCTTAATCATACGTATTTATTGAAAAAACTCGAAAAATATGGAATCAGGGGGGCTGTATTGAAATGGTTCGAGTCATATTTATCTAACCGTCAACAAAGAACGAAGATTATAAAAAATGGACACATATTCAAGTCTGATATCAGGAAAAACACTATGGGCATCCCGCAGGAAAGTGTAACAGGTCCTATTTTATTTGTAGTTTTCATGAATGACATCTTGGAAATCTTGAATAATGAGAGGGCTACTATCACAAATTATGCTGATGACACAAATTTGCTGATCCCTAGCTGCAACTATCAAAACTCAATAACTAAATCATCCCATCTAGTTGAGAAAGCACAGGAGTGGTTCTCTAAAAATGGCCTTATCCTCAACACCGACAAAACCAAGATAATCCTATTCAGAATTTTCAACAAAGAATTGAATCACCAAAAGCAGTTCATTTATCAAACAATGAAATGAAGATACAAGACTCAACAAATTTTTTAGGTGTACATATCAATGAGCATCTACAGTGGCATACCCACATTATACATTTAGGAAAAAAGCTGAATCAAGTCTGCTATAGTTTAAGGATTATTAGTAGCTATCTCAACAAAAAATCATTGAAAATCATATATGCAGCAAACTTTGAGTCATCTGCAAAATTTGGTATATTGTTCTGGGGGTCTTGTAGTACCATCTCAAATATATTTGCAATTCAAAAAAGGGTGATAAGAACTATGTTCAAATTCAAGTACCGTCAAACTTGTCGAGGCATATTCAAAGAAAATTATATAATGGCAGTGCAAGCACTGTACAGCTTATCCAATCCATCTTGGCACAAACTCGGATATTTTTTCAGTTGCACACTGGTATTGTAGACCATGGCGAAAGGAAAAACACCTAGGAATGAATCTCAACTCAGTGAAAACATATAACAGCTGTTTTTTTATTTTAGTATACTTCATAGAGATTGCTAGACATATACGTTATTAGTTCTGTGCCAAGATGGATTGGATAAGCTTTACATTTATGAATGTGTAATATATCTTTACAAACACAAAAATAAGTTTCTGGAAGCAGGAGCAAATCATACTTACCCTTTGCGGGATGCAAATATATGTTTCCCCATTCATAGATTAACAGTAACAGAAAAACATCCATCATACGCATCAATCAAAGTTTTTCAATAAATTACCACAAAATATCAGATCCTGTGAGAGCCTTAAAAAATTTAAAAAATATGTTAAAGATTTCCTTGTAGATTTAGAACCATATTCAATTCAAGAATATCTGGATGGTTTTTAGCACTGTTTCACATTGGAACATTTTATTTTATTTATACTTCCTACCAATGAACCCTTTTTTTCAAATGTTCGTACAATATGTTTGACGTTGTTGCACTTAATGTTTTATGTTATTTTTTAAAAAATGTAGAGCAATCCTTGTAATATATATCATTATTATTATTATTATTTGTCGCTGCAACTCCAGAAAATTGCATGTGTTTTTGCAAGTTTTTCGAGTTGCATGAATCTTTTTTGGTGCGATAAGTTGCAGCGACTCAGTTGTTTCTATGATGAATTTGTTGCCGCAAACCATAAATATGTGGTGGCATCATTGTGAAGAATATTGATTTTGATCCTTCCATTTATTTTTCGAGACATTAGAAATGAATGGAATTATATATCAGTTGTGATAATGTAGACGTTCATCTTGGTAACATTCAGTGCTATTTTTTAATATTGGCAATGCAAACTGACAGCTAGATGTCATATCTCGCAGCGACAAGTCGCCGCGAGAAGTTGCAGCGACGAAATTGCATCGTCGAAACGGGGTGATAGTTGGCAAGAAAGATTATTGTTCATTAGTCATATTCACCCTAAAATATTCAATATTCATACATGGCATGTACTCTTCCATCATAGTTATCTCACTGTGAGTACCTATTTTCATCATATTTGATTCGAAGTAAATAAAAATACACCTCTCAGACTGTCATCATTTTCTGTAATAGATTGATTCTCAGAAAAAAGTTATCACAAAGAGCACATCTCTGGGTATATATACGAAAAGGTCTTGTTTCCATATCTCAATCGGATAGTTGTTCACACATTCGTAGAAATTTCGTTTCCCTAACCAATTGACACTTTCCTTATGTAAGAAAACTTGCATTACCACTCCTATCATCGAATTGAGTTTAAAGGATATTACAGCAAGTTCTATATTTCATCATGAAAGATCGGACAGTTATTACAATTTGCTGTGTGAAAATGCGTGGGTTCACGTCGAGCTGAAGCTCGTAAACAATATACAATGCACCATAGAGTGTATTTTAATATTAACATCCAGATATAGGAAATATTTCATCTCGGTGAATAATTGCTGCTATTTGAAATTGCATGCTGGAAAGTGTTCAGTCATGTAGTATTCTCTATATAATTAATCGTTGATTTGTGCAGATATCGTAGTCGTAAGTGATCGAATGATTCTAGAATATTCTCTCTGAATGATGGTTCTTTGAAGGCACCTAGGAAGGTAATGATTCACGAATACTATATATAATGAGAACACGATTATTCAACATAATGGTACTAGGATTTTTTAGGTCCTTCGATAATATTCAAGTCAATCCGAGGTCCAATCTCCGGTAGTTCGAAACTTAACGTGACTTCACCATATTACTGGGTAATTACAGCTCTTCAAACATTCACCCTTCCTTTCAAACAGTGATGGATTTGCAGGAAAGTTACAAAATATGAAAATGCAGAGTTACTCGTAAAGTCACATTATTATCCTAAATGTTGCCCAATTGGATTGATTATTTCGATAATATTCTTTGAAACTTCCTGACTGAACGAAAGTTGAAGATATTTTTTTTATCGAAACAGCCATCTATTTTCGGTTATTCTCGATCTTCACTTTAAAACATAACAGAAATGTTTCTTCTATGAATGATGTTCCAGGAATCGATCGACTACTATACTCGTTTCATACGAATCATATGAACATTGTTTTGTGTTAGTTGTTAAACCACACGACTGCCGATTATGTTTATCTACTATTTCCAGATTGTTGATCATTACACTGATTCATAAATGGTGGAATGTACTTACAACTCGGCCACAGTACTGTGACTCGTAAAGTACAAAACACCTCATTTTTTCAATATCAACTATGGAGACGACGATATAAACAAAATGATCGTAGCCTTGTGTCAATGTCTCAAATATGACAATATTCGAGCCTCCTGCGCATTGCGCAGACACGTTTTTATAATAGTAGATTATACCACGAATCAATAAATAATAGTCATTATTAAGAGTAGTATACTCTACTTTATTTACGACTAATTTATTTACCATAAATAAATGATTCTCCAGTTTCATACATCTCAATAAAAATATACACAAACACTACCTATGCGTTTGACACTTTGGATTTTGGTTAGATTGTTTCCATGGTAATATTCAACTCGAGATTCACTTTTGTGATAGGACTACAATATGGAATAAAGACTATTACTATTAATCCCTAGCTATTATTCCCTAGGGAGATTATATATGGCACACTATACTACAGAAACCATAAGTATAATACCTACGTTATGTATTAGTCGTAAATGAATGAAATTGAATGGATGAATTTTTCTAGTAGCCGTATTGTTCAAGGTCATGTCGATGTCTGAGATAGCTAGTGCTCAACATTCGTGGTGTTTATAGCGTTTTTCATACGATCTTGGCATTCTTTCCATTGATTCAAATACATTGATTTTTACCTAATAATAAAAAGTCAAAAGTGTTTACATATTCAAACTATGAGTTTTCGCTTTATCGTCAAAAATCGACGAGACGTTTCCAAGACATCTTTATACGAATTCCAAGAGGTTTTGCTGTGTGATTTTAAAATTTTCAGGATCCAATTATTATAAGATCGGTTGTAGAAAGGCAACAATGAGTCTTTTTTACATCAAGATATTCTTGTATTATATTCTTCACATCAAGATATATCAAACAACATATAAAACAACTATGTCAAATACTAAATGAAGAAAATACGTGTGTTCACTTTAATCATAATATAATAATATTCTGAAATTTGCATATATCATTCTACTATTATAGTTATTAACGTTACAAGAGCGATGTGAAGCCGGATTCGGTTGCATCTCGGATTACAATATTCAACCTCATCCGTTATTAGAGTATCGGCGACGTTTTGATTCCGAGGAAGGAACAAACCACGTACCCCGTAATTCTACAGAAAAATCCCAACATGGAACAGCTTGACAATATCACAACAATATTATGAACAACGTTAGTTTTTTGTGTTCGCGAGTTCGCTTTATAACAACGATCATGAATGTAATTGAAGACTCTGAGGAACGAAATCAAAATTCTTCAGAAATATTGTGAGAATCATGTGCAGCGAGTGTTGATTC
This sequence comes from Zygogramma bicolorata, assembly GCA_032362365.1. NCBI lineage: Eukaryota > Metazoa > Arthropoda > Insecta > Coleoptera > Chrysomelidae > Zygogramma > Zygogramma bicolorata. The sequence continues at coordinate 291,249 of JAVJAQ010003784.1, read as the reverse complement.
ACTACCGATAATAACAATTTGGTAAAGTGACACTTCATAATATGTAAGAACTTGAAGAATGTATTTTCTTTCATGGAATTCGATAATACAATATACATTGGAGCTGCTGGAATCCATTGAGGAAAAATATAAAGTATGTTGCTAGTTAGCTGGGTATTGGATAAAATGAAGGAAATCGTGCTATGGTAGAAACTTCATTTATTTCTGTGGTGAAATGATGAACAGTCGGCAATGTATTGCTTCTCTGGAGATGTTTTCATTGCCGCCGCCTTTCTGAAATCGGCTTATCGACAGTACAGCGTTTCACCCTATCCTCGTGAGTTCAACAACCTGTTTTGTTATTTGAAACAAAATCATAGCCGAAGAAGTCATAACGTATCATCAGAAGAGGTTTTTCCCCTACCTTGATTCGCTTGATATTTTTTGAGCATTAAAAATGTTTCCTTTTTTGCCAGTCTAGAGATTGGAAATGTCTCTTTGCTCGAGCACTCAATTAAAATGATAAAATTTTTGCTGGCGGCGCCAAGTACAATCGATTTTGAATTTTCGCGTTGTGGAGTTGGAGAAACGTACGATTAAATGACAACAGAAACTCACGAACAACAATTATATTTAGGATAAAACCAACTCTTTGTAACACCAATAACCAATTATAGGAGTGGGTTTCGAATTAATCATCACTTCACCCAATAATTATTATTGATTACAACTTTTCATTGTGGAAATACTTTCACATTTTGATTACTAGTTTCCAATAAAATCAATATATTGTGAACCATAAATAACAATTAAAACGGAAGATGATTGATTACACGTAACGTTTCATAATTAATATTTATAGTCAGAAGGCAGGATCGTCGTAGACTTACTAGCCTGCGCTGCAAAAAGCGAGATATGGATGAAAAATGATATATTCATTTCTATAATCTGTTTTTGACTCGCTCAATAATTTGTATAAACATATTACAGTTGAAACCGCTTATGATAAGGAATAATTTAATATGTCCATCATGCAAAAAATCTAGACATGGCATTAAAAGCATTTCATTTGATTCATCTGGATTTGCTATCGAATTCAAAGTATTGGCAATTATACAAGATGTTTGTTAATAGTATGCTCATAAGATTTGTTTTTGGTCTATTTTGAGAAAAAACTCGCTTTAATTATATTATATGTCGAAGGTTTTAACTTTTGTATAACAAGGTATTGACTTTTCGTTTTCGAATAGTTGGGTAAGACACTAGATATTTCTGTGGAATATAATTTCTTTCATCCATCAAGAAGTATTACGTGATGAACAAGATAATTTGTCAAAGAATGTAGACTTTCACGGCCAGCAACTGATGAATTGATAGAGGTTTCCGGGCTCCTCAGCCGTGGTCATAGGTTTTTGGGCCTGGCGTTTCGTCTGCATCTGCGGCAGACATTTTCAAAGGCGATGCGTCAATGGTCAAAGTATTCTTCCCTGCTGCGAGGCTTCGATTTGATGTGGTTCAGATGACGTCTCACTATTTGTGGGACCTAGAATCGGACTATCCATTAACTCTAAATGATTTTCCGAAACCAATTTTTTTTTCATTGGGAGGATCCGTGTATTTTGAACAGCTGGTATACATGTTCTGTGGATGTTTAGGCTCTCTTCTTTGCGGTTGAAATTTTTTTTATGCTTCTGAATTTCTATGGCCTCCCTAGTTGCTCACACCGAATCATTTCTAATAGGAAAGTGATATGCTACTTTTAAAAAAAATATTTTTGAACTTCCAATCATTTTCTGGAAATTATCAATTCAACAATATAAAATGCGCGCTGGGTTTCAGAAAAGATACTAGGGTCTTATCAAAGTTAGCAGTTAGAGGGATTCACTGAGAGATTCTCAGATATACGTAATATATTATTATTCATTTCATAGTGTCTCAGGCTTCCTGCATAATTTTACGCTAATTACCCTGTGAAATAGAATAGCCGGAATTGGTGCTGTATAAAGCTAGACATTTGACACTAAAAGTCAGACATCGGCTTCTCGGAAACCAAATATAAAGTAAAAAAAAACGAACGATTTTCAGCTTTTTTCTGATATAATTAATGGTTCAAATAAAAACAAAATATAATATTTTTTGGGCTATAAAACTATACAATGAAAAATTATCTTTGGTATTTGAATTATATTCTCAACTTTGTTCGAAAATCTCTAACTAGTTGGCTGTACTTTTTTCAACCAACTCCATCTAAAATTTCGCTTTCTTCAGATATCATATTGTGAATTTCTGAACATATTGAATCAAAATTTCAGAATGTCATCTTCGCAGTAGTCAATTTAATAGTTCATTTCATTCCTCCGTCCACTGAGAATTTATCAAAGAGAAAACTCTCTCAACGTTCGCGTTATGACCTATAATTACAAAATAGTAGTCAGATAACTTCCGAGGGGTGTTTCAGTTTTGTAAAATTTGTACAATAAATCAGAATTTCTAGTTGATTTCAGTATTGCTCCAAGGATTTCAGGAGTGATTTCTCGATTTCAACATGGCTTTTGAGAAGATTTCTAGTGAATTTTGTTTACCAGATTTCCGAAGTGAAACACCCTTCGTTAACTTCAGGAGTTCAGAATGCAATTCTTCATTTCCGAATGATTCAAAATAAGCTGTTCACTTTTTATATGCTAACAGGTTTTCGAAGTCAGTTTTCTTTTTTATCTTCCAAAAAAAATGGTGAAAGGTTCATTGTCCTTCATTGGCGCGAAGCAGACCGAAAAGTCTACTCAAGGCCGGACACTCGAATGTTAGGCCGGACAGGACTGAAAAAAGCCTACCATTTCCGGCTAAATCCGAGCAGATGGAAACCCTATGTCCAGACTAAGCTGAATCCTTAGACAATGCTCATACTTCATACTTCCACAATCAAAGAACACATTCCGTAAAAGGTATTATTCTGATAACTTCACAAGTTCAAACAATGCGTTCCGTAGATGTGTAACAACATAAAACACCAGATTATTCAAATCACTGATGAACCGTTACACCAGCTACCTATTTATTTTCCATTTTCCTAATGAATAGAGCTATATTCTCATCATATGCTTCATCATTTCAAGTAATCTCTAAACTCAGTGATTCAAAATATAGATTTAGGAAATCACTATGTGTAACCTTATGGAGGATCATTTGGCATTGAAAAAATATTTCATATAGTTGATGAGCACACTCAAAAAATTGGTTGAAAACCAAATCATCTGAAGAAAAAATTAACGAATGGCCTGTCTCAACTCAACTATACAGTGGGTTAATGGGCTGACACCTGTCAGAAAACAGTTACTCTCCTGGAATCAAATAATTCTATGGAAAAATTCGTTCAGGTCAGTGTCAGCTTACCTAAATACTAGGTTAATGTACTAATACTTGTAGAAGACAACTACTTCTCTGGCAATACAACGAAGGTCGTTGAATTATACATGTATCAGTGCAGAGTTCTCCACAAAAAATTCCTGCATATGCTTCTGGTGATACAAGAGTTGAAATCAGTTTTCAATATAATTCCTGGGTTTTCCTGCTTTGAAGTAGCAAATGCGCTACCGTACAAATAAGTAAAAGCCCCCAGAGCGCTTCGGCACCCAAGATATCAGTTGACCCTTGCCAGCGCAAGGCTCTGTCTTCTGGGAGTACTTGTGGGAGTGTTCAACAAAGGAAAAATATCGGTGAAAAAATGAAAAAAAAATTGCAGGGCACACTTGCAGACCGGTTCCAGGCTTATTGAACTCTAGTCAGTGCGAGGTAGTTCCCACCAACAACTCGATAGTCGTTGATTTTCCATATTCGAAAATCTCCTTCGATTGTCTCATGCTTCGTAAAAGGCTGATAACAAAGAGCAAAAAAGCCGTCATTCGCCTTCTGCAGTTAGACGAGGCAACCAAAAGCAAACCTTTTGCAATTTGCAAACTCTTTTCCTATTCACATTTCCCTATGCAAATTACACAAATTTTTTCAAATACAACACCAACTAAACTTCGATCAAGTCCCTTGATTTATCTGACATCGAATTCGACTCTTTTAATCGTTATTTCTTATTGTGTAAGACGTGAAGAGCCAGAACTGTATTGAATAAAATTCTTGTTCGACCCACCGAATCAATCCTCGAATCCACACAAGGAGTAGTGATTGATGAAATGTGATATATTTCTGTTAGACATCCGTGATCTGAACTTGTACAAGTAATAGGGTCATGAAGACGGTGAACCAGACATTAAATTAGGAAGATATTAAATGATAAAGATATATGTTCAAGAAGGGAATTGTCGCAGTTGGTTGTATGCCCAGCTCATGATCAAGAGATCTTGAGTTAGGTTCTCCAATCGGGAAATGACTGTTCCTCGTTTCATAGCTGACAGGTCCGCAAATAACCATGCTGCTTCTCAGGTATGACAATAGGAGTTGGTTAAGAAAGCAAGAAAATCCAATCTCTCTAAAATGAAGTCTAGAAAAAGATCATTCACATTCAATGAATACGTTTATGAATAATCATTCATTATTTTCTTATTTGCTCGTTTTGAATTCCGGAAATTGAGATGAATCAAGGCGGTTCAATTATGTTTTGCGTGTATTCAAGTGTTTTGTGGATGGGTTACAGGATAGAGTGCATTATAGATTCGAATCTTGTGGTTGAGATGAATCAGCGCGATTTATTGATTTTTGCGGGCATACAATTTTTTTGTGAGTGTGTTACACGATTGAGTACGTTACAATTACTTTTAGAAAAACTTGTAGCCAAATGCTCTTTTGAAGGAGAAAAGGCCCATACATTATAGAGGAAGGGAGATAAGTTCATAATGTTTGTTTCCATCAGAAGTCAGAAGGTCTAAGAATAATTTCAGGGTCATTATAATAGTAACCAAAAATAGATTACACCTGAGGATTTGTCTGAAACTAGCTCGATAAATACGTAGGGATACGCAAAAAAGGCGAGGATACCCTATGAGGTGACGATATCACAGTGTGCAAGATTGTATTTGTAACGATATTTTCAATGGATTTATTGAAGGGGCTCAAATATTGAAATTAAAAAAAGATAAGCCCTAGCAATAACCATGTCTACCAATTACATTAATCGATCTGTTTTAAATACATCCGTCACCAGCCAAGCTTGTAAACAAACTTGGCTGATAGTACTTTTAATTTTTTTCTTACATAACAATATTCATTTTCCCCTTCTTAATGCATATCAACAAGTGAATCAACACATGTTTGTAGAACAAGTCTCGTTTCAATCGGTTTCGTTGAGTGTTCAGAACAGCTGAACATCTGCCCTACGAGTTACGGCCGAATGAATGTGACCGTTAGAAAAACAACAGCGAACTTACATTTCTAGAGGGGTAGGAAGCCCATTCAGAGGGCGGGTGTTTCTAGTTTTAGATGGCAAAAGGTAGTGGAACAGGGTTGACAAGCTCTGAATTATATTGTCGAACCCAAACGAATCATGGGCTTCGTTCAGCGGTGCTCAACCGTTGAGTGATGTGCCAACTTGTTCGGCTGAACGGACCGCTGCACCATTGATCACTCTAAACCGTTGAGCAGCGGCTCAACACGTTTAGTGATTATTCTCAACGGTTGTGCACCGCTGAACGAAGCCATTGTTTCACAGAGAGTACCTATATAGGAAATCGTACGAATTTTTTCCCGTGTGTCATCAATCAGTGCATATTAAACAATTCGAAAAATCAGTGAAGGAGATAATTTTAGCACTTTTCTGATCGGGAGAAATGTATTAGAGCAATATATTAGATGTACCCATATCATATATAGAACGTTAGCTGAATATTAGTAGGAAAACAACTAGAGGTACTTGTGCATCATGAAGGGCATCAAGCTGCAGAAACTTCGCAATGATATCACGATGAATTCACAACCAACAGCGAATAAATGTCATAGATTCTAGTTCGAATATAAGTAATGGAGTGCGCCTGATAAACCGGAAGGCAGTGACACATTTTTGGACTACGTTTTTACAGTCTCCCTTTGAAAAATAATGACTACAGCAGAAATGGAAAAAATAGTCCGAATTATCTGTCAATGCTTTCTGGCATATGACTTTTTTACCTATAGACTACATGGTTCTCTTTTCTATGAACAGAATGCAATGCTATCATATATTATGCCATATTGCAAGTATGTGCTTCATCTCGTCAGATTTTGATGACGCACGTGCAAAATTCTATCAACCCAGCTATCTCGGACTTCGTATATTTCTGAAAATGTTTCATTGGTTTTGGTGATTGCAGAAAGTTAAGGCTTCTCATTGGTTGGAATGTACCTACAAATGTGAATTTTTCTTCTTATTTCATACATACAAGGAACAGTTTTCTTTAGCACAGTTACATTTCGGGCTGGACTAAAAGTCTGCTCTTCTCACTTATGTAGATTTCCAATTGTTTCCAAATCTAAGAACCAAAGATATAATTATCGGATACTGTTATTATACTGTTTGTTTTCGTACGGTGGTTCCCTGCCAAGTTAGCAATGAAGTTGAAAATTCAATCTACTGCTGCTCAACCATTTATTTTTTGGGCACTGTTTTTTTTCATCATACTAGTTCATGATTCTGTTACTACTTAGTAACCAACTGAATAACAGTGCACTTTGCGGCCAGTGCGGGCATAAAAGTTACTTTATGGCCTGCACGTGTCATAAAGACAAAATGTTTTTCTGTGTTTCAATTTTTTCAGTGCCTCCTCAGCAGTCTCTGGTTGAAATCGATTCAAATTTTCAATTTTTTTTCAAACATTCGTTAATGCAATGATGAACTATAGTCGGGCTTTTCAAAAGATAGAATCCAAGGACGCGTGAACAGTGAATGCCTGCATAGCCACGCCTTCTAAACTGAAATAAATGAAGAACTGTTTACACTATACTGTACTCATTCGTGCTTTGTATTTACGTGTGTTACGTTAACTAAATAATATGGATGGAAACACTCTTTCACCTCCAAGAAAAAGATAAAAAAAAAACATTCAACTGTAGAGGAAAAAGGTGTAATAATGAACACTTATAAAAAAGCATCCCAAGAGTTGATGGGAGGACGACGCGGCGACGTTTTTGTTGAGTGGTGTAAATCGGACTTGTAACATTGGGGAGAGGAACATTCAAAGAGTGCGTGCCGTTCACGTGATCATTCTATCTTTTCAGCGGCTACACTATAGTATGGCATGAAAGTGTGATGGAATCCACGAGTATGAAAAGATGTTTATGACCCTTGGGCCAGAGGCCCTCGGCTTTGGAATATTATCGCCCTCAGGGCATGAACAACTACTTTATACCCTTGGTAAATGAATAACTATACTTTGAGGTTTATAGCTCATCATAAAATAAGCATGATTAAAACAAAATAGGATTGAAAAGCACTATAGATTTGTGTATATCAGTTCTTTCCAAGTGAGTAGTGATTAAATAATGAATCATGGCCTACTCTGTATATCTATAGCTTTCAAGAATAATTTGATCCTTTTCACGATCAGAGGATTTGGTTCTGATGCGAAAACTCTTTCAACTGATGATTATATCGAATTATTTTTGATTTCAATTCATTCATCCTATGATGATTCGTGAAAAAATTATTTTATGTATTTTGAGATGATGACTCTGTGACAGATAGTTTTCTTCAAACAGTCGAGAACATAATTCGAGTTTTGAGTCTGAGGATGTTGAAATCATCAAATTTGGCGGACGGTTATATGTTCGAAAATATGTATAGGTCCTGGACTAATGCAGGAATGAATACCAGGCGCGTGCCTAGGGTAATTTCATGGGGGGGGTAATCACCCATTTCAGGACCAATATTTCCTACGTTTTAAAAAGTTAAACTTCAGTAACACTAAGGCATTCATATTTAATTCTTAAAAAAAATTAACAAAATGTTCTTTAAAACAATAGCTCGAATATGAGAGAGTGTAAAAATAAATAAACAGAATATATTTCAAAATGAAAACAATAACTCAAAAATAAAAAAATGTAAAACTAAAAATAAATAACAGAATAAATATTCTTCGAAACGAAAACAATAACTCGAATATAAAAGAATGTAAAAATAAATAAAGAGAATATCATTCAACACAAAAATAATAACTGAAAAACAAGTAAATGTGTAACTGAAAATAAATTAGCAGAATATTCTTCAAAACGAAAACAATAATTCAAAAATGAGAGAATGTACAACTAAAAATATATAAACATAACAAAACAGACAAAATAATAAAAACAGGTTACCTATAAATGATAAATGAATGGTATCAAATTGTAAATTCCATATTTCTTTGTTTTTTAGCACTAAATCTGTCAATGATATTATTTATATTAATTTTCATATCCCGATGTATATTCAGCAAGGCAAGTCCTGTTAAACGAGTGTCCGACATGGTTGATCTAATATAGGTTTTCAGTCTTCTTAAAGTCGAGAAACTGCGTTCTGCCGAAGCGACAGATACCGGTAATGTCACTTGAATTTGTAAAATAGTGTAAATTAAAGGGTAAATATTTTTATCACACTTCAATAATGAATCGATTCCAGTATGAGGTTTTTCATGACAATTCTTCCATTCATTTATCCATAGTTCCAGTTCTGATGATAATCTACGGTATAAAGACGTTTCAGATTCACTTGTAGTTATTTGGGACAAAAATGCTACCAAATTGTTTTTACAGTTTTCCAGCTGTACATGTGAATGTTCCAAGCAGATGGAAGGTACAACATTTGAAAAATAGAACACAGCTTTATTGTTGAATCTGAATTTTAAATCCTCTATAACACTATCAAGGACAGGAAAATAGACAGCGATTCTATAATAATCCTCAGGATTAATACATTGCACGTTTGTTCTCATGGTTTGTTTACCTACCACCCGTGGCATAGTAATGTCGATCTCTAACATTTCGTGAATCTTCGTTATGTCTTTGTAAATTTTATTGAAATTATCGTCACCTTTCTCTCTTTTATATTGCAATGTTTGTAAAACATTCGTAATGATCTTCTCAGCATACAAATTATCTATAGTTTTAGTCTGCAAAATTTTACTCAAGTTTATTGTGAGTCCTAATACATCTGATAAACAGCATAAACTTACAATGAAGTTGGTGGAAATCAAGGATAATTTCAGACAAGCAGCTTTAGATGCGGAATCTCTCTCCCTCCAATTTGATATGAAATCAAGGGATTCAATGATACTTGAAAAACTTTCTCGAAATCGCTGAATTGATTCATGTCTTTCAACCCACCTTGTATCACATAACTTTTTTAAATTCTTTCCATTAACGTGCAATAGAACACTGTGTCTCTTGGAAGATGAATTGAAAAAGGTGATGACTTCTTTCATGATACCAGTAGCATTCCTTATTGACTGAACATTTGAACTCTTCGAAATAGATAAATTCAAGGCGTGATTACTGCATGGGCACTTCAGAGCATTTTTCAATTCTTGTTGCAATTCTTTAACGGCGCCTTTCTGTTCACCCAACATTAAATTGCACCCATCGGTACCAATTCCCACACAATGATCCATATTCAAATTCAAATATTTCATTAGTTTCACGACAGTTTGTGCTAAAATTTTGCCTGTCATAACTGGTTCTATCGAAGGTTCATTGTAATTAGATGCGTGACAATTTATAAAACCGACAAAATCTTCGAAAATTTGATTTTTTGAAACATACCTGAGTGTGACAGACATTTGTGAGATATGACTAACGTCTGTAGTTTCATCAAATATAATACAGTAGTACTTACACTCTGTAATCCTCTTCAATATAGTAGTTATAATTTCCTCTTTACAATATTCGATCAGTTCATTTTGAGTTTTTGCGCTGATGTACGTTGCTTTTGAAGATGAGTTTTTCAAATGTTCTTTCAGTACGGTATCTCCACTTTCGACGCGAAAACGTAAAAGTTCTCTAAAATTCCCTTCATTTGCAGTGGGTGAAGGTTCTACATCTAAATCTATATCTTCAGTTTCAGAACTTTTTATCCCAATAGCTCCACTATCTCTATGTCCTCTTAATGGAATATTCTGCCGACCCAAAAAGATAATGCTCTCAATAATAGAAGTGAGACGCTTCCTATTTTCGATAATTTGTTCTCGTCTTTCAGTGTCCAACATATTAATTACCTTGTTTTTTTCGTCACAGTAGTTCTTGGTGAAATTCCTTGCATTTATTACTGATTCTTTATGAAAGCTACTTTCTTGATGACTGACCAAATCCCCGTCTTTTCCCAGTAATTTGGAATATTTGCATAATGGAGTTTTAATTAGTTTGTTTAAAGGGGTCTGTTTGTGTTGACCACCGTACTTTGCGAATAACAGGCAGTATTTGCAGAATATACCTTTTTTCGAAACTGAAAATGTTAACTTTTCGAACAGCTGGAAATGTTTCTGGGACAGATAGCATTTCACGTCCTTGTTTTTCTTTGTGTGTAATGAGAAAGGATATATGAATTCTTTGCCTGGTACCATAGCATATTTCAAAATGTTCATTTTCTGCAAGTCTGTAATCATATCGTGATCTAGAACTTTTCCAGCATCCATATCATTTTCAGACATACACACTTCGCCTTCTTCAATTTCCATTTCTCTGGAGCTGGAGTTTCGTAACTGATTACCACAATCTCCAGTTTTTGAAACTGTTGAACTTGTAGATGGCTGATTATTAATAATATCATTGATATAATCCACGCCCTCTGATTCCTTTTCGTTTTTAATTTCTTTTTCTTCCTCCTTTTGCTTTTTTACAACTATGAAGTTATCTAACGTGTTTTGGGACCTCTTCATTTTCGAATATCGACAATAACAACAGGTACACCAAAGTGTCGAAATCCTGAAAATAGTTAAAACAGTAAGTAATTATACCTACTCAGTACTCACTACTAAAATCATTATTCGGTTCCGGTATGTCGCGCCCAATGCTACAAAGTTAAAAATCTCACCTTCTTGTTCTAAACAACGATAACACTCATAAATTTTATTCCATATAAGAATAGATAAAGATAAAAATGATGCACCCTAGCATAGCCAACAAAACACAATGAACGACGAACTTATTTCGGCGTATTCCCGACTATTTCATTTCAAGTATATAATGTATTTACATAAGCACCTGCTTCGTGAATATTCGGCCGTCGTTGTGTCGGCGAACAATAACAAATAAAATAAAAACCCAGTTCACTCAACACTCAACTCCATAATGCGCCACCCTGATTGCGAAATTTATAATTTAATGTTGTGACTAGAAGCCTGAAGACTAGAAGACAGGTGTGAAAGCCCATCGTTGTGTCTTCATCATCATCATTTTTTAAGTTTGAAAATAAGGAATGTTCAAATTTTTTCATCATCATCGTGGTCATGGGGGGGGTAATTACCCCATTACCCCCCCCTCAGGCACGCGCCTGATGAATACTCCCACATCTCATGATGCTACATATAAACTGCATATCTGAATGAGACTCGAAACCAGCGAACATATCATTACGTAGGCCAGGTAACAAATAAAACCAGCTCATCAATCTTACAGAACATTTTTTCGCTTCATTGTACGTTCTAGGAATGATATTGAAGTTAACACGTTCCTTTTCACCAAGCTGAAAAATGCCAATGAGGTATTTTGACGTTATCAGGTAAAAATATCGCCAAGAATGAACTAACGTTGTCATTGTACTAGATAAAATCGATGAAACTTGTCTGTGTTTCATTTCAATATATTTATGTGAATCTAGAAGAATTAATGTAATTCGTGTGGTTTTCTGACTGTTTTTCATTTCAAAATCAGGCAGAGTGAAAAACATAACGTTGTTCGGATTATAGATTACTCATGAAACAACTTTCCATTAGTAATTCTTCTTAATGATTATCTCAATGCACTTCTATCCACCCTTAATGTTTTTCACATTCTTTTGGTTCACAAATATCTATGGTCTTGCATCTGAAAATATTCTCAAATCATCTTTTCATCCTCCATATGATACTCGAATATCAATTTTTTTCTCCTGAAGATGCTAACCTTGTTAGCGAAACGCGCGTCGAGTTCAAAAATATCAGTTTGGTGTTAAGTTACGTTAGGCCCCAAGCAGTTGTGTGGTCCGTTGAAGCCTCTCCGTTTGGTGAAGAACAGTTCCGTTGAATTACTCTTGTATACTCAAAAGCACCCACAAATAAAGATAATCGATCTTACTATGTGTTGTTTTAATGAATAAACAGCAGGTAACAACTCTGTGACTGGACTTGAACTGAACTTAACTTCTATCAACAATCCACAGAATTTATAGTAAAATAGAATGTAAACAAGAAAATAAACTTTGAAATAAAATACATGTCAGCAAATATAAAGTTTGGAATGAAATGAGAGTAAGCACTGATATTTCACGGAAGAAAATAGGTGTCAACAATATTGAGAGATAACTTTCGGAAATAAATCATTGTCATCACTTATAAGATAAAGTTTGGAAATAAAAAGGAATCAGCATATTTAGTTATAGTAAACAATATAGTCCAGGATAAATTATAGTCCAGGGCTGGTCTGAAGGAATGAAAAATGTAATTGTTAGGGTAATTGATATCTAGGGAACGTTTCAACTTTTCACCAAAGGTTCCAATCTCATCGTTTAATCTCCCTATCGTTTCAGAGGTACGACTGTGACGGTGCCAAGTATATAAATGTGCATTGGGAAGTTTTAGATATGTCACTGTTTCATTGAAAATTCCAGTTATCCGTCTCAGACTGAATTGTTTACTGATGCACCATCCATCACTATATCCCAGGAAAATGCATTATCCTGAATATGATAATTGAATAATTCAGTCATTATTTTTATTTGGAATTCTGAGAGTTCCGCATTCTTTGATTTCATACTGGAGATTATTTACTATCAGGTGGATTTTCATCGTCAATTTGATTTTCACTTGATCGTAGCAAAGTGCAAGCACCAGGATTAGTTGTATTTATTTTTGAAACAATTACAAAACAATGAATTCTCACATTTAAATGTATTGTAGTGTATTTGTGGACCAGTGTATACCACGTTTAGGTTTGCCAGTGTAGAAAGACTGATTTGTTTGCGTTGTTTTTTATGTACTTTTTCCTCTCTGTCGGAATGTGAAATTTGGATTGGAATGTTTCAGGCATTCATTCTGAACTGGGTGTCGAATATAACAGTCTTCTGCATTTAGTTGTTTTAATTAATTGTTACCCTTTATAAGTAATTCAGTCCGAAGTAAGGACATAACATTGTGGCGACGAGTTTGAGTGGGATCTACGCGCTTAGTTATCAAGTGCTGTGCTGGTTCTGTGAAGAAAATGGCAGAAGCTAGACTTGGACACTTGCGAGAATTTTCGCTAAAAAATTCCGACTGGCAAATTTTCAAGGCCCGTTTGGAGAACTATTTCGCGGCGAACGACATGAAAGCTGGTACCAAAATGCGAGCAGTTTTGCTAAACGTCATGGATCAAGATGCTTACAAACTGATGTTTGATTTGCTGAGTCCAGAGAAACCCGAGGTCAAATCTTACGCACAGTTAGTCGCGTTATTTGATGAACATTTTCAAACCCAAAGGTCACCTTTTGCTGCTCGATTGCAATTTTATTCTGCTTGTCGGGAACCAGATGAAACAGCGAGTCAATGGGCAGCCAGATTGAGAGGATTAGCAGTTGGTTGTGGCTTTGGAGACGAGCTGGAGGTTTGCTTGAGGGACAGATTTATTTTTGGATTTGGAAAAGGGACCGTTTTCGACCGTTTGATGGAGGAGAAGATTGATGTAAAATTCAAGAAGGTTATCGAAATCGCGGCTTCAAAGATGGCGTCAAACGACATGCAGGAGGTAGCTGTAAAAATTGAACCTGTGAATCATATTAGGGGAGGAAGGCGTGGTCAGAACTGGACAAACACGCAGCAAGGTACAGGTGCAACACCGAGTTATATTGGCAAGCAGCAGAGATGTGACATTTGCGGACGCACGAACCACAAAAAAGATAAGTGCTTTTATAAAAACTCCATTTGCTTACATTGTAAAAAGCCTGGTCATTTAGCAGCGGTTTGCGATAGTAAAAATAATTTTCAATACAAAAACAGTTCAGAACATAGAAGAAATTATAGATATAATTTTATTGATGAAGGCTTTGTCGATGTGAACAATGAAAGTGGAAATAATGCAAACAATAATGATGATATCTCTTTGTACTATAACGATATTTTTTTTGAAGATAATTTTGAAAATGATTCATTCGCATGCCATACCCCTCCTGAACGCACTAATGAAAATATTTGTTTTAATTTGGAACCCTACACCATAAGGGTATCTGTTGAAGATATTTCCATGACATTTCAAGTTGACACAGGCAGCGCAATATCTTGTTTTTCTTATGACTTTTATCGTAACAATTTCAAGTCACGGGAGCTGGAAGAAACTAATAAATATTTCGTTTTTTACAACGGGCAACAAATTAAGCCTGATGGATATTTGAATCTGAAATTAACATATGAAAATAAGGAGCATAGGATGACATTTTTTGTAATTAGACATGGTGGTCCACCAATATTGGGTAGTGATTTCTTGTCAGCATTCAACATTGGATTGGCATTGAATTATTGCGAAAAAAAATTGGATAATTTGTTGAGACAGTATCCCGAAATATTTGAGCCCGGATTGGGGAAATTCAATAAGGGGATTGAAAAAATTCATTTAAGGGAAAATGCTACCCCAAAGTTTATCAAGGCCAGGCCTGTGCCTTTTGCAATTAAAAAACAAGTTGAGGCAGAAATCAAACGTTTACTTGTTTTAGGTGTTATATCCCCGGTGGAGCACAGCTGCTGGGCAACCCCTATAGTACCAGTCTTTAAAAAAAATGGTCAAATGAGAATCTGCTCCGACTTCAAGGTGACTCTCAACCCCCACATTCTGGTGGATTAGCACCCTCTACCCAGGATAGATGAGCTCTTCTGTAAGCTTCAGGGAGGGGGAGAATACAGTAAGCTAGATCTGTCACAGGCATTTCAACAAATTGAGGTTGATGAGCAAAGTAAGGAGCTTTTAACAATTTCTACACATTTGGGCTTGTTTAGGCATAATAGACTTCCTTTTGGAGTTGCGTGCGCACCA
The DNA here is from genome assembly GCA_032362365.1 of Zygogramma bicolorata. Taxonomy (NCBI): domain Eukaryota; kingdom Metazoa; phylum Arthropoda; class Insecta; order Coleoptera; family Chrysomelidae; genus Zygogramma; species Zygogramma bicolorata. The sequence goes on along the minus strand of JAVJAQ010003784.1, from coordinate 276,129 downwards.
GCAAAATTCCAAAAAATAATGGATAATTTATTTAGTTCATTTGAAGGGGTGGCTGTCTTCCAAGATGATATTTTGATCACCGGTAAGAATAACGCAGAACACTTGATTAATTTGAAAAGGGTTTTAGATACTTTGAAGCAGTCAGGGTTGAAAGTTAATTATGACAAATGCAAATTTTTTCAAAAGAGCATCGAATACTTGGGTTTTGTGATAGACAAGGATGGTTTGCACCCCTCGAATGAAAAAACGAAGGTTATAGATGAAACCCCCAGACCGGAAAATGTTAAACAGTTTTTTGGGGGGAATAAATTATTATGGTCGTTTTTTGCACAATATGTCTACATTTCTAAGCCCCTTGTATAAATTGTTGAAAGCTAATACCAATTGGAACTGGACCAGCGATTGTGAACAAGCCTTTAATTATGTTAAAAAATCTTTAAAATCCGCCAATGTCCTAGTTCACTATAATCCTGATTTGGAGTTGAGACTAACAACGGACGCGAGCGCTGTGGGTATTGGGGTCATTTTAAGTCACAAATTCCCCAATGGAGATGAAAAACCCATAGCCTTCGCCTCGAGAACTCTCTCAGAGTCGGAACAAAAATACTCCCAAATCGAAAAAGAGGCATTGTCAATTATTTATGGGGTTTTGAAGTTCAATCAGTACTTGTATGCAAATAAATTTAAACTGATTACGGATCATAAGCCCTTGGTGACAATATTTGGGGAACATAAGGCAATCCCCCAGTTTTCTGCCAATAGGTTGAGGCGTTGGGCTTTGATCTTGTCTGGGTACAATTATGAAATTGAGTACATAACTAGCAACAAAAATAGGGCTGATTGGCTATCACGTTTACCTTCTAGGGAAAATAAAGATTTCTTGGGGGATGAAGTTAGTGACATAAATTATTTTAATTTCTTCTCGAATAGTTGTGAGATAAAATTGAATTTTAATGAGATTAGGGAGGCAACAAAGGAGGATATATTACTGAGCAGAGTTAGGGACTTCGTTGACAATGGCTGGCCAAAAAAATGCAAAAATGCTCATTTCCAACCATACTTTGTAAAAAAAAATGATTTGATTGTTAATGATGATTGTATATTTTGGAACCACAAGTTAGTCATACCATCCTGTTTGCGAAGTTATGTCTTAAACGATTTGCATAGTTCTCACATGGGTGTTGTGCGAATGAAAAGACTAGCTCGCGGGTACTTTTGGTTTCCTGGAATAGATAAGGATATAGAAAAAATCGTTAAAAGCTGCGAGGCCTGTAGTTTTCATTCACAAAACCCTCCAAAGGCAGAAATATCTCCATGGCCCGTACCTACTGGTCCTTGGGAGAGAATTCACATTGATTTTGCTGAATTGAATAATAGTTATTTTTTAGTAATAGTTGATGCTTTCACCAAATGGCTGGAGGTTTTCGAAATGCCCACTATAAGCTCTAGTGCAACAATCAAAGCTCTGAGGAGGCTTTTTTCCACTTTTGGCTTGCCCAAGACTTTGGTATCTGATAATGGGCGATCTTTTGTTTCTGAGGATTTCGAAAGGTTCTTGTCACTCAACAACATCAAACACATAACTAGCCCCCCGTATTCTCCCTCTTCAAATGGGGCTGCAGAAAATGGTGTGAAGGTTTTCAAAAGTGGTATCAAAAAATATATTTTCAATAATCCCAGCAAAGATCTAAACCTGGGGTTATGCAGGTTTTTATTCGACCATAGAAATACACCACACTCTACTACAGGGGTCAGTCCTGCAGAGCTAATGTTTGGCCGTAACTTGAGAACGAGATTTTCCACCCTTTTACCAGTTGATTTTCCAAGAAATAGACTACAAAATGAAAGGGATATTCTGAAAAGGGTTGAGAATCAACAACAAAAACAAATTAAGTATAGCGGGGGTAAAAAAGATGTTAAGTTTAGTTTAGGCGAATTAGTTTTAGTAAAAAATTATAAGGTTCCTAACAAGCCCAGTTTCGTAAAAGGAGAAATAACTAAAATTATAGGCAAACGTACATATTTAGTTGAAATACCTGAACTGGAGAAAATTTGGAAAAGACATGTTAACCAAATAAAAAAGTGCATTGAACTACCGAGAAAAATTGAGTATAGTAGTTCCGGCTCAAGTTCAGATATTTCAGAAGGAAGTAAGGATGAGGATGTAATTGTAGATGTCACCCATGAAAAAATTATTGAAGTAAGTCCAGTAAATAATAACGATAGTATTTCGACCCAATCTAGCCCTGCTGGCAGTAATTCTAGTTCCGACATCTTTCCAGAGCCTGATGTGGCGTTTACCAGGCCTAAAAGAAATATTAAACCTCCAGATAGATTAACTTACCAATGATAATAAAGAGGCCAGCAGAGCAGGGTGATTAGGTTCCTGTTTTCTGTTTTGATTATCCTTCTAAGGGGGAAAATATTGTAGTGTATTTGTGGACCAGTGTATACCACGTTTAGGTTTGCCAGTGTAGAAAGACTGATTTGTTTGCGTTGTTTTTTATGTACTTTTTCCTCTCTGTCGGAATGTGAAATTTGGATTGGAATGTTTCAGGCATTCATTCTGAACTGGGTGTCGAATATAACAGTCTTCTGCATTTAGTTGTTTTAATTAATTGTTACCCTTTATAAGTAATTCAGTCCGAAGTAAGGACATAACAGATAAACATTTTAATACGAAGTGAAAACCCCAGTGGAAGATACATGCAAGTTGTTTGACATGTATTCTTCACAAGTTAAAAATTTTGCGAAATCTGAAAAAAAGCTCTTTTCGGACGAACAAAATGATCAGCACTGTTTGAATTTCATTATTTTGTGGTGGATGGATTATTTCTTCGTAGTTTTTTGGGTTCTTGACCTACCACAACCTGAAAAAATTAGAATCAATATTGGAATAATCTATACAAGTGAAAGGCAAATTTTAAAGATATAAGTTCTTGTATCTTTTTCATAGGCAGGATCTGAGTTATACGAGTTGCTGACTAATAGAACGTGTTCCATCTAGAAAGAACTGTTTCATAATCAACTCAGCAACTTTTCGTAGATTAGAAATCTGTTCTTATACACTCGTATAAATAGATTCCAATATTAATTATATTTCTGCAGATTGTGGAAATACGATGTAAAAATATGCTCAGCATCTTGAAAAGGCACAGCTTGTTCGAGATCAGCTGAACAAAGATTTTAAAAGAGGCAATTATAAACCCACTTACCGAAACAATTTGCTACGATATGGAAAATTTTCTAGGAGTGACTAAACTACCAACAAATATCTTCTATCATAAACGACACTTCAATATTTTTGACGAGGGTATTCACTTGGGCTCGACAAATACTTTCCATATTGTTTTTTAAGGAAAGAGGGAGAAGCAGGGAGAAGGGTTCAAGAAGTGGGCTCATGTATAAAAAAATATTGACGTGCACCTCGAAAAGGGATTGGAGGAGATGATAGTATGGTCGGACAGCTGTGATGGACGAAACCAAAATATAAAATTGTGCTAATGTTTAAAATAGTTGATATTGAATAAAGTCAGTTTTTGGTCAGGGCATATTTTTTGACCTAATGACAGATATTTGGCAAATAGTAAGGGCGCTCAAGAATCGAGTTCCAATTTACACCTTGCAAGACTTTGTCTGTTGTCGGAAGTTGCAAGAAACACAATAAATTTGTGGTGAATCTTATGGAGTCTCTACCCTACTGAAGATATTGATAAACAAATATCAGATAGAAAAGTAACTATCATTGAAGAAAAAGTCAGTTGAAAACAACAATAATGAAAATTGAGAAGTCGAAACGAAATTGAGTATTTTTTCGTGGGTCACACTCACCTGACGAAAATTATGTCAAAGAAAAGGACATTTCAAAATCAACCCGAGATAAAAAAAAACTATTGATCTCCAGAAGTTGAAAGTGCCCCAACCTAAAGGTTGAACTATCTCAAAAAAAAATGGAATGACAACAAGACTTCACTGAAGTGTCTTACCAAGGATGAAATTAATTTTCACAGAATTGAAAATATCGAGAACTCCGATGATAATATTGAAGGTTTGGGCTCCAACACGCTTTTCTTCGAACAGAACCATAACATTTGAAATTTTTTTCCAGTAAAAATACCATTATTTAATCATCGAAACTTGGAAAAAAGATTATATTCTTTTTTGAACCATTTTATTTCGAATCTTCAATATTATTTCTGAGAAGAAAATGACGAAATATACTTTGTTCAACCATCCTTTGCCATTACGTCATACGTTGTCCAACTTCATCTCTCATTCATGAAATGGATGAGACGGAATTATGACGTCATTAACGTATGTCTAATGTCGATGTGAATTTTATTTGTTATTTTTGACAGTTCAGTTGTCATAGTTTGATTTGTTCAGTATTTTTGGTCATTTTCGCCTTTTTCAGTTAATTTTTCATTGCCTTTCCGGTATAATGAGAAAGAGCAAAGCTTAATTTTGAAGATAATTGACTACTTAAGAGAAATATATGCTGGAGTGCCGCTTTTACCGTTAAATGCAGTCTACACCGTATCTACCTATGTTATGCAAAATGTAAGTTTTTATTGATATGATTTTATTAAATTCTATAGCGTGTTGCTGATGCTCCAGAAATATCTATTAGAACTAAACTAGCTACCAGTGGAATGAAAACAGATAAAGACTACAAAATCAAAGTTCATGTCGGACATGTTTCTGCTCGAGGATCATCGATTTATATCATACATCAACATGCAATAAAAACATGCGATGTATTCTGTAGGTAGGTACATACAGCTTGTCCAATCCATCTTGGCACAGAACTAATGACGAATATGCCCAGCAATCTCTGAGAAGTATACTAAGTTAAAATAACACCTACTATATGTGTTCACTGTGTTGAAATTATTCCTAGAAGGAGTTATTTGTTTCGTGTTGGTCTACACTACCAGTCTGCAACTGGAAAAGTATCTGAGTTTGTGCCAAGATGGATTGGATGAGCTGTACTTATAATAATTTTTAGGTTGAGTGTAAAATAACATTCAACTCATATAAGACAAACGTAAAACAGCAGAATACGTCACCGATTATGACGTAACGGCAAAGGATGGTTGAACAAAGTATATATGAAATTCAAGAAAACGTGAAATTTCTTATGATCGCTGATTACGCAAATTGCCTTCATGGCACTTCCTTTTCAATTAGCATCATCCAAATTCCTCCGTATGACATTGAATACATTGAGTTACTGAAATACAAAGTAATGTTTGATCGATTGTGGCCGAAAATGGTCCTTGTTAGATGGTAATGGTTCGGACTCCTATTGTCTATGTGTAACCCTATCGAAACCTGTTGCAAAAAGCTCCGAGATGAAAAAAATTATACTAAAAACAATAAATTATGAATAGTTTAATTGAATCACAGACCATTTGATGCTGTGCTAATTTGTCCATAGGTGCTCCACTATTTTCGATTTTCTGATTTCTCTTCTTTGAGTGTTTTTCTATGTTTGTGCATTCTCACTTCCAAGGGTATTTTGGTTTTTCCTATGAAGGATTCGCCGCATTCGCATGGTATTCGGTAAACGCAGTGGTTCTTGTGAGCTGCCTGCGTATTGTGTTTCCTGATTGGAAAAAGATTTTGAAGTTGTATTTCCTTCTCCTCCCATATTCTCTTGATCGTCTTTTTTAAGTCCTTCTACGTAAGTAATGAACATAACTTTTTGTTCCAGTGCCCGTCAATTTTTTATGGAGCGATGCTAGTCACCAAACGTATTTTTATTAATTTTGAGAAAAAAAAAGATTTTGTTCATTGTTCCATTATGAGAATCTCCTAATCGAAGTTTGTTGTGAACGCACGAAACCGTGGCTGTCTTTCTAATGATTGTTCTTGCTGGAATTGGACGTGTAGCTTTTCTCTGTTTTCCTGGACAGAAACATTAACATGTTTTTATCGATCTTTGTTTGTAATGTATATTTCATGATATTCAACTGTGGTTTTCCAGGGACAAGAAGTATACCTTCAAGATACTCCACTACTTCCGACACCACGTTCTGTAAATCATTCAGCAGAACTTCCGATGAGAAGTCGTGTGAAATGTAGTGCAGTTGAGTTCTACAATCAATAACCTGAAAAAGAATCTATCTATGTTTCTATAATTTTTCTGTAGGAATATAGAAAGAATAAAGTAAGTATATGCTCAGAAGGCATTCACAGATTGAACAGAATTTTTTTTTGAATCGAATTGAAGCTCAGTAAAAGTCGATGTTCTTTGATCTTATCTACCTGTTTATATTAGGTTCGAATTGAGACATTCATTATTATCATTCATTTACAACTCAAGCATTTAGTACCACTTTAATTCACTTATCTGATTCAATAAAATTGCAATGCAATTTCTTAGAACGGAACTAAACTGCTCAATCATTACGCTGGCATATAATTTCAGTATCTTACAACAACCTCATTCATATATCTAACCGGTATATCGTTCATTTTATGTTATTACACAATTACTATTGGCACGATGCTTCACAACAACTCAGAACGGAAAACTAACAGTAATATTGTTGTCAGGAAAGTCTGTAACAAGTAAATGGGATGGAACTTTGTTTTGGAATAATCCATTTGAGGATTTCATCACCAATCAAATCGAATAGGCCTGACAACACAGACTAGTTTACAAGTTTCCTTGATCCATATACCATTTTTTTTTTCATTATGTACATGAATCGATACCAGGGCAATAATTATCGTCATGTAGATATTGCATTTCTCAGTTCATTTTCGATGATTTAAATTACCACCGTTATAAATAGATCATGGAAGATGTATTAGTCATCGCGAGCTGGTGAACCAAGCGATTTTAGGTTCACTTGGAAAATAAATTTGAACCCCCTTGTCCAGATTTCAACAGGCTTCATACGGCATATTCCTGATCACAATTTCGAAGGTGAACAAAACTTATAATATATTCAAAACACGGAATATGGAGTTATTACTTTTCAGCCGTATCAAACATATAACCGACCTTCACGTGAATTCATACCAAGCCCATCCATGCATACATAATTTCGAGACATGAAAAAAGAAATGAACAACAGTGGCTAGTTCAATTGAACCTCGTGGATGAGAACTCATGACACATTCACACAGATTGACAAAGGGATTGAATTATTTATTACTCGAGAGGATCGGGCAGTTAGGATTGATCGGGTGCCGATATTCTTTCGTCAAGATTTAGATTAAAACTTTTCCTGGAGATCAATTCACACTAATGTCAATTTTTTTCCCCTGAAGATGCTAACCTTGTTAGTGAAACGCGCGTCGAGTGCAAAAATACCAGTTTGGTATTAGGGTAATTGATCTTTAGGAAAAGTTTCAACGTTTACACCAAAGGCTCCAATTTCATCGTTTATAAGATTTAGAAGGAAAGAGAAGTCCGGCAATGTTCAAGGACCATCGTGGAAACCGTAGTGGAGATGGGATTGATGTTGTTCTTGATTTTTTCGAAGTCGAAACTTAAAGGAAACACTACTGCTTGGTTCATTGACCAAACATTTTCTTTTAATTTGCCTTTTACTTTAAGGAGGTTCTCACAATACTAATCAATGGAAGCGTTCATACTCGACCCTTTTACGCCTCCATTTATCAGCATTTTTTAGAGTACAAGTGAAACATGAATTGAAAGAAAAAGTATGGTCTATGAACCAAGCATTACTCTGGTAGTAAACGGAGGGGCTTATTAGGAAACTATGACTGTAGCGCATATCTTTGATTATTCATTTCATCAGAATTTCTATGTTCGAAATGATTGCATCCACAGCTGTTTCGACCTACCAGGTCTCATCAGTGACACTTGGCTGGACTGTGAACACAAACATTTTGAACTATCTACTCCTTACGAAGTAAATCTCTGAAACTGGTGTAAACCTCCAAGAAGCAACACCATCTGGTGGGTGACGACCAAAGTCTCAAACTCTCACTGCCCAAGACAGAGGAGACCTCTTATAGCAGGCCATCGTACGGCGAATCCGCAACCAATAGCCCGCCGCAATCGAGAATCGACTTCGGTCAACTTGGAGAAAGCTGCAACGATACATGATTCAAACTGTTTGTTGTTGATGATAATAATAATAATAACACGAATCAAAACGATTGTTGATGATTTTAATTCGGCGCTGGTGTCAAACGGATGTTTGGTTAACCCCCAATTGCTACATCTGGCAACATGCTTGGTAGTACGACAGTATTCCGTTTGACTGCAGCGACGAATTAAAATTGTCAACAAACAATTTAATTCATGTATCAGCTAAATAGAACATTCAAAACAATTCAGTTCATCACTACATCTAATTGAGAATCAAACGGCTTTCCATAACATATCTTGGTACGTTGTATTACTTTCTATACAAGGTTGACTGGAATTTTTTCGATTGTCGTTTTTAACTGATACATGAATTAAATATTTTGTTGAAAATTTCTGAGCCATGCCGTTAAAATTTTTAATCATTGTGGAGTTGATTTGTTTTCACACATGTATTAGGGTGATGCATGAAATTAATTTTTTGCAGATAATTTTAATTTGTCGTTGCAGTCGAAATGAAAATTGTCGTTCTGTCAAGCATGTTGCCAGATGTACCGATTGAAGGTTATACAAACATACGCTTGACGCCAGCGCCGAATCAAAACCATCCACTATAGTGTGGAATGTGTCTAACAGATGAAAAAACATTTAAATAACCTGAAAAAATCATTTCATTCTTCGAAACTTCAATTATGGGACTCATTGAATAAAAATCGACTTGAATGAGAATGTTTCACAAAAATTAGTAACAAACTTTTTTATTCCATACATAAAAGTGAATGTTCGAAATATTTTATACTTCCAATTATATTCCAATCCAACAATCACTAGAATTAAGACGCAAATTATAACGCAGATGAATAATTATGTGTCATTGAATACGAATGTTTTGTCGCCAGTTCGAAAATAATTGTCAAAATATTCCTTTCAGAATCGCCAGCAAACGGTTTTCAGTTTTATTCATCAATCACCTGAATAACTATCATTTGAGTCGAAGATAAAAAGTATATTCTGAATTTGAATTTTTGTTGGATTGAATTGAACTGTCCGATACTTGATGAAAATCCATATTACCAAAAATATAACACTTTCTTGTACGATTCTAACTCATCCTGCTTAAAAAAGCTATCGTGTTGCAAAACACGTGTCGCTGTTTTGTGAACCCATTGTCAGTGAGATTCGTAGAGGAAACTGTATTTTTTTTGTTCAATAAATTCATTCAGTTGAAATGACATATATTTCCATCAGTCGTTTCAATTGAAATGACAGTATCATCAAAAATCACTTATCGTTCGAGATGGAACAAATGTTATGAAGATGCACAATTTTGTCGACAAATGCATGAAATGTATTTATCCTCTCAAATAAATCGTGACTTGAATACAATGTGATTTATATAATTGATAAAATAATGAGGAAAACGGCGTTCTTTTCTTTCGAAATTATTTCGTTTGAATTATGAATTATATGCGTTACTTTTATATTATGTCCTCTATAGAACTTCACTGTTTTTCTAGAACTATACAACAAAAGTAGGCAAATCACTGGTTAATTTCTTCTGAAGGATATCATATCGTCGACCTCACGATTTATGGTACGCGTCCATAGGTACGCATCGCACGTATCGTACGGATCGTATGAAACGGATTTTAGAATTATTAGTATAGTAAGTTATACATATTATTATGCGTCCACTGACCGGCAGCGGACGGATCGCACGTATCGGTCCGTCGGTAATGCCGATGAAATTGATCGAAGGGGCAACTTTTCCGACTGGTGCGGATGACGTCATGATTTTTTGTAGTACGCACCCCCTCGGAGGAGTGCGTCTGACGACCCTTATTTAGATAGGGAAAATAGGTCGAGTGGGCACCTTGTTTTAAAGGTCGAATATCTTTACAACTCTGTTAAAAGAAAATTTTGTGATCTTTTTTTTTAATATGTCATGTATCCACATTCTTTGTCTTCACTTATTTCCTCTCATTTCTTCTTCATCTAATAAGGAAGCAATATCGACAAGTTCTTCATCACTTTCCATGATCGAAAACATAACACACCGTAATGTTTCCGATCGTCCACTCACAACGAAAATGCGAATGTTACTTAAGGTAAGCGTCCATAGGTACGCATCGTACGGATCGTACGAAACGGATTTTAGAATTATTAGTATAGTAAGTTATACATATGCGTCCACTGACCGGCAGCGGACGGATCGCACGTATCGGTCCGTCGGTAATGCCGATGAAATTTCTCGAAGGGGCAACTTTTCCGACTGGTACGGATGACGTCATGCGGATTGCCGATAAGTGGACGCATGTCACAATAGGTAGTCACTGGTCGCCTCACAGATCATTTGAATTTTGTTACATTTCGACACTAAGTACACACACGTGCTTTAATTATATTTGTTATTACGCATATCATGGAGCAAATCAGTGAATAGTGTATGATATTCTCCAAATTGTGATCTTTTTTTGAATATGTCAGGTATCCACAATCTATGTCTTCTCTTATTTCCCCTCCTTTCTTCTTCATCTAATAACAAAGCAATAATGACAAGTTCGTCATCACTTTCCATGATCGGAAACATTACACACTGTAATGTTTCCGATGGTCCACTCACTACGAAAATGCGAATGTTACTTAAAAGCCGACCGTCGCATCGGCAATCCGATCGCTACGGATACAGTGGACGCACTACCACAAATCGATCCGTTTTATACGATCCGTACGATACGTACGATGCATACCTATGGACGCGTACCTTTAAAAGCCGACCGTCGCATCGGCAATCCGATCGCTACGGATACAGTGGACGCACTACCACAAATCGATCAGTTTTATACGATTCGTACGATGCATACCTATAGACGCGTACCTTTAGAGCACGGACAGGCTTGAACTCACCAATAAAGAGCCTTATATCAATTTCTGATACTACGGAATTTAACAATTTCATGTAGAACAAAAAGCACCTATTTCTCAAAATGAATAGTGATTGAATATTCTGAACGGATAAATTATGTTAGAGGAATGAGAGAAGATCCATTTCCTTGATGGATGGATGTGCCAATAACCGATAATGAGGAGAAATAGATCAAAAACGAACCAGTGAAAAACAACAATGAACGAAATTTGAAATTCGTCCTGTATTGCATGTGTGTTAATTTCATATATTGACTCTGTTCGTAACATACTAGTAGTTATTGAGTGAACACGGAACTATTACGTTTCATGGAAATTCAGTCATAATAAAATGAAGACGAGTTTATAAGTGAGATACAATTCAATGAAATTCGAAACGTTAAAAAAATATTGTGAAAAAAGGAGTGTTTCATGCATCAATAGCAACAAAAAAAATATAACCATTTTTTGAAAGTTGTAGAAAAATAATGTTTTTTGACAAGGTTTGTTTGCATTTTTTCTTAACTGAATTTTGAACTATTATCAACATCAAATAACTATTGCAATGTTGATCCATGTATTATTCATTGCAGGAAGTTGAAAAATGAACATCAAGTTCTTAACATTTCTGATATTTTTTGGAAATGTCCTACGATTGACTATCATTGAGATTTCCATTTTTCCACCCATTTCGATTCATAGTGCAGATATAATTTTTCTATTATTATACTGTAAGGAGTGTAAGTACCTGTTTCAGTAACGTCTTTTTATATACTTAAAATATATACTACAATACTTTTCATAACTATGCAATGTACAAATTGATATTATTTCAATTCTCATATAAACATATAACAGGAATCAACACCCAAAGGGCTCGAAGCAAGGAGAACCCAGTAATCAGACGTGGGCACAATGTGTAATCAAGATGCTATGATCTCTCAACCGTCACGAGAAGACTGAACTCTGAACTAGGAGTTCATGCAACAGAAAACGCCCGAGGAAGAAGACGGTCTTCGGTTAGCGACCTATTCAAGGCTCTTGGTAATTATTCCAGCCTCTGAAAGTACTGGGAACTATTATTAAATTGCGTCGACCGTTTGTTATTTCTTTCAGGAGTTGAATTTGCTTGTGAAATAGAGGCTGTGATGCTGTGAAGAAACATCGCAACAAAAGCGGTAAATTTATCCTGTTGATGAGTTGAAACATTTTCCACAAAATTTTCAATGAAGTATCTTAAACTGAAGAACTGTTATTTCATGCATTTGCTTTAATTATATTTTAAATCCACTTCTACGTGCTTCAAAAGTGACATTTCAGCAGTACTAAGAATTTAACAGAAATTTTAATCAACAGAATTGAGTTACGTCTTTTTCAAATTTTTTTACGTTCATGCAAAATTCAAAACTTCATTGAACTATGATATCAAGTATGAAAACAGGTTCCTTATTACATAATTGGATTGAATATGGATGTTGCGACTGATAACAAAATAAATTTATCTAAATGATTCCCACAATTTCCGGAGACCCGTTGCTTTGACATCAAATTACACTGTTGTTTTTATAATAGTTGTCATGTTGACAACTACTGTATCAACATGCAAAGTTTGTTAACTATATTCCGTGAATAATTTTTTATTATCATAGACAAAAACCTACAATCAGTGATATTCAAATGCGTTTGCCAAAGGAATGAAGCGAATAATAATGAGGTGTGTGCCATCACCTGATTGGCGGGACCACTTTCCTCACCAAATTATTGAATGGTATGTGTTTTCATATTCACTTCCGATGTCTATTGAGCTGGCCATTCGTAAACAAGGTTATCAACTGATAGATTTTTGCAAGGATTGCACTCTTATTTTTAGTTCTGGATTTAACATTTAGCTACAAAAAATATTGTATGCAAGTTGTACATAAAGGTTTATTGCGTTCAACGTATTGTCAAATGATGCTGTGCAATAAACACTCAGTTTTTGCACTTGTGCATGAATATTGTTGCCGTAGATGTTTCGAAATTATCAACAAATAATATAATATTTTAGATTACAGTGGTTTCAGAATACATCAAATGAAAACTGTAACAATTTCAAAAGAAATCAATTCCATGATTTTTTGTTGGATGCGCCATGTGGATGACACGTTCGTGATCTGGAGCCATGAAGAAGAGGAATTAAATTCGACCAGCGTGAATCCTGTTGACCATGGAAGTGGAACAAAACGAGCAACTCGCTATTCTTGATGTATTTTTGACTAGAAGGGGTGACAGCAGGCTTGGCCACGAAATATATCGCAAGGAAACCTACAGAGGCAGATATTTGCATGAAGACTCCAATCACCGATCGAGGCAATAACAGGGCGTTTTCAAAAGTCTGGTTGACAGGGCACCACGAATCTGTGATCCAGAATATCTGAAAGAGGAACTCGCCCATCTCAGGAAAGCTTTGGAGGCTGATGTTTACGATGAAAAAGAGATAGCGTGGACAATACGACTTTAGAAAACTTAGTCGTGTGATACTGTATCAATTTTCTTCTCCTGAATATGCTAACCTTGTTAGCGGAACGCGCGTCGAGTGCACAAATATCAGTTTGGTGTTAGGGTAAATGATCTTGGGGAAAAGTTTCAACTCTTACACCAAAGGTTCTAATCTCATCGTTCATTCAGTCGTGTGAGTTCGGACTTCCATTGTCTATATGATAAACTCTGTTGAAACAAGTTACAGAAAACTCATTAGATGGAAAAAAATGTCGTATCAACGTAATGAGGTAATGCATATATAACACCAAATCAAAGAGCAAAAATAGGGATGAAAAAATCCCTTCGATTAAATGGCCCAGAAGAATTGAATGAAATAAGACACTCAAATCCGAACAGAAAGATTGAAATCAATTCTGGTCAGAGTATGAAAGTTTCAAATTTAATTGACAAAAATTATTAATACGGTGATGAAATAATTGAAATGTTGAATATAAAATAGATAAATCTAACAAATTCAAATGAAGAAATATTAATCAATATGAATGTTGAAACCAAGATCTACGAGCACAGGTATAATTTCAACAGAAGAAGGAGGTACTGAATCTGAAAGAAAATTGGCATCTGATTTCGAAGACATTTCCAGCAAAGTCAGTTAGTACACAAAACTTTCCGACTGACAAGATCAATGGTACGTCCGATGCAACTTACAGCAGACAAATACACTAATACGCAACAATTCATAGCAGTTATTTCCTTTCAACTACGACACCGCTGAAGATAGCTGCCGCAGTTGCAGTCGAATGATACGGACATCACAATCCGAGACAGCGGCTATCAAGCCCAGATGTCGAAATATCACATTAAATTTTCAAGATAAAGAGAGCGTACAACGCACCAAAGCCATGTCTCCTCAGATAAGGAAACATATTATCTGTATTTTCCCAACTATGCCTTTGAAAAAGAACCTGTCAAAGCTATGGTGTCATCACTATTATTATTACAATTGATATTTCATGAATTTCAAAGCTATAATCATCTTATGTAAGTTTATGAACAAAAAATTCAAGCATCAAACAACTGATTAGGGTAATCAGTGTCCACTCTTCCGTGTAATTATGTTTTTTGAGATTTGCGTGACTTCTGTCATTAAGTGTCTGTTACTTCTCTGTGTAGAGTGATGTAAAACTATCCCACACCAGAATGATAATACATTATACTGACAGAGTTGAGCTTTTTCAATCTCTGGTAGTCGACCCTTAATCTCGAACTGTGCAATAGGGATCATTAGACCGAAGGTCTGGAAACATGAAACAAGTTGAGTAGAAATATTTGAGAAACCTAGATAAGGTTTACCTCTGGATGAATTCCTCAAAACGATGGAAAATAAGAAACATTCAGTTTTTTGTATTGAATTTGAATAATTCCATTAAGCTATTTCGATACATTGAATAATGAAATGATACACCATCTGTGCCTTTCAGATCATCAGGAGCTGACGGACTGTAAATGACTTCTCTATCAACTTTGCTGACTTCTAATTCATTAATGTACCTATGTGTGGATGTTATTTACACAACTATTATAATTGTCAGTTTAACACTGAACACTGAACCAAATGGAATTTTACGAAAATATCAGATGCTCCATATACATATGGAAAATCCTAATGTTTCTTCGTGAATTTTTTGCAAGAAATAAAGCTGAAAACCAATAACGATGATTGTGACCTTGAACTCCTTCTCGGAGTTATTCGATTACTAGACGCAGAACCGGATATCAGCCAGCAAACTCTCCTGACTCAACTCCGTTAGAATTCATTTCAATAGACCCACCGATATTGAAGAAATGAGAGTTAGAATATGCGATGGAATTGAGAAAATTACACCTGGGGGATTTATGACTTGATACCGGGGCCTCACTGCCTACTCCTCAGGACTCGTCACGAGTTCTCTCGAAGGTCCCAATCTGCCTACTCCTTAGATTGAACTGAGGAATTGAAAACACTGAACCGATTATGAAAATTCTAACTATTCGCTAACAGAAGGCTACTCTACCCATGAGTGATATAGGCTATATTTTATCATGATTGAACAAAAATATCAGTAAAAAATAATAGCATATTTTTTTTCAATTCAATGTATTTATCCATCCATTCATATAATTCATTGTACATTTGTACATTGAATTACATTAGTTTTTTAAGTACTTACCCTTTCTGGATACACGGGTTACACCTAGACGTGGAATTGTCTGTATTGTGTTTTCCCGTGTTCACGTGAGATAGATTTACGCATTGTCAACTTGACTCAGAACACAGGATAGACATATCTACCCGAACGAAATCGAAGGGCTACTCAAGATGATAGTGAGCCGATTACCGCAGTAGCGATTTATTGATAGAAATGTTTTCTGAACAAACAAAAACAGAAAAAAATAGTGATCACAGTGATAATAAGAGTGACATCATCCAATAAAAAAAAAAAAAAATTTGTTTTTTAGAATATAACTCTTTAGTGTAGATTTGAATTGTCCAATTTTAGTTATAGATTCGAGATTAGAAGGTAGGAGGTCGAAGAATTTTGTACCATGATAAAACAGGCATCTTTGAGAATGGGTTTTTCTGAATAGAGGAAGTTGCAGTGTCAAATATTTACTCGATCATGTTATTTCAGTTTCTTGTTTTTGAAATTTATTGAGATTCGAATAAACCCAGATTATATTCCTGAAAGAATATAAACACTTTATATTGAGAACTGACGTAATATCACATAGTGAGGTGGTGGAATATCGGTTTTCTTTTTTATATTTAATTTTTTGCAGGAAATTTTGTGCAGTTTTGAGAGGATGTAAGTCATTATTGGAAGCGCTACCCCATGCAGTAATGCAGTAACTCAGGGCAGATTCAGCCAAACTGTAATGAAGTGTTATTGAATTTTTTTTGGACATAATATCTCTCAGATTATAAAATTTGTTCATCAGCAGCAGCATTCTCTTCGTTAAGTTAACATATTCATTCCACCTCATGTGTATTTTATAGATGATGTTTTTGATATACTAGGGCATTGGCAGTTTCGATTCAAGCAATCAAGTCAGTGAATTTTTATTGTTTTATTGGTGGGTTGATCATTAGACATCACAGAGAGGTCATAAATTTTGTTTTTTGTATGTTCAAACTCAGTTTGTTATTATGTGAATGAAGTAGAATAAAAGCGGGTCAGATGTGATGCTTTAACGGTGTGCGCTGACTAAACGGGTCGGTATAGACGATGATAATGTTCACCATAAATGTTGATCTCTTTAAGTTCTACAAAAAAGAACGTTGTAGAGCTGAACATATAAAATGCTCTGTTCTGAATAACTGACTGACGGATCAAGGCACAGCCTGAACCCTGATAGTAGAGACCTGAAACTTGGAGGGTGTGTTCTTTGTATGACGTAGGCATCTGACAAGAAAATATTTTCCAAAATTCCACCTCTTAGGGGATGAAAAACGGGGGAAAAATTTGTAGGAGACAACGTGATGCCTTGGTCAAATCTTCTTCGAAATTTGCCTATATATTCTTAAACAGAATTGATGAAAGACTTGTTACGTAGTTTATTGAAATTCATCGCGGGGTTAAAAAAGGGGTATAATTTAATTATGGAGGTGACTCAACGCACAGCCTAAACCGCTGATCGACGAGACCTGATATTTTGAGGGTGTGGTTTTTATATGACGTAGGTGTCCAGTAAGAAAGGGTTTCCAGAATTCCAACCCTATGGAGGTGAAAAACGGGGTCAAAGTTCTCATGAGACAACGTGATGCCTTGGTCAAATCAACTTCAAATTTCGCATGAACATTTTTTAACAGAATTATGGAAAAAGTGTATCCTATTTTATTGAAATTCTTTGCCTAACGAGGTGAGAAAGGTGTATAAAGTTATTTTGAGGGGGAATCAAAACACAGCCTTAACCGCTGATCGTAGCAGAGATCTAAATCTTAGGGGGGTATTCTTTGTATGAGGTACAAAAAGGGTTTCTGAAATTCCACCCCTAAGGAAGTGAAAAACGGGGTCAGAGTTTATATGGGACAACGTGATGCCTTGGTCCAATCTACTTCAAATTTTGCATAAAAATTTTGAAATTTCTCATATCACTCTTGTGGAATTTTTACATTAGATCACAATCCTGCTTATGACTATGTGATAATTTTGGAATATCTAATCTAAAAAAAAACATTCCTTGAAATGACACTAATTTTTAAAGAACCGAATTAAATTATTTCCAGAAAAAACATAGATTGTCTAAGCATAATTTATTCATATTTACTAAGTCGCCCCCCTCAGGTGACCGAAAATAATAACAATACGTTGGTACCCATGAGTGGTTATTGATTTTACTTTCATTGTGTGTTATCACTTGCCAATTGTCAACTTCATTTTCAGTCCATTCATCAACCTTTTTTCCGTTTCAATTTTACAGTATGGTCTCCACGTTCCGTTAGGAAAATTAATTTCGTCCTCATTTTCAATTACTCATGATTCCATGTAAAATAATCGTATATTTTAATTGGAGTTTTATAGATTGTCTTATTACCAAAGTGTTTAGATGTTGTGGTATGTTGTTTTTTATGACTTGTCCATTGAAAGGAATTATCAACACCACATTCGTGAGAATGTCAAAATATGTTCAACTTTAAATAAGTTTCTGAATTCATTGCACAGTTCCTGATGTTCCTGTCCCTGATTCCCCCTCAAAGCACCACATTCAAGAGTTACACCACTCTACTTCCACTAGGACGGATCCAGTAGAAACGACTGACGTCCTGTCAGATTCAAAGGACCTTCTCGAAATACGGCCAGGGTAGTAGTTGTTTTCCGGCAAAACCCTGCTTGAAAATACCACCAAAATGGATGGTTGATGAACGAGGAGTACGGTGGAATATAATTTTCCTCGTGAAGTTTTGCAATGTGCATGCTAGCATGGTCTGAGGGTATTTTTGACTCTGGCACGACGGCAGTAGTTCAAATTATCTTTCGAACAATTCGTTCGGGCCAGTCTTAACTACCTACACAGTGGGTTTCTGGGCTGACACCTGTCGGACAGCATCTACTTTCCTGTGTGATACCACGAAGGGCTTTGAATTATATCCAAACGGTGAAACACTTTTTGGACATCTACCTAACCGTGTGCCATCGCCATGCGTAAAATATCACGGTCCAGAAAAGTTCCAAATTGTAGTGATGACAGAAATTCCAACCACTTGTCCAGCTCTCTGGCTGAGATTGACAAGTGTCTTGGGCGTTACAATCATTTTTTAGAGGTTCATCCAAACGAGCCACATACAACTGTAGGCCATCACATACCGCTTAAAAACATTCGTGTCGGTTATTGGATAAGTCAATAACATCATAGATATCATCACTTGTGTGGCGCAGATGGAGTTCGAAAAAGACATACATAAAGCGTACCGCTGGGAATGGGAAGAGTAGCTTCAATCGAATGTTGCATATTTGCTCTAATGTGGATCTGAAAGTATTTTCAATTTCTGATAACAGTTCAGGATATTCTCAAATTGGGCATGTTTTCAAGGTTTATTATAGTCTTTGCAACCTCTGACAATTATTCAGAAGATTGAGTGGAGAATGGAGACTTGAATGTGTATGTGTAATTTTCTGACACACCATCATAACGGATTTCATAGGATCTTCAAGAAGTGTTGATATTGCATCACTCTTGAAAGCAGACCTAGTAATTGTATCAATTATGCAAATTCCAGGATGCATTTAAAAACGTTTTCACTTTTTTCTTCGTCTACATTCATCATATGAAGTTCACATTTTGCGGGGTTGACTAGAAACCACTCACTTTTTCGAATTCTTGACTTTTTTTCAAAAGTGTCATCATCAATAAACTAGGAATCACCATTAACGATGAATAGATAATTGCCAAAACGTTGTGGAGTGAATAGCTCTTGAAGTGGATCAACTATTTCCGGCTAGTAATGACAAAAACGCTTCATTAGCATTACACGTGAAATCGGCGAAGCTACTCTACAGAAAAGGACTAACAGAGAAATTCTTTACACTCTTTGGACAAATATCAGTTTCAACTTTAAGAAGTAGGCATGTTGACTGATATTGAATATCCTGAACTTGCTGGTTTGCGTAACGATATATGACATGACTCTTAATTCTACAGTAAAAAAATCAAAATTGAAATAAAAATAAAGAGAAACCATAGAGTTATTCAATCTCGAGATGTATTGTTTGCCTCTCCATCGTTAAACAAATTTTTGATGTTATATGGTGATAGGAACATGTGACACCACATATGTTGCCATCATCCCCTTAGTCCAATTCAGGATTTCAAATATTCATATATTTCTTATTAACATTCACTATCTTATTTTTCGAGTGGATATGTTTTTATGAATATAATGAACAAAATCATGCCTACTGCTGCTTCACTGAAGAATTGTTCCTATTTATATGGGGAAAGAAAATTCAGTATTTTGTTTTTAATCCGTTGACCAGTTGCGAGTTGGGCCATAGGTATTCGTGGTCCTCCAAACAATTCACGGTAAAAGTTTATCTTGAGTCTAGACTAAAATGAACAATTTCAAAGATTACATTGCAAAACCTCGAAATACCATGGAAAAATCAGCATTTTTGATTGAAACTTTATTTATTAGTGGATGAGAGCAACCCGCTACTACTGTTTTATTGCTAGATTGTTTTTATAGGTT
Source organism: Zygogramma bicolorata (assembly GCA_032362365.1). NCBI lineage: Eukaryota > Metazoa > Arthropoda > Insecta > Coleoptera > Chrysomelidae > Zygogramma > Zygogramma bicolorata. Next base: position 255,946 of record JAVJAQ010003784.1, on the reverse strand, counting down.
CATTCATCTTTAAAGGTGTTTACACATATGAAATCCATTTTATTCCGTACATGAAAAAACCTATATATCTAGTCAAGAGCAAAAACAACAAATAAATAGATTTGACAGTGCTGAGAAGTAACAGTTGAAAATTCGGTATCGTGAAAAAAACTTTCGGTATCGTTCTCGACAAAAAAAAGGAAAGTAATCGAACACAGCATCTTCCATAACGTGAATTGAGAAATTAACGTGTTTTAGTCAAGTATGTGTTGATATTCTTTCATATTTTCTTTGAATTCAATTTTAAGGGGTTTTCTCTCCTCTGAAAATGAGAAAGTTTTCTTCTTACAGTATCTGTTTACATTTTCAACCTCAGCTGAGAAACATACTTTTCAATTGCAAAATGGCGAATGAAAGCAACGTAGAAAAAGCAATCGGAAAAAATGAAAAAGAATTGATTGAACATTTGTCACAGCTTATGTACAAAATGACCAATTTCAAACATTTTTCGAATTCATCAAATTTGTCAATTTCGACCACAAATACTGAAACCGGTCGATTTCCGCAAGAATGTATTGGTACACCAAACAATACTTTTTTGGGTTAGACTATTTCCTTGCCTTACTGGTAGAAACCGCTTGAAAATGTGAAATGATCACAAACGGACCCAGTGGAGGGTTACCTAATAATGTTGAGAACCTGCGAATGGGCATTGGAAAACAACGAAGAAATTATTGGATCAGGTGAAAGTCTCTACTAAAAAATATAATATTCTGATCAGTTCCACTGGATAGAATGAACATCGAAAGGAGTGTCATATTTTACAGAGCCCTCTAGAGATGTGTATATGACCAGACCGTTTTATGAAATGAAATAAAAATGATTCACTCAAAATATGAAACTTTTTTTTTCGGGTGTACCGTGATTGGTAGAAGGTATTAGAATACCATTTCTGTATGGCATCGTGAGAAAATTACTTCAGGATCTATTGGGATATAATTTTCATATTATAGTCCGAATATACTTTCCTTTGCTCAAATAAGGGACTGAGTTTTCTTTTCAGCATTTCTGCTCAACTCGTTGAAAACGGGTTCAGCGCTGCAGATACGACTTCAACAATGTGGCGATGAACTTGTCGGAGCAGAGCCCTATATCGTGTTACAGTGAGACCGAAGGTCGCCGCCCCACAAGCCGAATCAGCAGGGGATCAGTTCGCAATAACCAAAGAAGCAACACCGAAAGTAACATTGATTCGTCAGGTCTGGATTACCATAAATCATTTTCCTCGGTGAGTTTACTATATATACTACATTTATACATATTTATTTATTTAATTATTTTTGGCTCTTCCTTCTCCAAATGAAAAAAAGGCAACATAAAACTTCAAAAACACGCCCTGTTGTGTACCTATATCGTTCATAGAAATTTGATTCATTTAAAAAAAGGAAGGACGAATCCATCTAAGATAGCTACCCCTGCCTACATGAGGAAACAATACCAAAACCTTATTCCTCAAATTTCGTTCTCTCTACAAAGTTTGAGGAACTACTTAGTTCCTCAAACTTCGTTTCCTCTACGAAAATAATCATGTTTCTAGATATAAACAATCTAATTTGCTACTTCCGGTTGGTTTATTTATGACCAGTGAATATAAAAATTGACAATTATGTGACCCTTGCCAGATAAGTTTTGTTCTCTGAGTAAAAGGTGATCGATTATCTTGAGGGCGGGACCTAATTACAGTTGAGCAAATTCATTACTGAACAGGCTGTGTAAGTGTAGGCTTTCACGGCCGTGTAGTGGAATTTTGACTTCCGGAGCTTTCGGCTACATCTGCGGCAGCCATCTTCAGCGGCGTGGTCTTAGTTGAACTCCTCTATGTGAGTTTACCACGACTGATTGCAAATCTGGAATTGACTCGTTATTATTTTTCGGTCCGCCAGCGTTCTGTTGGTCGTCCGATTCCCTGGTTCTATCTGGCTTCGTCTTAGCTGATCTCAGAACTGGATACCAAATTTTGTTCAAATTAAGTCCCTCTTCCTTTCTGTTGAAATTATCTTTGTGCTTATGTATCTCAATCGCTTCCCGGTATAAGCGAGTGGAGTAATGCGTCGTCGTTGACAGACTTGGAGTTTTGTCGAATTGTATATTATGGTTGTTCAGAAGGGCGTGCTCAGCTACGGCTGATTTGTCCGTTTGACCCAACCGACAATTACGACTGTGCTCACTGATTCGAGTCTTAGAACTGCGTTTGGTGGTGGAAAAGTATATATAGGGACCACCAAACGCAGTTTCAAGACTCGAATCAGTGAGCACAGTCGTAATTGTCGGTTGGGTCAAACGGACAAATCAGCTGTAGCTGAGCACGCCCTTCTGAACAACCATAATATACAATTCGACAAAACTTCAATTCTGTCAACGACGACGCATTACTCCACTCGCTTATACCGGGAAGCGATTGAGATACATAAGCACAAAGATAATTTCAACAGAAAGGAAGAGGGACTTAATTTGAACAAAATTTGGTATCCAGTTCTGAGATCAGCTAAGACGAAGCCAGATAGAACCAGGGAATCGGACGACCAACAGAACGCTGGCGGACCGAAAAATAATAACGAGTCAATTCCAGATTTGCAATCAGTCGTAGTAAACTCACATAGAGGAGTTCAACTAAGACCACGCCGCTGAAGATGGCTGCCGTAGATGTAGCCGAAAGCTCCGGAAGTCAAAATTCCACTACACGGCCCTCAAGCCCGAAAAACCAGAGATGTATAAACAGGCTGTGGCCAATCACTGCTGAGTGTGTTTCTTGTTATAGAGTTATTCTGATATTTATGGCAGGGTGGCACATTCATATATGATTAATTGATCATTTATATCACTTGATTATTCAATATACGGATTTCTACGGAATTCACAAAAGTGGCATTTCGAAAACTATCGACATTTTACTCGAAATTACTCGTCAGCCCTTGAGGATTTACGTTAATTTCTGGAACACCTTGTATCATAGTTGAAAAAATTGAAAATCATGGCATATTCGAAATCAAAGAGAACCATTTTCGGATTTTTTTTTGGAAAAAATTGTGTGTAACACACCTAGAAACTGTCGCATACTCCCAAAACTTGCTACGGTTCGTTTTATAATCAAGTCTGCATCAAGACAGTTCTTTTCGAAATCGTTGTGAAATCAATGAAACTTCTTACTTATTTTTAGTTATATCGTGCAAAATATATAATTGGTTAGACCTGATGTTTGTTTTGTTTTTGAATCGTTAACCATGTTTTCGTTTCACATGAACAATAACCATGACTAGAGAGGTGCTCAATGCTGTAATGTTTCCATATTATGTGCTCATTCCCATAATTCTGAATTTGCGATATAATATAATTTAAGTTGTTGAATGGCTAAGTTATCAGCTAATTTTCTATGGCGGACAAGTGTTCTTTCATTATCAATGTAGAAATACCTCTTTTTCTCATCATTGTGCGTTCATGGATCATTATCTTACACATTTTCCACGTAGATTAAACAAATGAGAAGGCAATGAAATTCTTCCTTGCATTACAAATGTTACTATTATTTGAACAATGAAACATTTTCTTCTTTATCTCACGTCTTACAGGGTGTTCCCAATGTTTTATGAAATATTTCGATCCATTACTTTTTTTTTTTCGAAAAAAAATGCAGAAAATTCGCTCAATTTTCGACTCGCTAGAATATTCGTTCATTTCATGTAACAGAAAAGTAATAATCGCTTCTTCTGTGAATCAACATTTGTTTTATCGATGAGTATAATTTTTCAGGAGATGGTCAACTATTCTTATTCTCTGTTTTTATCTCCGACATTTCCTTTCATGCCAGCTTTGACAAAATCCACATCTGTATTGGTTCGCGGGCAAGAAATCGATTTAGAAATACCATCTGTTCCGAAAATATATCCTTTGTATAGCAGGAATGATCTGAAGAATTCCAGACGATCAACAAACCGACTGTATATTAATTTTCCCGTTAATTTTTCCACTTTGTCCTTGTACAAAACAAAACAACACACCTCACTAGCTTTTTGTTTGTCGGTTTACTTCCATCACATTACGATTTTCCTTCTCTTCAGAAGAATATTGACTGTTTTTCCGTTGGCATAAATATAACAGTGTACTACCAAATAACTCAATAGAACATTCAAATACTTAGTCGACTATTGCTTTCGCTTCTTTTTCTGTTCGAACTATCTTCTGTTATCTGTAGTACAAGTGTGCAAGAAATTTGCTTATGAAACGCCGTATTTCACAATTGCACTGAATCCGTCTTAATACTATCAATTGTTACCATTCCTCCGGGTTGTATCACCAGGAAAATTCATAAAAGCGCCATGTAACCCAGCAACCTTATTTAGTTATTTGCTTTCTCCTTGTCGACTTTCGGAATTGTGTATGCTTCTAGAGACTTAATATGTAATAAAAATCACTTTCCTTAGAATTCTACAATACGTGCCTGAATTTTCGCATATACAAGTGAAATACATAACAACCACAATAATTTTATGGTAATCCATTCAACATTCATATTCCAATCAGAAAGCTCTCGAATCAGTGGTGATCTTTCATCAGTATATCAATGTCATGTGACAATAGAAACAAGATTTCTATGTAGAAATTTTTCACTTTTTTCACCAGGTAATAAGTCATTACTAACTATAAAAGAAGGTCAACATCGAAATGAAAGATAACATGCTATAGACAGTCAGTATAAAATTGTTTTTTTGAGATTCGATAAATCACTTAGGGTGTCCCGTAGAATATCATATTTTCTCTACAAAATTTGTTCAAAACAATCCCTAATGCGTCCAAGAGAAGTGCGCAGAGTTTAGCTTTCTATCACCCGAAAGAAGATTGTACCTATAAAAAAATTTCATAACAAATTTTGTACAAAAAGTTTCGTTATACGACTCTAGGAGAGATGCAAATAGGAAGCGAGACATTTACGAAAAAACTACCATCTGACCTTGAGTATCATAAGACGTGGACACATGATTTCATAAGATTCTTGGGCCAACTTCCAAAATGTCGGAATGAAGGTTTGCACAACTCTGAAGCTCACTTCATTTCGAGTTTATACCCAGAGAAGTGAGAGGGCAATACACATTCATTTATAAATTAATAAATATAAATATAAGTATAAATAAAATTAAAATTATGAAATCCTGTTCCATCTATTGAATCAAGATTTTTTCATTCATGTGACGATTGTTCTGTTTTCTGTAGAGATGCAATATTTTGAATGGAATATATCGGTTATTCATCATCTTACTAATTGTTTTCGTTCCTTATATCCTTTTATATACCATTCCGTATTATATTTCATTTTAGCCTTGCCTTATCTGAATTATTGCCTGAATTGATATTATTTTTCTTGCTCGATAATTTCAAAATTCGATCTCCCCTGCCAAAAACTGATATCGAAAATCCATCACTGTGTTGAGATCAGTGAAATTCCTAATGTGTACACTCGGGTCCTTTTTGGTATCGAGGCATCAGGTGTGTTCGTTGGTATCTCGTCAAGGAGGCCATACTTTCTCGATATTTATTCTAGACTATACTTTACCTCACCTTACCATATCATACCATACCATAATATACTATACCATGCTAGTCCACTAATCCGGCAGAGGGAGTCCCTCGAGCATTCTTCTATTCTTCTATTTCTTTATTTAACGTCGGCCTATTTCCGCTACTAAGGCCAATCACCGACGCCGGTGAGCACACTTCCCCCAACCTGAAATTTTGCCGAACCCTCTGCTATTCCAACCAGAGGTAGGGATCTTCAACGAGCCCAACATCCATGGACTCGGGACCGACGGCTTTACGTCCCCTCCGAAGGACGGCATATCCTCAATATATCTTGTGCTCATTGATATATTGTCTGCGAGCTATGATATGCTTTATATATAACTTTAGATATCAAATGACTGTCAGTCAACCTGAAGAGCTGGGCCATGCCCGAGTCCCTCGAGCAATAGTACGAAATTACATTGGGACCTGGGTAAACAAAGATTCTACCCGAAAAATGATCCCACATACATCAAGTGAAATACCTACAGGGTGTAATTCTATTGACGGCTAAAAATGATTCCTTTGCCCATTTCAAAATTGCAATTTGATGGATTCCTGCGTAACATCGAAATGCACAAATCGCAAAAGTAAATTCGAAAGTATCGAAAGAATGCAGACACCCGTGGGAAAGCTGCATCACAAATCTGATTCCACATTGATTTCACCATAAGGCACTATTCCAGCGGAATCATCTTCGAGTTCATTCCATGCTCAAATAGCCAAACGTATTTGTAATCGATCAGAAATTCCCACAATGTTAGATAACTCCATAATCAAACATATCTCATGGATGTGCAAGACATCGTTATCAATCAACAGCATGGATATACACCGGGCAGACCAACAACTACTAATCTATTGCTGTATCAAAACTATATCTTTTTTACCTTTGAAAATAGTATCAGGTTGACTCTATCTATACAAAATCTTCAAAGGCTTTTGATAGAGTCAACTATGATCTTTTGAATTCTTAGATGATATCACTTGGTTTCGAAGGATAATTCCTAAGCTGTTTCACTAGTTTCTTGAAAGACCGAACTCAGTGTGTCAATGTAGTAGGTTGTATTTCTCGCCAGATGAAATTCTTGTCTGGGTTCTCCAAGGATCTTACTCAGGCCCGCTCCTGTTCAACCTTTTCATCAACGACTTGACACTTTGTGTCATCAATTCTCAAGTTCTTCTCTTCGGTGATGAACTGAAATTGTATAGTTCACGTACCATGATGGTTTACTCTTGCAAGATTTCGATTGGTTCACTGGATTCAAGTTAACAAATCAAATTTCATTGTGAAAAAGTGCTTTACCATATTTTTCTGACGCGTAAAAAACTATATCAACTTTACATACACGATTAAATATAATCAACTAGCACGTATTAATGAAATTAATGATCTAGGTTTTAAATTCGATGCAAAACTAACTTTTGCACATAAATTAAATTACTGCAAAAGCTTTCAAAAGATTGGGTTTCACTTTCAGGTTATCCAAAATTTCCAGCTGTAAAACCCTGAAAATAATTCATTCTTCGCATATTCGGTCCATTATTGAATACAATTCTATTGTCCGGTCTCCACATTATGATCGCTATGTTAAACAAATTGATCGTATTCAAGAAAAATGTTTGAGATGTAATGCTTTCTAATCGGGTATAGTTAGGGAACATTGTGACTATGAGGTCTTGAAAAAAAAAATATCATCAAAACACTTTCCCATAGGAGAACTGTCTGTGACTCAATATTTTTGCGAAAAATTTTATCAGCTAAAATTAACTATCCTGATTTACTCGAAATTATTTCATTGAAAACTGCTGTTCGAAATACCCGCAGTACTGAAATATTTGACATTCCTTTTTATTCTACCACTTACCCAATTACTGTCGTCTCTCTCTGCTCACCAGTATGAAAATTAGCGGTAATAAGTTTTCTCAAACGCTTGATATTTTCTGTATGACTGCATCTAGGATCAGGAGGGTCTTGGATGAGGTGAGCCTTTGAAAATCAGTTATTTTCAATTTTTGTTCCATTATTTTTTTTTGTCTCTTGTAGGTGTAATATCGTTACCGATATTTATATAATATAAGATTGTACTTAGTTTCATGTCAAATGTATGTAATTTTTTTTCAATATTTTTGTTGTCATTGTGAACTGGGCTTGTCCGGTGAATAAATAAATGAATGAACTCAAAGGAGCAACTCGCATCATCAAAATAATTCTCAAAGCAGCAAGAATAGATGTAGATCATCGAGTAAAACTATTGATGATTGTGTCAGATGTATCCCTCCCGAGACTTGTAAAATTCATTTGTTATTCATTTATAATGTTCTTTGCATGCCTGGGAACAACACTAATTGCAAATAGTATCTTGGTACCATGATGAAAAATAATAATGATGAAGCTACTCTTGACAATATATGATACCAGAGAAGAATTCAACCTCAGGAAAACGAATATCGAGTAAGGTTTTTGATGCTGACTTATTTTCAGCTGTTGAAATATTGACTTCTGTTGGCCCTATTTCACCATTCAACTTTCTTGAAACTTAAAAAAAAAAGTTCTGCTTCCTTATTTGATAAGCACTTTGTGATTCAACAAGGTGGTGAATCACTTCGAATCATTACTACTACTTATATTATCAGAGCTGTGAAGTCTTTTCGTTTGAGTTCAGCAGATGGATAAGACCCTGAGGCCATCCGATCTCAAATATTCAGCTCCGTATTCGCAGGGGAAATGCTTCTGGCATCTCCAACAGATCTGATGCTCACTGGAAGAGTAGATGAAAATATCTGTCCAATTCCATATAGACCATCACTTAGAAAAAAGTGGGGTTATCAGACCTACTGCTGTTGGGTTTCATTTTATCGTCGTTCGCTAAATTGGCTTGTTCAGACGTGGGATATCAACTTGGTTAGTTATTTTGTACTATACGATACGGCTTTGGTACCCTTCGAGGAGGAACATCAGACGAATAATTTCCAGATCGAAAGATATTGGTTAGGAAGTAAATTTCCACAAGTGCAACTTTTTTCGAAAGACAAAGATCCCTTTATATTTGTAAAATTCATTCCTCTTGCACCAGGTATCAAAGTTCTTGAGAGAGCTGAATTGTCACTTATTGATATTCCCGTCTCAGATGAAGCTCTTCCCGCTCTAGCGATACCAATGATGACATCTATATTGCGCTGCAGTCCCTCTCAACCATTTAGACGAGCGAAAATGGATTCAAGCGAGACTTTCAGATGAAGGAGGATTGGAGATTGTTCTCGTATTTGATTTGTTCCTGCCTACATTTTTATCCTCTACGAATAGTGTTTCTGTCTTGATCGAGGCAATCTTACAGAAAGCTTTTCGAACTCATCAAATTATCTTTCTATAGATGAGGAGCAGCTGTGAATATCCGAAACAAAAATTCATCTGTCGAATTCCGAAAAATCTTTGCAAATGTGCTGGAATACCCATCTGGTAGATAGTAGATATCGTTATGAAAGAAGTGCTAGAATCAGCTTTGTCATTAACCGAAAAGACCCGTTTCAAATCAGTTCCGAACAATCGGGTGTATATATATATATATATATTTCCTAATATAGTCTTTATTCCTTTCATTAATCTTCAATGGCACAAATACAGCCTCCTCTATTTACATATTGGTTCAGTACATTGCGCATTGGCGCCACTACGTGTGCTCATTCTGTATTCATTTATTCCCGAGGTTGTGTAACTCTTATTAGCCAATGAATATCATTCGGGGCGACCTAATTCATGTTTATTTCCATTAGAGGATGTATGTTGTGCACATATATCATATCATTTTCAAATGAACAGATTTTACTATGTTTTCTGATTCGTTAATGTTTATATAAATACGATGAAACCTAGAAAATTGTAATGTATCTAAAAATTCCTTTAGATTTGTTCATATGTCCTCCAGATATCAGCTACACAGCGTACATAATCGACTCGCCCTTGAGTACTATACTCTGTTTGGAAATCAGTACCAGCTCCTACACTAGAATTGATTCTGGAGGAAATCATTTGCCTACTATCTCGCCCACATAGATATTCAAACGATAATGCTGATTTTTTAAATTTTTCTAAAAAGATTGTTCATCTGAAATATAATAAAAATTTCATCGAAATCTTCGAGACCAGAACAGTCATTTTCCCTCATTTTGTTTTCTGCAGGATCCCCAAATGCTTTTTAAATCCCGTTTTCTTACGAGAGGCTTATAGCCTGTTTCGACGATGCAAGTTGCAGCGACTTAGTTATTTCTATGGTGAATTTGTTGCCGCGAACTACAAATATGTGGTGGCATCATTGTGAAGAATATTGATTTTGAACATTTCAATTATTTTTCGAGACTTGAGGAATCAAGTTGAGTAATAAAGTGATTTAATCACAATATCAATTATTAGAAATGAATGAAATTATATATCAGTTGTGATAATGTAGACGTTCATCTTGCTAACATTCAGTGCTATTTTCTAATACTGGCAATGCAAACTGACAGCTAGATGACAAATTGCATCGTCGAAACGGGGTGTGAATTTTCTACTGGTGAATGCGACTTACATTATATGACGCAGTGCAGAAGAATTAATTAATTTCTGTAACTTCAAAGAGGAATTTCAAGAGAAATTTGAACATTTTGTTAGTCTTTATTCGATAGCGGCTTGAGCTGAAAATTTGATCCCAAAGAGATTTTCATAGTTTGTTGGTTGGACGGTCGATCCAAAAACTGGGTTTTTTTTCATCTACATTATATGTCAGATATACGTCGAAGTCAATTGACGCCATAATATCAGCGATCCAGTATTTTCACCCAACTGGAACAAAATAACCGCCATAAGAGCCTTCGGTGGTTGTTGACCCTAAGCCTCCAAAATATACGCAGGAATTCTGAATTTATTTTTGTGTTTTGTGTTCTGTGATATACTTCTGGAGAAAACGATTATCCTTGATATGACGAATTTGCCATTTCTTAGGTGGAATAATTCCCGATTACATCACTGGCTGAAACCAAATTGAATATTAATTTTTGATTTGCCTATAGTATTTGATAGTATGCATGCTTCTTTCACAGAACTCATTTGAAAGGTTATAATTGAAAATTTCATGGTATCGGAATAAAGCGAAGAGCAGCAACTAATTTTATCTGTTGACCTCTCTTCGGTGATGTAACCTCCAAAGTTGGTTAGACAGTTGTTACTTTCTGTCTGAAAACATCCATTCGGGTTTTTTCGCCTCTAGATTGTCGTTTGAGAGTGAAAGATTATTGAAAATAATACAGCATTTTCGGAATTCAGTAGTATTTCAATTATTTTTTAGTTCATCTTCTAGTCGCGGGGTTAACGGAGTTCTAAATATCAATCCTGAACTGAAACTGTTCGGAAATAATATGTTTTTAATGAGAGAAGGAAGTTAGACGAATGTGTTAATTTTGGGTTACTGAAGATGTTAACAAGTCAAGTGAGGTAATAAGTTAGGGTAGATATTTTTTTCAATTATTCTTGTCTTATTGTACACATCCACTTCATCGTGAAACGAGACTGAAAATTCCACTCTAAATTATATGTTTTTCAATGCATACATTATTTTTCAACTTCCTTTTCCGAATCAAAAAACAGAAATCACAACTTCTACGAGAAATTATTCAAAAAAAAATTACAAAAAGTCTGTTGATAGGTACGTATATATTATTCAGAGGCGTTCGATTTATTCACGAAAAGTAGAAAATGTAAAGAAATTTCTATTTTTTTATTCGGAGAGGAGAGCCAAGGAATAATTCATAAAATTCCTCTCTATTCACAAGAATAACCAAGATCTCAACAATGTCTCCATATAGAGGTTTTCGAGAAAATTGAAATAATGTTTATGTTTTTTGAAGTTATGGTGAAATCTAGGCAATTAATTTTATAATATTTTTTTCTTTCAGTAGGAGAAATAGCATTTTCCTCCTGAGGTATGTGTATATAATTTTTCCTAGAATCTTTGAGGCCCCCATCTTCATGATGTCCTGAAAAATTATAATGGTGAAATGAAGCTAATAGTTGTCATGTAATGTTTTCCTCCCAGCGGGTGGCAATGTACCATTCTCCTTCTTTAGAGGTCGAAAATGAAGTTCTCCATTAGTAGTATCGCCATGAGCATATATGCAACAATTTCTAATATGGAGAATTTTGCAATAACATCTTAAACGCCCTTCGTCGTATCAGCCAAGAGATAAGTTGTTTTCTGATAGGTGTTAATCCCTTGTCCTATCATGTAGGTAAGCAAATGATCAATCTACATAAAAGCTGGGTGTTGGTTTGACAACAGTATTCTCAATTTTATTAGAAATGAATTGAAATATTACGTTTTTTCTGTAATGTCTGGAATCAACTTATGGGTTTCCAAAAATTCGTTTCCTCTCTGAATGACATACAGATAGGTACAGATCACGATATATTGAAAAAATCTGAGAAAGTAAATTATCTGGAAATTACAGATGACATGCTCATTAACAAACTCCGTTTTACGAGATGCGTCAATTTTTTCAAGCAACATGTTGAAAACTTCTTGGAGATTGCTTACATAGTCTGTTATGAAAAATGATTTCCTCTTAGGAGAGATTCTGGAAATCTTCGCGATTATGGCCACCAACCAGTAGGTTGCACTTCCTATTTCGACTATGGTAAAACCCAGATAATCTCCAGCAACATCGCTTTGACATCAAGCGAAAGTCTTCTGATAGAGAGTTCATTCGAATCGCCACCATGAATAATACATCGATTGTACATTATACAATATGTACTAGTTTGGAATTATCGCTTCGCGAGACACTATTGAAAACATGAGAGAAGTAACGAATATCTCCAACAACGGAAAATCACATGCCAAAGCTATCACGGTCAGTGACCCGTCGCAAACGTGCCCGATTTTAGAGATTTTCATCACTTGTGCAATTGGAGTTTGAGTCTATCGATCAAAGATAGCATTTTTTTACGGTAAACACGACCTGCTGATATTGATGTTCATATTTTTGTTTCATTAGAGTCATTAGGGAAAGGAGATTCATTGTATTCGCTAGTCCTACCGAGTTCCACTGATGAGACGTATGGTGGTTCTAAACAGCTGTTTATTGAATTGAAAAAATGAGAGCTTTCTATGCATTTGTTGAAACTACTCGTCCTTGTTTTAATAATCACAATTTTCCAAAAAATGTTTTATTAAAATAAATCAGGAACTACAAACCATTGAACCTATAAAAACATCACCGTCGAACATTACCTCTACCGAAAAGGCAACATGTCTATTTCATAAGAACAACTGACACTCATCAGCAGTTACGAGATTTGTAACGGCTTGGCGGACGCTATGCAGTTCCTCAATCCAGTTTTTTTATTTCCTTGTCGTAAATTCGTCTATGAAATCCACAACTCATTCTTAATATGGCCTTCAATATGTATAGCGGTATCTTACGCGAACGAGAACGTGTGCTCCAGACAAGGCCTGCGTGTGCAATACTAACAAATTGGTTCATTCGTTCGAACAAGAAAAACAGTAGGTTGTCTAGCTCGGTTAATTTGTGAAAATGAGTAAAAGAAAATAGTTCTTGAAGGGTAATTACACTTGATTTATGTTACAAAATTTTATGTTGCAGTCTTAGGAATGATTAAAGCAGCATACTTTTAACGTGACCCATTACTACTTCGTCAACGAATTCAATAGTAATTTCATCGGAATTTCAAAAGAATAGACAGACACGTGAGATGAGGTCGCAAAAATCTTATTGAAAACAAACAATATCCATATTCGACGTACAGATTCTCCACTGGTATAGCAGCAATGGTTCATGAAATTCTTCAGCATTTGGATAAAAATAATATTAAAAAAAAAATAGCTCGTGACAAGAGTAATTTTCACGAAAATGTAATAATTTACTGTTTGAAAGGCATTATTTTGTAGTGGATACCACAATCTGAGAATATAAAAATAGGTATTACTATTGGAATTTATTCAAGTGTTGAAGGGTAGACTTCTATCTACACCGAAAAGTTACTGCGGAAATTGGAAAATAGTTCCTTCTGTGAAATTATAGTAAAACAATTCCAGACGGTTCATCCGGAAGTTCCAGACAGCATAAATATATATATATATATATATATATATATATATATATATATATATATATATATATATATATGTGTTAGTGTTCGGCTAGGCTTCCGCGGTAAGAAATGTGCTGGCTGGAACTTCCGGTTGATCCCCGTCTGGAATGATTTTTTTGCCTATGTTTCGGCTCCCATTTCGGAGCCATTTTCAAGACTGAGTGACCTTGCGTCTAGGTCTGATCCAGACGCAGATCAACCGGAAGTTCCAGCCAGCACATATATATATATATATATATATATATATATATATATATATATATATATATATATATATATATATATCGTAGATGAGGAAACCGTTCCAGACGCGGATCAACCAGAAGTATATATATATACAGTGCGCGGCTAAATTATGGAACAAATTCGATATTTCGCCAGCATTGTGCTTTTGACAAAAATCCTGAAAGAGGTCGATTTTTGTTTTTGAATTCCGATTTCTGTATGTGTTTTTTAAAGAGAATATGTCACTGGTTTTGACGTGGTCACGTAATCGGTATTTTTTCAATGGAAATATGTGTTGTGATACTTCATCTGAAAGGTCTTTCAATGCTGCATTCAATGATAATAAATAATTTGATTTAATTGTACAGGGTGAACAAAAATTAATATTTTATTTCAGTAAGAGAATAACTTTATATCCAACAAAATATAACATTCAAATGAGATGTTCAAAATGCCATCCACCACAAGAAAAAATCCAGGGGTGTAAGATCTGGAGATCTTGGGGGCCACTCTATCGGTCTGCGTCCGCTTTGTTAACATAAATGTTAATTTTTGAATATTATTCTTTACTTTTCATTTCATAGTACTACAAAAGCGTGTGTCTTCAGTTTTTTCAAAACTATAATTTATTATTCAATTTTTAGATTTGTCGGTACTTGATATGTGTGCTAAATTTCAGATTATTCGGAGGTTTTGATTTGAGTGAAAATTGAAATAAAAAAATCTTATCATCATCATTATTATTACATTATTATTATGAAATTTTTGTATTGTCGTCGGTCCTTGATATGTGTGAAAAATTCCAGATTATTCAGACGATGGGAAGTGGGTGAAAATTGACTTCCAAGATTTTATTACATTGTCAGTTAATTACAGGTAGAGCTAATAAAAGAGTGTCAAAAAAATGCGGAATTTGACTTCTTTGAGCTCCCGGCAAGGCTCTAATCCCCTAAAATGTATAAAAAAGACAAATTAATGTCATAAAAGTCAAGTGAGTGTCAAGTAAATATCAGTTGAAATATCTTACTCAACTCAAGACGTTTTGAGAAATATTCACCACATATTTCAAGTGAAAAGGTTCTGAAAGTAAACTATGGCCACTTTAAGTGAAAACCAACGTATAGAAATTTTAATTTTTGTTGGATGCGGAGATAGAACCAGAACCCAGCAAGAGGTATGCGACTTGTTCAATGCGAAGTATACAAATAGACCTATCAGTCGTTCAACAGTGAGTAAGATTGAGAAAACATTTAGAGAAACTGGTCATGTCAAGCACATTCAGAATGCCGGACGTCCTAGAGTAGAAGAAAACGTGCAACTTGATGTTCTATTGAGTGTAGAGAATAATCCTCACAGTACTTCACGACAAATTGCAGCAGACCCTGGCGTATCCCAACGCTCTGTATTACGTATTCTAAAAGCAGAAAAGTATCATCCATACAAAGTACAGCTACATCAACAACAAAATGAAGACGATCCCGATCGACGTATGGAGTTCTGTGAAATTATGCAGGATTTATGTAACCGCAATACCCGTTTCATTGAACAAATTATGTTTTCCGATGAGGCTACGTTCTGCCTAAATGGTTCAGTGAATCGTCAAAATTGCAGATATTGGAGTAGGGATAATCCTCACTGGATGATGGACGGGCATACTCAATACCCTCAGAAACTCAATGTTTGGGCAGGGATAATAAAGGACAGCATCTATGTAGATAGGCCGCAGAATCTACAGGAGTTGGAAAATCGAATTAGACTCGAAATCAGCAGAATTACTCCAGAAGTTATTCGCAATGTGCAAAAGGAATGTGTCCGTAGATTTGCTTATTGTCAAGAGACTGGTGAATGGCATTTTGAACATCTCATTTGAATGTTATATTTTGTTTGATAAAGAGTTATTCTCTTACTGAAATAAAATATTAATTTTTGTTCACCCTGTACAAATGAATCAAATCATTTATTATCATTGAATGCAGTATTGAAAGACCTTTCAGATGAAGTATCACAACACATATATTTCCATTTAAAAAAAATACCGATTGCGTCACCACGTCAAAACCAGTGACTTAACCTCTTTGAAAAACACATACAGAAATCGGAATTCAAAAACAAAAATCGACCTCTTTCAGGATTTTTGTCAAAAGCACAATGCTTGCGAAATATCGAATTTGTTCCATAATTTAGCCGCGCACTGTATATATATATAGTTACGATTCTCCTAGCGCTCTCCTAGCGCCGGCCCTGACGAGATCGTAAACGCAGATGAAGGATCGCGTCGTAGCGAACGTCATTTTCCAGGAACCGGTAAATCGCGTGTGGAGAATTCGCGAAGATTCTTCAAAGGCGTACGCAGATATATATACGGAAAAGACTTCGTCGCGGGCAGAGTTAGTTGAGTGGCAAGTTTGTATTCAGAGCAGAGTTATTCAGAGCTAAGTGGAGCGAGTTCAGTGGCGCTAAGTGAAATTGTTCGTTCCGTTAACCAGCTGACGAACGTCAACCCTCAGAAGTCGAAACTTGTGTGAGCAATGGATCAAGTGGAGAGAGTTTTGTTATTGCTAAGTGCAAGTAGTCGAAGTGTGAATT
The DNA here is from genome assembly GCA_032362365.1 of Zygogramma bicolorata. Lineage (NCBI taxonomy): Eukaryota > Metazoa > Arthropoda > Insecta > Coleoptera > Chrysomelidae > Zygogramma > Zygogramma bicolorata. The sequence goes on along the minus strand of JAVJAQ010003784.1, from coordinate 239,400 downwards.
TTTAGTTCGGAGAGTTCGTACCGAGCATTGGAAAGTTTTCGGATCGATGTTAGTGATTGTGTTGTATTGTATTGTGATAGAGAGTTATGATGAAAGAAGTTCAGTGTTGTTTGGTGTTTCAATCGACGAACCCAGAGATAAATCGTAACAATATATATATATATATATATATATATATATATATATATATATATATATATATATATATATATATGCTGGCTGGAACTTCCGGTTGATCCGCGTCTGGAAAGATTTACTTGTCTACGTTTCGACTCCCATTTCGGAGCCATTTTCAAGACTTAGTGACCTTGCGTCTAGGTCTGAGTTGTCTCACTAGCTGGCTATCATCACTGGAGATCGAGGATAGAAGGTTGGTGGGATTTAAGGGTTCATTAGTAGTTATGGCAGGATCAGGTATCGGACGGTCGATGGGAGGTTCGAACGGATTGGTTCCCAAGTCGGAGTGAATAGAAATATGTCGGACCAAAAGTGGTTTCCAGGTATTGGGGAGTCTTTGAGAATCGTCGCGTTTATTGAGACAGTTGGGACGTTTTTCGATTTCAATGGCTTCACGGGTAATTCTGGTTTGGAGGGTTTTGGCTGTGGCAACGGTTTTGGTGTTTTTGAAATCTATTTTGTGGCCTGTTTCTAAATGATGTTGGAATAATGCTGAGTTTGTGTCAGAATTACGGACTGCTAGTTCGTGTTCATATGCTCTACAGGACACTCGTCGGTTGGTCTGGCCGATGTATGTTCTGGGACAGTTAGAGCATGGTATTTCATATATTCCTTGGGTTTCATTGGGGATTGTGTCTTTGGGTGTTCGAAGGTAGGTGGATATTTGGTTGTTAGCTGTGAAAATGGTTTTGATGTCATGTCGTGTCAGAATTCGACTTATTTTATCAGTAACACCATGAATATATGGAAGGAAAGCTTTTTGTCGTTCAGGTTCGTCCTTCGGGGGTCTAGGGTGAAAATCTCGAATTTGCTGGAGTTTTATAGACTTGTGGATTTGGGAATCGGAAAAATCGTTCTGGGTAAGTGCGGATTTGAGCTTTTCCATTTCATTGGATCTATTGTGGTTATCGGTGAGTTTGAAGGACCTATGTATGAGAGAATTCAGAACCGAATTCAATTGTGCTGGGTGATGATGAGACTTGGCATTGAGGTACCGGTTTGTATGGGTTGGTTTGCGGTAGACGGTGTGAGTGAAAGAATTGTTGGACTTCCTGATGAGAACCAAACCAGAATTACCCGTGAAGCCATTGAAATCGAAAAACGTCCCAACTGTCTCAATAAACGCGACGATTCTCAAAGACTCCCCAATACCTGGAAACCACTTTTGGTCCGACATATTTCTATTCACTCCGACTTGGGAACCAATCCGTTCGAACCTCCCATCGACCGTCCGATACCTGATCCTGCCATAACTACCAATGAACCCTTAAATCCCACCAACCTTCTATCCTCGATCTCCAGTGATGATAGCCAGCTAGTGAGACAACTCAGACCTAGACGCAAGGTCACTAAGTCTTGAAAATGGCTCCGAAATGGGAGTCGAAACGTAGACAAGTAAATCTTTCCAGACGCGGATCAACCGGAAGTTCCAGCCAGCACATATCTGACCGCGGAAGCCTAGCCGATCAAATATATATATATATATATATTTGTCAAAAATTTTGTCATAACATTTTGTCCTTCAGGAGGGGCAGCCAGTTGCGATCCATATCAAGCGAGCTCATAGAAATGCAATTTTTCCCAGTCATCATGATGAAAGCAGGTTCCTTTAGTTTTCGTTTCCTGCCATTACTATATTCTGCTATCATTTTTGTGTTGTTCCATTCTACTGTGTCATATCCATCGGCAGTAAGAATGTGATCTGATAATTTAGCACCAACTATATGTCTGTTCCTGATGTAAATCTTGTGTTCACTCTTTCGCACTTCCAAAGTTCGTGACGAATTTGAAAAATACCTTTTTTCGTGTTCTTCGGTTGGGTAGGTATGTATCAGTATTGAACGTGAAGTATTTGTTGTTTTGAATGTTTTTTTAACATGATACCTGTTGCCAATTTTTTATCTTTTCAGCAACCCAGAAAATTATGAAGAGATGTAATGATGTCTTATTACAAACGGCTTTCTCCATTTTACAGCCAATTAGAGAGCGTTTCAAGTTATTCATTTTTGAATTATTTCAGTTGTATTCAGTTGAAGATACTATTCAGTAACGGTCAAACTATTGGCCATTTTATAGCCAATTAGAGAGCGTTTCAAGTTATTCATTTTTGAATTCTCTCAGTTGTATTGAGTTGAAGATACTATTTAGTAACGGTCAAACTATTCATAACTAATCGTGGTTGCCCTGCTTTTTTTCAAACAACGCCTTGTGATTTATGAAATATCCTCTGAAAATTTGATGATGTGCAAAGAAATTCTTCGAAATGAGAAATAAATTGAATCAAACATAAGCCCAAAAATATGTGGATACTTGAAAATAATGAGAAAATATTAATATTCAAGTGAAATTTTTATTTGTTGAAGACGATTTCATTGCAAAAATCATTGACATATGAATAATAGCATTTCACTGCACAAAACACTGTCGCATGTCACAGATGACAGAAAGCGACGGGATATTCACGGTTTTGAAATTCATGAGCTCATTAGACTGATACTAATCCGCGATGAAATCCTTTCGACACTTGAATCGTTGTAATCAGCATGTACACTTATCATTGGTTTATAATGAGCTTGACTTAGTAGCTGAAATCAGCCATCTTCCATATTTTCAATAACAAATGACAAATTACACCGTGGCGCGCGAACAGTTTTCATTTTCGATCAGTATGGGTATTTTCTGATGCTTGAACATTATTTGTACATCGCATCGGTTCGACTATTTACACAAAATACAATACGTGTTTTAGCAAGTTCATTACTTGAAAATTTCAATTTGATGTTGCTGTCAACATTTATTTGGTTATACTGGGTCAGGAATACTGCACCTCCTTATTCAACGCTCACCGTTTTATTTGATAACTTCTTTAACTTTTCTCTCCGTTATATTGTTATTCAAAAAATGGCTTATCAAACATTCTTTGTATGCCTGATGTTTTGAATTTTGATTTACATTGTTGTAACTCTATAAAAGTTGAAACATTGACAGTCAAGTAAAACTGGTTTTTAGTTATTCGGTCCAACCCTATAGTCATTCTCCCCATGAATGAACTCCTTGTATACATTTGAGAAATTCAAAACTATCACTACGCTCATCATATCCATCAAGAAATATCAATGAGTCAATCAAAATATGCTTCACCTACTGTCCGAAGATAAGTATCTCATTAACAAAGCTTGTTCTTGAATAAATCAAAAATGAACAGGAAAACTGGTAACACTGTTATAATATCATAATTCACAAGTACACACATATACTCACACTCATATACGCCTTCACAATTTATAAAACGCTGACATGTCATTGTATGTTTGATAAAATATGTCATCGCAAATATTAGTCAAATGAAATAACCAAATGAAATGAAATACTTTCAGTGCATGATATATCATGCAACAATCATGTAGTAATGAACATTACATAAGAGTTGCATACCCCATTTCTTTCTGCACAATGAAGAACTATAAATCTTATATTTATATTTGCATTGAACACAATAGCAGTAGTTCACTCGTATTTCTTCAGAAAATTCTACATAGGAAAACTTTAAACATTTTATTTATATTTATAGTGAACATTTGTGTAAAAATTGAGCAAAAAAAAGTGATTTCTATGTAACCTGGTTCCTCTCATTGCGATATAGGCAGGGAGTAGCTGGTTTGGATGGACCTTTTCTTCCTTTTTGAGAATGAATCAAACGTTTTTGAACCATATACACATACCTATCAACAGAGAGTGTTCGTAATTTTTTTTGATTTTACCTCTTTCATAGAAGTTGTGATTTCTATTTTTTGATTCGGAGAAAAAAGTCAAAAACTTATTCATTAAATTTTATTCTCCCCACAAAAATACCTAGGTTCCTAATTAGCTATAATCATACTGCGATTGTTACTGACAGTTCTGCATTTGGATCAAAAGTTTCTTCTACATGATATTTGTTTCTATCCGTTACCTATTTCAATGCGTAATGTTCAAAGAACACCGCGTGAATCAAGGGAAAGGAGATACGGATTAACATTCACTTTGAATTTTCGAAGCTGGTAAAACTCTCTCTGCCAGGAGTTCCGAAGCTTAGCTGTTTCATTGAGAAAAGATTCCTGAGCAAGAGAAGTTCGACAGGTTTCCAAGTTCACAACAAAGGGCTGGGAATTCTGTACTCTTCGAGTAGATGTTAGGGTGGAACGATTGATAACAATTCAGAAGAGCACTGATCGTGAAAATATCTATAGAAGAGTGACAAGTCTCCGACCCTTCCACGATGTTTCAATGAAGTGAGTGAGTCTGTGAGCGAAGAATCACAAACAATACGGATTGACGTTCTATGAATAGATTGGAGAATCTTCAAAGAATGTTTTGGTGCCGAACTCCATACATAAGAATTTCATTCCAAGACAGGTCGTATCTGAGCCTTGTAGATCATTAGAAGCTGACGAGAGGTGAAGTATTCCTTCGCACGAAATAGGAATTCAAGTTTCTGGGAAGCACCTTTAGCGATCGATCTCACATAGTTTTCCCATGAGAGATTATTACTGATCGTAATTCCTAGCAACGAGATACTTGACTTTGTAGGAATAGTTACTCCTGACATCTGAATACTTTCCTTTCCTACTTTCCGGCTTTCCTTGAGAAGAGACAAACCTGGGTTATCTTAGGATTAAATTCCACCAAGTTCTTGTTACCCCATTCTTATTATTTTCACCAAGTCATCGTTAATTTATTTGGCGTGAATGTTTCTTTGATTTTTGTTTCTCGAGCTGGTTCGGGGACTCTGGAAGAGAAACTAGTATGAAGAGTACTGTCGTCCGCGAAACTATGTACTGAAGAATATGTTTTCTCGAGCAAATTATTGATATGAAGCAGAAACAAAGTGGACGCCAGAACTGAACCCTCTGGAACACCTGCATTTCTTGTGAGAATATCAGATGATACTCCATCAACAACCACATACAGAGACCTACCCCACAATAAACTCCTCAACAAAGCACACAACTGAGGGGGCAGATCACAAGCGAACTCAATAGAACGCTTTTGAAATATCGAGTTCAACTGCTATCGTTTCTTCGAATTTATCGATGGAATGCTGCCAAATATGAGAAACATAAGCCAATAAGTCACTGGTTGGTCTTTGATGGCGAAATCCATATTGTCGATCATTGATTATTCCTGATTTCTCTAGATATTCGATATGCTTCATATTGATTGTTTTTTCCATAACTTTGGAAATGATAGAAAGCAATTCAATTGGTCGATAATTACAAGGTAAAGTTTTCTTTCATATTTTAGGAATTGCTGGGATTCCATCAGATCCGCAAACCTCATTCGTCTTCAGGTCCATAAAAATATTTCTGATATTTTGTTGGTGAGAAATTATCCCAGGCATATGACTGTCGACAGGCGAGATATTCCGGGAATCTTTTCCCGGTGAGTCCAAAGTAGAATTTTCAGCAAACATATTTTCAAAAATATATGCTTTTTGTTGGGCCGTGGTGGCTTGTGATCGATCTTTTTTGGTTGAAGGGGAAAATGAACTAAAAGTGAAATTTTTGGCGACAGCTTTAGCTAATGACCAAAACGAACGGGAACCGTTAGGACATTCAACAAGTTTTGAACTAATTTGTGCTTCTTTAGCAGCTTCAATTGTTGCACTACAAGTATTTCTTGCGTTCACATAGGTACCCAGATCCCGTCTCTAAACTGGGGTCCTGGAGCCAGCGATTGAATGCCGCTTGTTTGGATGTGAGAGCCTTAGAGCAGCTTTCATTGGACCATGGTTTCTCAGACTGTGGTCTATCTTTACTACTTGGAATGAATGTTTCCATTCCCAGAGTGATGTTATCAGAGATTTCTTGTGCACATAGAGTGTGATCACCAGATGAAAAACAGACCTTTCTCTAAGGAAAATCAGAGAAAAACATTCGAAGACCGTCCCAGTCTGCTGACTTGTAATGCCAGACACGACGTGTGGGTAACTTACCATTCATTGAAGCTAACTATGAACAAGTTGTTGAAATCGGAGTGTGATCAGAATTCCAAGGGGGAGTGAATTTTGATCAACACCCATAATTAGTATTGCTTTTTTCGAAACTGATGCTGCTTCAACGAAACAGTTTTGTTGAATTCAATATCTTACTCACATTCTGCACGGGAGATTCATTGGTAATTAGTTTACCTTCTATTTCTCTCCTTAGATTAGTATTGAGTCCTTCCTTAATGCGTTATTTCATTGTAACTTGTGAAGCATTAGTTTCTTCTGCCACTCCAATGCCAGTAGGTATTAGTTGTCATTTGCCGAACTATCGTCTATAATTAGGGTTTCCTGCAACAACGTCATTTCAAGTATACTGGATTTTTCATTTTCAGAACATACTCCGATATCCGCTGGTTTTATCTTCAAGTGTTATAGTAAGCACTATCAGATTTGAGAGTGGAATGAAATACTGTTCGAAAGTCATTGAATTGAGTCAATATTGGAGTCTATACGCTAATATACATTTCAATATTGATTTTAATTCTTTGAAATGTATTCTGAATTTGTTCTCATTTTCGATCAAATTGATATCACAAATGAATGATTACATAACAAATTTCTCTTCAAGCATTCATGTTCAATTGCATTGTGCATATACTTTTTGGTCTGAAACATTGGCACAAATAATGTGTATTATTTCCTCGTGCAATTATTCATGTGATAATACAGGATATGATACCAAATTGCGCGGATTACCAATTCATGAATTATTAGTAACTATGTAAATAACGATTCCTCAATATCCAACAAGTTTCATTCGGATAATTGAAGAAGAAAAAAATTTATATGAAGACCCGAGTTTTTTTATCGTCGATCGGTTACCCTTCTAAGAGCAACTCTCGGAGGCTTTGTGAGACTTTTGGAAGCTACATACAGTTTAGTCGTTCTTGTAACTTCTCTTTTCCTGTATCCAATCAGGACCAGCACAATTTTTTTGGATCTCGTTAAACATGAAAGGAGGTGAGCAGCTTTTAAATATGCCAGAGAATTGTTCGCAACAAACTTTTCAATAACAAATAATGGGATAAAAAATAATATTGTTACGTCAAAAACGCAACAGATCGAAATCAGAAGACTTGGGATATTGCTGAAGAGACTCATACTGATTTTACCCATATATATAGCTGAGATCCCAGTTCTGATGTCAATTATTCAGTATGAATATTATCGAGGAGAATTCTGTTCTTGGACAATAGAGTATATATCTGTCTATCATACCATCAATCACATTTGGCGCATCGTAGAAAGGTCCGGTGCTCTTCTGAATTTTTCACCCTTGGCAGTATCTACACGGTTGACCTGACGAGTATAGAATTTCCACCCCTTTGTTGTGAGCTTGGAGACCTGTCGAATTTCTCTTGCTTTTTTCAACAGAACAGCGGAACTTTGGAACTCTTTGCCGAGAGAGGTTTTTCCTGACCCTTAAAACAGAAATTTAAAGTGAATATTAATTCGTATCTCCTGTCCCTCGATTCACGTGTTCCTCAATCGTTACATGGCTTTCCTTTCATAGGAAATATGGACAATGATTCGTTATTTTGGTTCCGATTATTCAGCAACAAATCTCATTGAAATTGTGCAGAAATTTGAAAACAATTGAAACCATTTTGATTCAACTCATTTCAATCGTTTACTTATTGTCAAATTTTTTACAGGTCTCCGTGCCACCAACTGTGATAGAACCGAGAATGTCCCAATTGGAAACATTGGAAGCAAAGGTTAGTGTGATTTCTGTTTCAGAAAATTATAGTTTTTTTCATATTCAAGCTTTCATATTTTAGAAATGATTGTCTGCCTTTTGCTCGTTCTTTAGTTGACTCAAGATTGCAGAAACTTCGGAATGAGGAGTATTTATGTATAGTATCGGCTAATTGAGTGTTTGTTTGACATATGAGAGAAAAAATTTTAATGTAGAAATGCGGATGCGCGTAGAATGCAACTCTTTCAGTTTGGTGTTCGGATAATTAAACGGCAAGTACAAATCTGAACCTTCTCAAGAAAAAATATTTGAAACTTTGTAGTAGTGAACAAAATCTGGAAACACTACCTGCTGCTATGTGTATAATATCATCTATAGGCGGTTAATTCACTCACAGGAAAGAAGGGATGAGAATATTTTCAATACAACTACACCCCCAGCTATATGGCTCGAACGGGTGTTGAAGCACATGAAGTCACTTTTCCTTACTCCATCTGTGTACCTTGAAACGATCGAGGAATTTGTATAAGTTGAATCCATTGGGTCAATGGAGATGATTACTGGGTTTAGTCGAGTCCTTAACGCATCTGAAGTCAAGCAACGTTGATAGCGGCTATTATCTGGATGAAATGCAGAATTTCACTCATGCTCTTTGCTCAGGCTAGGAGCCATACGTTGAAAGTTGAGACTTTGTCAACTCTCAGCTCGCACGGATTTTGGCTTTAGACGATGGCATGTCGAATGAAGACGACAGCTGTTCGACGAAAACATTTGTCAAAAAAGAAAAACAGAGAGTATTTCGTGAAAAATTTCGCTCGACAGCTGTTAACAAAAAAGACAAAAAAAAATTCCAAACCTCATTCTCTTCAAATGATCATATTTCTGAACAGCAATATCAAAGATTCAATCGAGTAGTTAGATTCCATTTCAGACGTTGATGAGTAAATGTGCCATTGATATGTCAATTCATTCAGAGCAGATCATCTTAAATCGAATTTTTCGATAATGATTGTTGTACCAAGTGAAGATCTCAAGAAATAGTTTTCTCTGAATGTCTATTTAATTCAAGTTACGTGAACTTGATATACAAATTGAATGAATCTGGTTTTAGCACTTGTGCCATTTTCTTGATTTATTTTCAGTCTATGATAAAGTTGCGGAAAAACTAAAATTCTCATTTGTAGTGCCATTTTGGGAAGAAAGTTGAGTAGAAGTATCAGAATGTGGTTTCTTTGGTTCATTTGAGGATTTCACTTGGACATCAGATATTTATTTCCCTTCAGTTTTTGGATTTGATGTATCTTTTGAAGTGGGTAGTTGTTGAATTGTATATTCAGATGCTTGTCTCAGAAATTCTAATGTTTCTTGAACCATTTTCCTTGGATTGTTCTGTACATATTCTGTTTCTAAAGCATTTATATTATTGAGGTTTATTCTTGATAGAGCATCTGCATTGGTGTTCAATTTTCCTTTTTTATTAAAGATTTCATAATCAAAATCTTTTGATTTTTAATGCCATCTTATTGATTTGAGTATGGTTCTTTTATATTAAATATCCTAATAGTAGTAAATTATAAATATTTTCCCAAATGAATGAAGTCTAAAGTATTTGATTGCCTAAACAATAGCAAGCAATTATTTTTCAATGGTGCTATTATTTTGTTCGGTTTCATTCACTGTTCATGAAACAAATGCACTTGGGAAATCAGATATAATCGTACCATGCGAAAGGACTACTCCTAAGGCGAAATTTGATATTATGATTCTTCAAATTATTTGGTTAAATGTTTCGATAAATTTTCTGTTGTAACTTACAGGTCCTAAGAAACCTTAAATTTTTCTCAGGTGTTTAAGGTAATGGAAAGTTTTTTATACCACCTACTTTATCTGGATTAGGTTTTAAGGTGTGATAACATGTTCTCAAAAATCCTGATTCATCTAATTGAACTTGAATCAGCTTGTTTCAGTCTTGCAAATAGTGTTTTCACTCTTTTTTATTATGTTCTTAAAGAGATGAGCTAAGAATAACTGTACTGTCAAGGAAAACAAGGCAAGTTTTGTAATCCTCGTATATTATCCATTACTCTTTGCAATGTACTTGGACTATTCTTTAATCCGAATGGCATTCTCTTAAATTCGTAGTGACAATTTTCTGTAGAAAAAGCAATATATTAGGAATAGTAGTGTATAGTTCGGGTCCATTTCCATTATTGCAAACAACCAAAGTTCGCGCTTCATTCAATTCACGAAATCAAATTGGGCCGTATCTGGTTCCACTTGTCATTCTTTTACGTATGACGCCGTGCTGTTTGAAAAACGCTGCAAGCGGATTTTTGTATCTGATTGATTTGTGCACATCGGAATCGGGATTGTGTTGTTTGCGAGGGCATTTTATTCGAATCAGCGGATCTAGTTACATTGTTTATGTATGCGGAATTCATTCCCGCAATATCTCAACGAATTGATCACCTGCTCTCTTATACAGAGTGTTTCAACGTCGTTTGGTATTCGTTCGAGTCCAGGAAAAGGTATGATCGTCAATTCTTCTAGTGTTGTCCTATATTTATTTTCGTTCGCCGAATGTCCGAGTGAGTAGTCGCAACCTGAACAGCTCCAATAAATTGGTAAACCGGTTCAAAATTTCAACAAACAAATATAAAACTCCAAGAAGACCCTACCCAGTGTTACTTGTGCTCTTCAGTGAAATCGCTGATATAAGATAACGAGAATAATTTGATATTACGCAGTGCAGTTTATAGCCATACCTTTTCATTAAAATGACGCGAAGTGGATCGAGTAATTCAACGAGCAACTCAGACTCGATAACTGAACAACTTATCAACAAGGTATGTGCAAACTTTGCAAAGCAACTGAAGGGAAAGTATGAGAAGCAGCTGGAGAAAATCCATGGGAAATTAACGGAAATAACGGACAGTCTGAATGATGTCACTAAGTCTGTCAAAATGAATACGAAGTCAATCACTAATCTGGAAATCAAATGCGATAACCTAGAACAGTTTTCGAAAAGGAACTCCCTGAGAGTTCTTGGGATTAACGAAGAGGCAGATGAAAACCCAGTCGAAGTAGCTCTTCAACTGTTTTCTAACGAATTAAACATACCCTGCTCCAGAACCGACTTGGACACAGTATTCCGTCTTGATCAGAAAGGTGATGCCGGAAGGCCTTTGCTGATCAACTTTACAACTTCCTACAGAAAGAAAGAAGTGATGGATGCTAAGAAAAAACTCAAGAACTCTAAGGTACAAATATATGAAGATCTAACAAAAATGCGTTATGAACTACTTCGTCAGGCGAAAGAAAAACATGGTTCAAAGAATGCATGGACAGTTGGTGGAAAAATCTACATAAAGCATGAAGATTCGAAAAAACTGATTTCTCACGCATCAGAACTCTGATTTTATTGATGTGGTAGGTACCTAGCAGTTCAACTGTAGCGAGACCTTTTTTGTATTTTTTTGTAATTCTCCTTATCATCTTGCTACCTGCTCTCCGACTGTACTTGTTTGTTTTTTTTTCTATCTCAGTAAAATGTTTTGTTTTTGATATTCGTATTCGTACACACGAACCAAAATACAAATGTAATTGGAAATAACTGGAGCTGTTTCGAATATGTTTCATTTATTACATATGAAAAAACATTTTATGAGCTTCGCTCATCTGAACATTCGCTCAATGTGCACCGGGTTTGACATGTTTTCTGAATTACTTGATCACGAATCTTACACTGTTGTGGGATTGTCCGAGACCTGGTTGACTAATAATCTACCTAGCAGCGCTTTCAAAGTACCAGGTTATAAACTTATTAGGAGAGATCGGGGCACTAGAGGTGGAGGTGTTGCATTTTATGTCCACAACTCCATCAAATTCAAAATAATTGACACGTCGGTAAATGACGACAATACAATGGAAACTTTGTGGATTAGTACCAGAGTGGCAGGTAAGAGAATTAGTATGGGAACCGTTTACAGACCGCCCCACACAAATGTCCATCAGTCGCTGGAATGTTTGGAAGACATATTAGCCGGACTTTCCCTGGAATCTGATGTCATACTTTTTGGGGGTGATATGAATATTGATTTGAATAATAAAAGAGATAACAGCACGATGAATTTTATCAAATTATTAGAAAAATTTGATTTGAAACAATTAGTGTCTACATCTACGCGTTTCACCACTAACTCCTCATCTTTATTAGATGTTATAGCTATATCTTCTACTGTTACTGTCAATTCTTGTAATGTAATGAAGATGGAGGAGATCTCTGATCACTGTCTTGTGGACTGTACCTTGAATATCAAACCAAACAAGATCTCGCCTATGTATCACACTTTTAGAGACTTTTCTAAGTTTGATTATGAAGCTTTTTTGCGTGATCTCTACTCAATTGATTGGAGCATTTTTTCAGAATCTAATGATGTTAATGGTATGACTGAACTTTTCAGTGACACTTTAAACATACTATATGATACACATGCCCCTATAAAAAATATAAGAATTACCAAAAAACCAGCGCCCTGGTTGACAGATAACCTCAGATTAATGATGAAGTTGAGAGACAAAGAGTATGCCAAATACAAAAAACTAAAATCTGTGAAGGCATATCATCAGTTACAAAGAAATGCGTAATCTTGTAAACATGGCCATCAAATCAGAAAAAAAAGCTTATCTTCAATTTAAATCTAAAACGAATCCTAAAGAATTCTGGAAGGCTCTGGATTACCTTAACATCAGTAATAATGAAAAGAACATATGTCATTCTTTTGATGATGCTAATAAGTTGAATGATTTTTTCATCAGGAGTACTTCCCAAGACGACTACGTTCCAAGGGACATGTTTGAAAAGTATACACAGCCTATTGGTGGGCATTCTTTTGGTTTCACTACCATCTACCCGAATGATATTGAAAATACTATAAGATCAATCAAATCTAACGCGAAAGGAGTAGATGGTTTTGACTTAAAAATGCTCTCTCTGGTGATTCCCCATCTGAGTGAAACAATAGCATATATTTTTAATAATTGATTAATACAGGGTATTTTTCCAGATGTGTGGAAAGAGGCTTGTGTCATACCTACCCCCAAAACCAACAATCCCACTGATTTCTCCCACTTTCGCCCTATAAGTATACTTCCTATTATGTCTAAAGTCCTTGAAAAAATTATTCTGTGCCAAATTAACGCTTTTCTCGAGAATAACCAAATATTTTGTCCAACACAATCTGGATTCAGAGCAGATCACAGTACCGCTACTGCCCTAGCAAATGTCACTGATGATATTTTCAGAGCAACTGATTCCAAGCTTAACACATGTCTTATTTTACTTGATTTTAGCAAAGCCTTTGACACCGTCAACCACAAACTTTTATGTGCATAGCTGAGGGATTTTGGATTCGATGACTATGCTGTGTCATTCTTCAATAGTTATCTTGGTGGGAGACATCAGAAAACAATTGTTGGTGGTAATGTCTCTGAACTCAGGCCCGTCATCTCGGGGGTACCCCAGGGAAGTATACTTGGGCCACTACTATTTTCCGCATATACCGCTGATTTTTATAAGCAATTAGAATTCTGTAAAATTCACCAGTATGCTGATGATACTCAGATATATTTCTCATTTAATATCGCTGACAAAGGAATTGCATGCACAAAAATCAACTCTGATCTCAAATACCTATCTGATCTTTCGAAGCGTCATAACCTGAAATTAAATGAGAATAAGTCAGAACTCATCATATTTGGGAGAAATAGATTAGAATTAATCAATGATTCCAGATTTGAAATCGAAATCAATGGGGAAGCTTTAAAAGCAGCTGATTCCTGTAAAAATTTAGGGGTTTTTCTTGACTCCGATTTAAAATTCGAGAAACATGTGAGTCATCTGGTGAAAAAATGTTACGCAAAGCTCAAAATCCTGTACCTACACAAAGATATATTTAACAGTAATCTTAAACTTAGGCTATGTGATTCACTAATTTTGTCTAGCATCTCATATTGCATTGTTGTATACTGGCCAGCCCTAAAAAAAAAGATAAGAATAGTCTGCAAAAAATACAGAACTCCTGCTTGAAATATAGTTATGATTTGCGCAAATATGATCACATCACTGGGTCTTTCAAGCATTCCAACTGGCTGAATTTGGAAGAAAGATTCCAATGTCACTTACTCTGCCTGGTCCATAAAGTAAACAAATCAAAAAAACCCACCTACTTGTATAATAAGCTCATCAAAAACTCTGACATTCACGACCGTCCCACGCGTACTCATCAAAATTACGTTATTCCAAAACATAAAACTGCACTATTTCAGAAATCATTTTCTTACACTGGTACATCTATGTACAACTCTTTACCAGACACAGTTAAGTTATCACCAACTATATTCATTCAGAAGGCATGTCAAAAGCCGTTTGTACTCATCTCGAACTACGAACAGTTAACAATAATTGTGTTCTACGATTTATTTTGTTACTCTCAAGGGATTTTTCTTTTAATATCTTGAAATATGTTTTTCGTCCTCGGAGGTTGCATGGAAGAGCAACCATGTTGAATGCCGCCTCCATTTATTATTGTGTATGAAAACTACTTGAGCAAAATAAAGTCATATTATTATTATTATTATTATTTCTATATGATAAAAACTGTTGGCTAAGTAGATTGTAGTGAATTATTGACTACTTCCTTATTCAGAATATCTGTTATATTAGGAAGTTGATATTTATCGTCAACTGTTTTCTTATTCAAGTTCCTATAATCAATCACTAATCCCCATTTCCTTTCACCTGGAGCGTGTGATTTCTCCGGTACAATCCAAATAGCCCTTGATCAAGGTGAAACTGAATTTTGTATAATTCTTTGATCTTACAATTTTTCTTCTTGACTCTCAACTCCTTTTTTATAGATTTCTGAAAATATATATACGTTTTTGTAAAAATAGGACTTTCATCAGTGAATTAAATTTTATGTCGAAATTTATTGAATTTGTTCGACAATTCAATTGTATCTTCTCACAATAGAATATATGTGACGCTATTCTAGATGAAGTTTTGTGATTGCCTCTTTTCTTCTCTATCACAATGCTCTAAACGAATATTTGTTTCCATTTTTTCAATGGAATTCAATTCATTCATATATATATATATATATATATATATATATATATATATATATATATATATATATATATATATATATATATATATATATATATATCAGTTCTTATTATTTTTGATAGTCAAAATTTGAGTTATTCGAGAAGTTGCTGACTAATTGGACTTGTTCTATCCAGAAAGAAATGTTTTTCAATAGACGCAGCAACTTTTCGGGGTAGATTGAAAATCTGCCCTTCTACACTTTTATAGATTCCAATATTAATTCTTATTTTTTCAGATTGTGGTAGGTTACGAACCCAGAAAACTAACAACAAAAAGTTTAATGGTTCCGAGAAAGTTTTTGTTCACAAATTGTTTCATTAAATCAATACCTATTGATCCGTCGTGCTTTTCACTGAATTTGAATGAATAAAATCTATGAATTTCATTTACTCTGAACAGTCTAATAGCTGGTATAGTCATTACTTCATTATTAAAACTAGTTCTATGCACAGTTTGTTTATTGGAATCTTCAAAAAATTAGCTCTGATAAGATTCAAGTCAATTAACTCGGTTTGGTTTCGCAGTGGACTTCTTGAATATTTGCGTTTGCACAATTAAAATTAGATGGTGAGTTGTCAGTATAATTATCGGCCCCTGGAGACTATTATAATTGAAATCGCATTTGTGTTGTTCATTTTTCGTTTCATATTAAGTTTAAAAATGATGGTATTCGTTGTTTTCTTGAGCTGTATGAAGTTTATTGAGATTTGGATAATAATGATGCTTATCAGTATAATCATTTCCATATGGATTTTGAAGTTGGTTATTTATTATCTTGTTGAAATAATTCAGATGACATAAAAGACATTCTTGTTTGCATACGAGTACTACGAAATAATGTATCCATTGCTTTTGGTTCACATTCATTATTTAAAGGTGGATTTCTATAAATTTGATTTTGATAATATGGATGTTTGTGGGAAATTAGTTAGTTCAAATGTTTATTATTGACTTTGAGGTACCACAGGCCTCTGGAAATCATTTTGTGAAGGCTTTTTGAAAATTATTTCGGAATTGTTGTCTTTGGAAATTATTCGAGAAAGATGGTCCACTGAATTTATTCTGAAGAAATTGTTGAACATTTGATTTTGCTATATCATTTTTATATAAAGGCGTTGGTTATGGTAAATGAGGCATTCGATGCGGTGCGAAACCTCTCCTTAGTTCTTTAGTTTTCTGGGTTTGTAACCTATCACAATCTGAAAAAATAGGAATTAATATTGAAATATATACAAGTGTAGAAGGGCAGATTTTCAATCTACCCCGAAAAGTTGCTGATTCCAATATCAATTCCTATTTTTCATATTGTGGTAGGTTAGAAACCCAGCAAACTGAGGAACAAATATTGATCCACCACAAAATAATGACGTTCAGACAGTATTCTCTGTATGTTTTGTTTTGTACTACTAGGAGTAACTCTTTGTGAATGTTTGGAGTGATTCAAGTATTCAGGGCGTTTTCTCGCTGTTGGCTTTAAAGAAAATTTTCTTTCTCGAATACAAGTGACAAAGCTATTTTCAAACCGTCTGATCGTACATTGTTATGTAATTATTTTTCCTTCATTTTTTTTTTTATTTTGTGGTCACTCTACCTGTTTACTATCAATAACTTATATATAATTTTTTTCTCTCCATACCAAGATTGTCGGTAAGAGATATTTAAACACTACGAGGCATACTTCTCCCGCAAGGCTGTGCCTCTCAGGCACTCATGAAAGTATTTCATACAGGATAATCATTGAAATTTTTTATCTTGAAGAGAAATGCGTAGATGTAGGATATCATCGACAACCTTATGAAGAATGAATCAGTTAGACAGAGAATTCGTTAAAAATGGCCAGTACGGAAAAGACACGCCATTCATGCGATATCTATTTGTTATGTGTGGTCCCACCAGTACAGGAATTTAATACCCAAATGTTTCAAAATTATTTTCATCCGCATAATTTTCTCCAGAAGAGTTGTTTTTATTGAATCTATATTCAAGCTTTAAAAATGAACGTGCTAGTATCAAACGGCAACAGAAAATAAGCATATTAACTCGGAGTCTTATTGGATAATTCAGATGAAATGTTTTTCGTCTTTGTATTGAGTTCCTGGAACAATTCTTCCGAGGTGATTTGTACTGAAGACAACTAAAAAAAATCTACAGTGGGAAGCGAAAGCCCATGAAGGTTTGTCTGTTATGAAAAATGTTCCAACACATGTTCGATATTTTCTGTTTCAAATCGAGAATGGAACAAATTTGGATATTCTTGTCGTTTATGTGCAAAAAGCGAATGGTCGAGACTACTTCAAATACGTTCAGTTGAAATCGAGAACCAGTTCAATTCAATTGATTATATATCACGAGAAATCATCGAACAAACATATTACTGAAGAGCATACTTTCAATATGTTCCACCCACACAAACGACTCTATAATGGAAATAACCCATCTGGAATAGGGAGGGGAAGGTATAATACCATGGCAGAGTTGGACTGAAGTAAAGGACAAACTAAAACTCCACATTCAGTCACGTTCATTTCATTGAATTTTCTACGAACAAATCGTTTCAATAAGGTATACATTATGACAGTTGAATATATTTATCTTGCAATACACTTCCCGAACTGGATTGAATCACGCGAGTTGATCTCAATAGAATATAGGATTGGACTCAAACTGTCGTATAAAAAAATATAAATACATGTAAGAGATGGTATTGAGAGTCACAAAGTGACTGGTGACATTGATTTCAATTGATAGGTCCAAACATACCTGGAATTCATTCAATCTGTCAGTAGTTGCTATTCTTCCTTGGATTTTTCATAAAAAAAAAAGTTTCGATGAAATGGTTTGCGATATCACAGTGGAGAAATCAGAGCAAACGAGAGCTTTCTCACATTCTGAAGCTTTCCATCAACTGGAAGTTTTCTGATGTAAACGAAAATTAGGCATTCCAAATACTTTTCAACATCTTGTAAAATGACGTAATGAACTAATACGGCGGCATCTGCTCCCCAGAAACTCTCGTTTGTTTTGATCCATTGCTCGCACAAGTTTCGACCTCTGAGGGTTGACGTTCGTCAGCTGGTTAACAAAAACGAACAATTGACTGAATTCTCGAATTTCGAGCTGATCAACAAACGTTCGAGTTTTTCTCAATCTGAATTCAGTGCTATCTGAATTCAGATTGCATTGAGATTTCGGAAATGAAAAGAGAGAGTCGGTGAGCTTGGAAGAAAGTTACTTAATACATAATTTTTTTGGTATCTATCTTTCATATAAAATGGCTTGAGGTCGTGATGCTTCGATAATTCTGGAGTTTTATGGCTCTTTGGTTCTCCCGATGTGACCCCAAGTGGCCTGAGAACATTCCAATCACAAGTCAGGAAGGAGGGATAGTTGCTAAAGCGTTCGGGAAGAATGTAGTTGCCAGACATTTATAGCCATCAGAGATGAATTTTGACCGAGTCGCAAATTTTGAATGAGAGCTGAATGCAGGCTCGAGATCTACTCGTCATGAAGTTTCGCTGGCACCTAAAATTATTAAATCAACTGTTGTAATGGTACAACTAATTTCTCTGTTTTCACCAAGTCGGGAATTCGGTCGGCTTTTTAACAACATATTCAATATCAAAGTCCTCAGATTTCTATAAGTGAGGTTATCGAAAGTTCATCGTTTATCGAATGTCTGAAAATGCTCATGGTGCCTCATTTTCATTGAACTGTCACGACGGATATCCGTCTAGTTCACAGTTATATCTTCAGTCTTTTCCCAATCATTCTCACTGGAGAGGTTTGCTTTCGAATTGAAAGAATGCAATAATACGAGTGAAATGAAACACATATTGAGGGAACCCATTTCCGCTAATTCGACTTTTGTATACGATATTATTACCTCTTTCGATCTGTTCTCGCGAAACAAAGCATCAATTGTTTCTGCTCTATCCTTTCGAAGGAAAACCGTCATAAGATGTAATACTAGTTTTCAAACTGCAATTTGGGATCCCCTACTTGCGGACTTCACAATGATTTGAGGTGCGTATGATTATTCGAATAATTTTTTCTTCGTTATTTTTTGGGTTGTTAACCTTCCACAAACTGAAAAATCTAGAAATTAATATTGGTATCTGCACAAAGCAGATTTTCAATTTACCCCGAAAAATTGTGGCGTTGATTTCAAAAACCGTTTTTTTTTTTTGGTTGAACCACGTCCTATCAGTCAGCAACTTTAACTCGAGTTTAACTATTGAAAACACAAGAACCAAATTTCATGAATACTAAGTATGTCAACGTTTTGGGATTCAAATCCGCTTCCGTTCTCAATACTGATTTACAGTTAGATTCATTCTATGCTTGTTTTTCCAAAAAGAAGCAGAGTTTTTCTCATCGTTCGGGGGAAGCCCGGCCCTGCATACTCACCTGCATTCATAAATCCTACTCAGACTGGCAGTAAATTCTTATGTTATTCTCTCAAGCGGGTAACGAACGAGAAAACCGCTCATATCTAACTATGGATCCCTACAATTTATCGAACACAAGATAATAAAGCAGTTGAACTCAAATATATTTATTTATTGTTGTGTCTTGTTCAATTGCTGTTATTGAAAGAGCTGTATTTTATCTGTGATGTAATTATTACTTCGAAACAATTCCTTACTCTGGGGAAAATATCACACCTCTACAAGTAGAATGATACCAGTGTGGCTTTTCGATCAACTGATGGTTAATTCTTTGAGCGGTCGGATGTTGCTCGGAAATGTGATTGTCAAGTGACGAAAAATGACATATCACTTCAATCTTTTGAACAATAATCATTTCATTCAGTCGTTCTGAACTTTATGGAAGAGGGTATAAATATTCAATTTTTAGTATTATGTTCGTACGGTGACACATCAAATGGAAATCGGCATTGCAATAGATTTTCACTGCTGTTCATCATTTGAATATAATTTTGGTTACAATATATGCGAATGAATTAGTACCCACATAAACCTTCTTTCCAACCTCTCGGAGGAAAAAGCCCTGCTTGGTTCATTGAACATCAGGCAAGCTATATGATAGTAGCCTAGTGGGGAGTACTTGAAGCCAAACACGATCGAAATTCGAAGACTAACGGCCAACATTTCCTCCTCATGTCTTCATTGGAAATTGCGAAATATGAGCATTGCAAAGGAGTATGTCAACAATTCGTAACTTCGGGAAGCCGAAATTATATTTCAAGAGAAACACATTTTTTTTCTCCCTTCCAGCCATAATCGAACAAGGGTGAAGTTTCCTGAATATCTAATTGGGTAAAAGTCTGTTATTCCCACACCCGAAGCCTTTCGGAAAAATTGTTATTGCTACCCACGAATGTTTCTATGGGTAGAACCCGAATCCGAAGTCAATATGCCCTTCTTCCGACTTTGAAGCGCCATAACTTTGAAGGGAGGCAAAGCGTCGCGTTTCGACTTCAGATTCGTGTTCTACGCATAATAATACGCGAGTAGCAATAAAAACGTTTCGGCTCGGGTGTGGGGATAATAGCTTTCACCTCTAATTATATGCCATTAGAGCTATCCCGACTGAAGTACACCCTTTTTTATATTCTTATATTTGCATATTCGAACAATTTTTACGTCACTTCCTCAATAGGTATGGGAGATATTTTCCCTCTCGTCTGAACACATAACATAATACACTTCCAGGAAAATGATAACTGAATCATATGAAATAAAAAAATATTTTGTTCAATTGCAGATGGCCAGTATAGAAGTATCTTTGTCAAGTACACCAAGGAGGAAAAGAAACGGTAGCATAACAGGCGTCAGCTTGACCTCCTCCCTACGTTCTATTCCGAAAGAACTAGCTGTGAAGGAGCTTGAGAACCTCAAAAACGCACTAAGAGATAAGGAAAATATAATACAAAGCTTAAAGGGGCAATTAACGGTACCCGGATTGGGACTTAATGCAATGAGAAATTGCAATAATAATAATATTAGGGAACTAACAGAACTTGAGAAAAAACAGGCAGAAGATAGGTTGAGTAGGCTGAGAATTGATATTGATAATAAAAGACTGACAATCAAAAATCTAAAGATGGCGTTGGAGAGGCTCGATATAACAGAGTGAGTATACAATTCCATATCACAACTTTTATATTGATGCACATAAATATTTTCAAAATCCCAGTGGAATAAAAAATGTACTATTCATTTTCAGTAATATCGATGTTCGAATTCAACAGGCAGAGCTGGAATATCAGTTGGGCAGGGAAGAACTCAATCTTCTAACGCTTTTAGAAGAAAGTAGAGCTCTTCAAATATGCATTGAAGAATCCAACAAAGTATCCTGCGAGCATCACACTTTATTTAGGTATGACAAAACAGTTATATTCTTTATTCAACAAATAATGGTTTGAACTCTGTGATGTTTTCTGAGTCCATCATTCAATCAACAGTTGCGTTTTACTTTGCGAATCTATCTTCGAATAATTGTCGAACTGATATATGACGAATTGAAAGTAATCAACGGTGTGTTAGTGGAAGGCCAGATCTGAAAAACTCTTCTTGGTGAGCATATTATCAATGGAAAACTAGTGAAGTCAAAGTGGTCCCGGTTGACTGAAATAAATCAATCCTCATTTTCAGTTTTGCTGATAATTCGATTTGATAATACACCAGCTGTCAGGTCATGGTGGGCACTTTCCTGGTATTTCTACTGCTTCAGCACATACGTTATCAAAATTCAAAGAATCATTTCTGAGAAAAATTATTGTTAATCAATAATAGCACCTCGCTTACGCCAGTATTCACTGTATTGAACTCAAACAGTCTATTTACCGATTTGTTTTTTTTTCAAGCACTTTTCGAATTATGCAAATTATAGTATGAGCTACATTCACTCAGATATCATAGGATACATAACGTATTTGAATGTAGTTCATCCGAAGCAACATAGACTTGCTCGTCTCGGAAGTATACACCTGAATCTTTCCAGAAACACATTTACTTCCAATTGGTCTAAAAAAAGGTATAATCACTGTGACATAGAACAAAACTATATTCGAGTTATTTTGGTGATTATGAAGGTAAATACATTATTTTATCATGCAATTAGGTTTCAATGAAAGAGAATACATTAAAAAATATATATTCTGAGACGTTTTGAGTTCCCTAATTTTTCAGTTTTTCCATGAATATTTCAGGCAGATTGGTTTTGAGAGCTTTCATATTCGTTAATTTTTTGGGTTAGGAAATTGAGGGTTCTTATGCACTGCGTGAGTGGATTTTTTAGCCGATGTTTGAACTGGCATAAGACAGGTTCTTCGGAAAGATTGGTACGTTTCCATGTGCTATAATTATGAATCTGGTTGACAAAATTAATTGGGACATAACATTTTTGACTTTCATTCATCATACTATACGAAAAGTTTTCTCATTCAATCTTCAGAATATTAGATACAAGATATTCGTATATCTGTGTGAACACATTCTGATGACTCTAAGCGATGTAATGTGTATAGAACTTTCAATGCCCCATTTTGTAATATTACGATTTCTTCGAATACTCTTCGTCAATAATTCACCCACACTAAAATTTAGTACCTGGAATATGACAGAAAGTATACATTATAAACAAAATGTAATGAGGAGATATAATGCTCCCACTATGGGAGCTATTTTTTGTGTATGTGTTGGATGTAATCACTCCTACTCATCCTTTCATCCAATGCAAGCCCTAATTATTTTGTACTACTACTGACTTTGGCAATTACCTCTTCAACAATCGATAAGTTTAATTTCTTCTTAGACTATCATGTGAGTTGTTGTCATGTTGAGTTACATTCACAATCATTGATTTCAGGAAATATCAATTTCTTGACATATTTCGATTCATTTCAGTAATATAAGTGGATAGGTATTTGAAGTCTGATGGTTCATTTTTTCCAGTTGCGCAGAAGGTGAAGACTATGTATTACTTCAAGCAGTTGAGATAGACTACGATCCAAAAGGTCCAAAATTTGGCGCTGGCCCTAAAGATTCAACACCGGGTCTCTACATTGACTGGGCTTTGGAGGAAACACATTTGCGCAAAGGGGACAGGTAGGTAATAACATTTCTGCTGACTCGAATAAAGTATTTCCACCCCTTTCATGAGCCTGGATTCCTGTAAAATTCTTTGAGATGGGACTCATTCTTTCAAAATGATATTCTCTACCGTGAGAGTGAGAATTCCTGAGGTGCACAACCCTCAAATGGGATAGAATACATCATACATCATAGAATACATCATATTTCTTGATTCAAACTATGTTTTCAATCGTTCTTCGCGTTAACGCCTATGGTATAATATATTGAATGGACCAAAATTAAATCCATAGTATTCTGTTTATTCGCTCGAAATGTAACTGAAAGATTCATGTCTTAAACAATGATGACAAATAAATCCGAAATCACAAGCTTTATCAATATTCACCCTCTATGTGGCACTTGATAAATCAAATCATTGCTTTCACCTAATCGAATTGAGACAAATAGTTTCCATTTATACTAACATTTAGACACATTTTTTTTATTTTCACATGCTGATTTGCTGTTTTTGTCACAATCTACAAGAGATTGAGACAGAGTATCTCAGTTGAATGATGTATAATTGCATATCCACAAAAGAGTGGTTGACAATGTTCCGTGCTGAGTGATATTGATTCGGACTTCCTTTGTCTCTATAGTTAAGTCTATTGAAATCTGTTATGAAAAAAACTGATACAATGAAAAAAATATAAATCGAACCGATAAATTACCAATAATGAAATTGAGAAGTAGAATTTAATTGGATAATGGACTCAAATCTTTAAAAAGTAAGATTGGAATGGGCTTCGGCCAAAGAAATCAAATTAATTTGATAAAAAGGAGAATAGACGAAAAGTCAAAATTTTCGATATGTGAAAATCAATAAAATTTCAATAAAGAAATATGAATCAATATTAACAAATTTTGAAAGCAGTTGAATGCACTCACGACGTTTCTATCGCTGGGA
Organism: Zygogramma bicolorata; assembly: GCA_032362365.1. Classification (NCBI taxonomy): domain Eukaryota; kingdom Metazoa; phylum Arthropoda; class Insecta; order Coleoptera; family Chrysomelidae; genus Zygogramma; species Zygogramma bicolorata. The sequence continues at coordinate 215,319 of JAVJAQ010003784.1, read as the reverse complement.
TCTGCAATCGTCTTCGGCTGATGACTGACAACATATCGGTTATGAAGACCTGAATCACTATGGTGGAGAAAAGGTGTTCCCATAGAGGACGAAGGCGAGCTACTAATGATTTCAGCAAGAATATGATGTATAAGGCGAAGTTCTCGTTCGGCGAGCTGAAGTTGGTCTATCTTCTGGATGAGTGACTTTCACAGATTCCGGATTTTTACGCTGGGATGACTGAATGCATCGTTGTTGAGAATGTAGGCAGCTTTCTTGAATTTTTTTTATATAATAATAATAATCTTTATTAATCCCAAGAAACTACAGAGTTTATAACAGGGATAAAAATCAATAGTTATCAACTAAATTATTTGGTTACAAAATGAAACAGTGTACAACACAAATTGATAATAACATTATGTGAGAATATAAAATGAAAGTTGTAATTAAATTAAATAAATATATGGAGATCAGAATTTCAACAAGAAAGCAAAAATTTTTTCAGTTCAGATTTTCCTTACGAACCAGTGCTCTTCCTTGTGTATAACTTCAGCTTCAGACCATTTTGAGGCTGATTGTTTGTTCACACGTGCTCCGACATTCCCGATTCCGTGGTATTCCGTAACTCATAGCGATGTCGTTATCCAACTACTATCATTGAATTAACGATATTTGTGTCGAATCTTATTCCGTAAAAATATAAAATCGTTGCAAGTCGGTAGTGAACGACATAATATAAGATTTGTAAACGGGAATGGAATTGATTCAGTTTGCTAACGACTTGAAATAGTTTTGTGGTATTTTTGACATAGTGTTCACAAGGATCGTTGACCGACAGTCGTTTGATAACGGATCGTTCATTAACGGCGTTTTACGGAATAGACCTGAACGATGTCGTAATTGTCAACGACGATATCTCTTTTGACAGTTTTCAGAAGAAAAAATAATTCAAACAAAAATGAAACAGTTTGAGCAGGGAATATTTCTGGGAATTTTGGAAGAACTACGAAGGAGGTATGATTATTTCTGGTTTTGAATAACGTAGTCACGATTCTTTTATTTCTCAGGCAAGTGAATCGGAGATTCAATAAACAGTTGCGAGATATGTGCAACCCATTCGAGGCCCCTAATGAAAATTTTAGGAATTACTTCAGATTAACTAGAGAACTGGCTTGGGAGTCATTTCGCAGTGTCCCACAGGAACAAGGATACTTCCTGTCACCAAAGTATATTGCAAAAATCTAGATGTTCCACATCTTCAATCCATCTCTCAGTTTTTCGTAGCATTGCATTTATTTGACAATCGCAGTTGCCAAAAGTCCATAGACAAAAATAGATCATGCGCATTGTTGTCTAGTGGTCTCGCTATTTCTCTTCCTTGCAGTTTCACAAGCTTGAACTTTTTCCATAATTGAAAATTTCACCAAAATCCGACCTAAACAATTGTCTTTCCTCACATATTTTTATTCATCTATCAATGTCAACCGCAAAACATCAAACTCACACGTACTATCTGTTTCAAAAATTATGGTTTGTCGTTATTCATTTAGTAACAACAACACCGTAATGATAGTATTAACAGAATACGAAATTACAATATATCGTTCAGAATAACGTTATCGTAAACTTGACTAATGTCGTTAAACAACGAGTCGTGAAATAACAACTCTTAAGTGAATAGACCTGTTAGTGTGTTTTTTCTTGTGTTTTTTCAAATCGCACTCGAAACATTTAGTACTCGCTTTCGGCTACATATTTTAGTCAATCTAGTTGTACAAATTATTATCACCAGACAGAACAAATCATTATTATACATCTTATAAAACTTCTATGACTTTTTCCTAGTTATTTTCTGTACGATGAACAAAAATCACCATGTAAAGAAATGAGACTGAAATGTGAGGTGTGCATAAATGCGAGCGAATTATTTTTCTCAACTATTTTTGACACAGATGTATTTCATAGATATAAAGGAGAGAGATCACATCTATGCATGCCAGCCATCGGGCCCAGATTAATAATAGCTAGGAAATGCTTTCATTTCGATTTCACCTGAATTCAAATTGAAAATAGGTTTGTTTCAAAAAAGATTAGTAAAAACATCTGCTTCCTCATTGATAATTCTACTGTTCATTTCACAATTGAATACATTCAACATCAACTTCTCCCTACCATTTATACCGTAGTTTGTGAGATCTTGAAAGGAAACATTGATATAAAATAACAGAAGTAGCAACCAGAATAAAAAAACTTCCGAAACTTACATCAGTTGTCAGTTGTTTATTTTGAACTTCATTCTGTTCTCAATATCTTTCTGAAGTGCACTCAGTATAGAATAATTACTGTTTTTTGTGTGTCATTATTTGAGTTGCTTACTCTTATTTGAAGATTGTCCACCACTATTCCGAACTATTCCAGTTATTGTGATTCTTTCTTCGGGAATATCTCACCATTGTATACCTATCTGTTTTCCTTGGCCATCATCTCGAAAAAAATGGGTTTGACCCTGAGCGTGAATAAATAGCGTATGATTCCGAAGTGAGCAGGATGGTTTAACAAAAACCGGAAATCATGGGAACAATAACAATAAAGGTAGCAATCGTGGTCTTCTACCCGTATATCCGGTACGCAATGGTTCTACTAACAGAATGAATACTGCACTGCAATGTTGTGAATGACTTCAGACAAATTATCGTTCGAGAATAATGTATGCATTCATTAATGTACACAGGCACATGGAAGACACTCGGATTCATTAGAGTTATTCTGAAAATTTGAGCTATCAAACAAGTTGAATGGTTTTCACTCAAAGATTCTTCATCTTGAATTCACAGAGAAATGATAAACACACGAAAGCGTGCCGTTTGTTACTGTTATTTTCTTTTCCTTTCCCCTCTTTTCAATCTGGAAGGTGAATATATAGTGTTTTTCACGTTTCATTATTTTTTCTCCTAATCTATAATATAGAAAAATAATAATAGAATAACATACATGTTCTGCCAATTAGGAATTTTGAAGTATCTGGGCCTCCCATAAATTATTTCAAAAATTTGTTCGAAATTTCAAATTCGAAAAAATTACATAACACCCAGGTGTCCCGAGTTCTATCATTTCAACGGGGCTGATATACATTAAAACAATAAGTAACGTTCATTTCATTATCAGTGGTAGCACTCGACAAGATGGCATTTTTGTGATTTTTTTATAAGAAATTGCCTGTAACTTTTTTTGCCATTAATTTCAACAATAAGTTTCAAGAACCGAAAAATGTTTGAATTGTAATTTTCCATGGAACAGACCCGTATTCAATCAACTCATTCTGAAAAGTTGAGCTATTATTCAATTAGAGATTTTTACATTAAATATAGCCAATTCCTGTTTTTCATCAATCTTTACATAGAACCGCTCTTTCATTCACCCTTCTTCTATTTTCCCTTCTGAGGGTAAAAATTAAAATCGATAAAAACAGTTAATGGACATATCGAATGTGGAAATCTTTCATCATGTATCATTTATCATTGCTCAACTTTCAGATAGATAGATAGATTGAATACAAGTGTACCAAGGGAAAATTGCAGTTTGAACATTTTTTGTACCTTGAAATTTTTCGGTAAAATGAATGGCAGAAAAGTAACAAGTGATTTTCTATAATAAAATTAAAAAAAAAACCATTAGTCAAGTGCCATTATTGCATTTGAGAGTTCAATGTTAAGAAAATGGGTCAGTAAATATTTGTGTTCTTTTCATGATTGCCAGAAAAGTATCAATATTACCTTCATATGGACATATTAATGGTTACTCATTGTGATTCAAAACAATAATACTAAAGGTCATTTTCAACGCTCTTTGATTCATTAAGATACAAGTAACCCATGCACATAACAAAACGAAATTAGGATCCATTTCATCATTGCATGGGACCCATTAGACAATGGTGTGCAAATTGCAAGTGAATAACAGTTGTTCTGTGGATATACGAGCTGATACTTTTAAACGATTACGTTGGGAAAATGGCTTTTGTTCAGTAGAAACAATAGGTTCCTAGTATGGTGTTGTTGATATAAAAATCAACGGATTTACTGATGAAAAATTGAAAACTGTTATTTACTACAAATATTTCAATCCTTAACTCGAGATATACTACGTTGATGTACCTGAAAACAGTTTGAACTCACCTAAAGTGGAGTTCGATCCCAACTATATGAAGCACCTCTTCGATGCTACTTCAAACTTCAAAGCCAACTGTTCTATTCCATACTCTATGATATGGTGTCAAACTCCATTTCTCCCAAGCAATCTTTGTAACATAAATTGCTGGGTTGATTTTCCATTGGCAAGGGTGGGTTGGGTCTGATTTCTTCAAACAGGCCCTTCATACAATTCAGATCGAACTACACTTAAGTTGAGTTCGTTTGACCTTTTAATTATATCATGTTCGAAGCAGTAACGTGCAAATTTGTTACGAATAGCTTCATTACCATTATCATTTAACAATACAACTCATGGAATCAAGTAACGAACAAGTATTTCCATAGCAAAAACATCTTCCTTCATACTAAAGGCCTGTCAGAAAAGGAGGCAAATACATTAGATTCTGTTGTCTATTCCGCAGTTCTTCTTATCACATCAATAGACACCGAAATTGACGCGTGGAGACTGCAATGTATTGAATAGTGGGCAGTGTTCACAGCACTTCTGTTCAATACTAGTTATCCAACGACTTATAGATATTGATGTCGTGGGTCAAAATGGATTTTTAAATGTTAAAAGAAGTGTTGATATGTTGTTCCTTCTGATATTTTTGTCTATGTACCATAAAAGAATACTAATCCAACCCAGGCCTTCCGCCAAACTAAGGTAAAATAAAACATTTCATTCAACCCTGATGATTTGATCTGCTTCGAGATTCGTATTTCGACCCATTTCTCAAGCGCTGACATATTGTTCATAAGAAAGAGTTTGAACACTCTCTGGGATGTGATCAAAGCTAGTAACATGACTCAAGTTAATTTTAAGTTCTTCAAGGTCCAAGGACTCGTGAGGAAATCCCAGGTTGACTCACTGTCTTGGTCTATGAAGTAAAAAATTGAGTGTTCTTTTGAAGGGTCTCTCTACCCTGGGCTCATTTAAAAATTCTGGACCAAGTTTCTCGAGTATATTGTCGAGTAGATTATACTCTACTCGAATATGATTTTTAATTATGGGAAGTCATCGACTCATGTTGATGATGGCACTGCCTTGCACTGACGAGAGGCCAAATAGCCCGAAACCGGTCTGCAAGTGTGTCCCGTCCCAATAATTGAAGATCAATTCTGGTAGTTGTATCGCCAAGAGCATATGTGGAATTTCGCACTAACACCTGTTGGATGTAATCCAATGCCCTTCGTGGTATTAGCCAGGGGAGTAGTTGTTTTCTAATAGGTGTTAGTCCGTCAACCTACAGTGTAGGTGAGTTGGGGCTGACCTGAAAAAATTGTTAATTTTTTGAATATTCGAAAACATACTGTTTGGCGGGCTCTATGGAATTGTTCGAATTCACGTATTTTACAACTTTTTGATGAACTGTGTTTTCGCAATAATCATGTGATAGTTTTCCTATTGTCACTAGGCAAACTTGGACTTTGAATGGAAATCAAAAAACAATCCCAGAAATTCGCATTATCTGCCAGGTATTAGCATGCTTTTCTCGTAATTAATAATGAAACCCGATTTTGTCAAACCAGTTATGGAGACGTTTTGACGGCATGCCTCATAACTATTCCTGCAAAATAAAAATTCATCTAAGAAGACCACTGAAAATTAACCATCTGCTCTAAAATGGAAAATAATTGACTTCAAAAGCTTGATAAAAACCCATGGTGCTGTACACAGGCCAAACGGCAAGACAAAACCCATTTTATAACCGATCTTGTAACTTCTGACTCTGAGTGATGTACATTTGCTACTCTACGCATTCATATACAATTCGGTCTCTTTGTACCCCGAAATTATTTATCTGTTGATATAGGTCGGGTTCAAAGGTTGCTCTCCAGCTAGACCTCACGTATTCTTCATTCACTCTCTAGTTTTAAGCATTCATGTATTTTCATCTGATGATGAATGGAGACCTACTATTATTATCATTATTAATATCAATATCTTCCAATGAGCCAGCTTGCAAGATTTCCTTGAACTGATTTGCAAGTATATCGTGTATTGCTACTCAAGTGGATAACAATTCACCGATGACGATAAGTACTATTTCATCCAAATCTGCCTTCTACTGTCCCTGTCTTCATTTGAATCTGAAACATATTTATACCCGGAGCATATTCAGAATGGTGACATTATCTCCGCGGGAGAACAATGTTCAACCAGGACGCCTGTTTGGCCCCCGCGCTAATTGAATATCATTTAATTGTACATTCTCTTGCATCTGGCCATGTGTTCTTCCTTCGAAAGGAGGTCGGGGGTGTGTGGGGCTCTGCCTCTTGAGTCATTTGATTACTCCGAGTCGTCTGATTCGTAGATGGAGTTCATTTCGATTATCACGTGATTTCAAATCCAGTGCTGTGGTTTCCCATTTTCCTTTCAACTCTCGTCGGATCTTCTTCAGTTTGTATCTCAAATAGTCTTCTTCACCAGACCTGCTTGAATAATGCCTCTTTCCCATGTTGATCGTTCAAAAATGTAATTATTTCTACGACGTAACCTGTCACCTCGACCCAAAGGAGAGTAAAGAAGCTGACATCTGTACACCATTCCATATGGTACAGAACAGAATCGCAAATTTTTGCTAGTTTTGGTGTCACCTATTGGAAAGTAGGGAATACATTCATGATATCGAAGAAGAGGCTCGTAATATAATATGATCCAAAAGTAAGGAATGAATTCTTTTTTCATTGCCTAAGCGATCTCCCAAAGCGTTCAAAATGAAATGGAGGGTTCTGAAAAAAAAAATATAAAATAATATCAAAAATGTATGGAAACACTACTCTGAACTCTCAACTGACCTTCGACATGGAAATCTCAATCTAATAACCGTTTCACCTTCTGCTTGAATAGTTGAAGTTTTGACGTTTCGAACTCATATCGGGTGGCAAAACGGTAGGAGATACAATATTGGTCAAATTCGACAAAAGTTGTCTATAATTAAATGAATTCATATCTAAATGAGATATTTTTGAATCATTCGCTGAGAAAATTCGTTTTTCAAATACGGACCTGATTTTGTTAATACAAATTCTGATGCTTCTTTCGATTCTGCATTTATCAATGCTTAGCACTTCAACTTTCTTGCGACGATTTGTACTAATAAATATGCAATATTGCAAAGACGATGAATAAAATAACCGTTGTATCAAAATACTGGCTACATTTCAGTGAAATTCACAAATTTTTTATTGGACTTGGTAGAGTTTTTGAATTTCACAGAAGTGTAGCAGTATACTGCTACAATGGTAAAATTATCTTCCTTGCAAATATTCATTGGTACAAATGCGCCATGAAAATGTTGGATGAAAAATTGAAATCGAAAAGAGCATCTGAATACGTGTTGAATACAGTTCTATATTTGAAAAAATAGCTGAAGGTGGCCAAAAGCAAACGGAACGTCATATTGAAAATGAAATAAGTGCGTGTTGTAGCCTTCAGAAGAATCGATCAAACACCTCCCTACACTTTGTGGGGTCAATGCCCTTCGTGGTTTTAGCCAGGGGAGTAGTTGTTTTCTGACGGGTGCCAGCCGAAACCTACTGTGTAGGTAGATTTGAGACTGGCCTGAACGAATTTTCCGGAAGATAATTTGATTTAACGCCAGTCTTCAAGTATGCCCATCAACTATGTCGAATGTTTTAACATTTTTCTCGCAGGAGGAATGGGCGAATTCGGATTGTTTTTGGAATACCTCGTCCATGGGTAGATGGCGAAAGGGCTTCGTGTTGTTCGCATCAGCTTTGGTCGGGGCTTGATACTATGAAAGTGTTGTCTAGGCCGTGGATGGTATAAGGCTGAAAACTTCGAGAAAAGACCGTCCCTCTCACGATCCATCTCAGAGATTCAAAAATAGTACCTCGGCTACGTGGGTTCCAACGACCTGACAATCCTCGAGGTAGAGCTATCCACACCTCTGCGAACAGATACCCCCTACCTATCGACACTGACCGTATCAGTGACAAGGTAGTTATGAAAAAAATCTGTGTCGGCCACCACAGCCTCGCGCCGCGAACCGAACACGATGAATTTAAGACGGAAATTTTACTATTAGTCCCTAGGAGTGAAAGAACTGACCGAGTACAACCTTTGCAGCCACCACATTGGCTTATTGGCACGGACTGCAAAGTTCCCTACGATCCCTATCTGCGAGACACACAGATACGCGGTTCAAATCCCCGACCTACTCGCGAGCCACGTGTCCAGCGCTCCGTTGCTGGGGGTGCGTTTTTAGCCCCAGTTTCCTAGTGCAGTGACTCGTCACGTAGACGAGCCTTCGGAACACTGACGCGCTGACTGGAACTTGAGTTCTCTTCTTCGTAGAAGTTCCGATAGGAACTGTTTAAAGTCAGATGTATCGATGCTTTAGCAACTGAACGAATTCATATCTGAAATAATTGCGCCCTGCAATTATCTCGCTTGAACCCTTATGGATCGTATTTTGGCCGTATTGGATTATTCCTAATATTTTTGTCTTGAAACAACCAGCCAAATAACTCTGCGAACGTCCAAATGTTCTCCTCGTATTTATTTCCTCGCTAGGAAATGCGACTCTCAATTTTTCAGAATGCACTTCTGTGCTACTACCTAAAAGTAAAGGTTTACGACGAATAAATCTGAATACTGAATGCTCAACTAGTACGTAAGAGCTCGACTGAATTCTGAATGCTGCTCGTTGCGTTCCGACCCGCTATCTCTATATCTTTGCGTCGGCCTCCGTTAGTCCACGCCCCTAACCTACGCGAGTCGTGTCGCGTTGTGATTGGTTCTTCGCTCGATCGACTACCGCCACCGAATTGGCGGGAGTAAGTAACTTTTACATCTTTTTCCATCGAAAATTATCTTTGATTTTTTTCTGAAAATATATCATTATTCCTAACGTTAGATTTGGCTGTTGTTGACACCCCCCTCACCTAAAAAAAATACGTCCATAGGTAGTTCAACGAGTATAATTGACAAGGCTTACCCTGAAAAGGGCTGTTAGGGGGGCACTAGGTGCCTTTATTGATTTCTTCTTTTTTTTTTCACAGTTCTTGAAACTAACAAAATCCCCCTAAGGCACGGGCCTTATTCTACAATATCTTTAACCTTAAAACTAATACAACTATCGATCGTCTATTCGATTCGGACAATTTGTTTACCGATTCACTATTAAAGCGGTTATGTGCACTACACGAGCGTTTATTGCACTACACGAGCGTTTATTGCACTACAAGAGCGTCTATTCACGGAGGGGAGCGACGGGCATCTCGAACCCAACCCGCTCAACCCATTCAACCCTACCGGTCCGCGTGCTCCTCTAAGTAACGAGCCACAGGCGACGATGAAACTGAGGCTTATTGTGGCGGAGCAGGACGGGGATCTAGGCCATCCTGCCCGGCTCGCGGCGGTGGTGCGGGTCGCAGATGATCGACACAGATTACACGTTCCAGTCCGCCTCGATTCACGAGGTAGGTGGTATCTCCCAGGCGTCGAACCACACGTGACGGTTCGGACCACGTAGGCCCAAAGATCCGCCGAATCTGTTCAGCGTTTCTACATAAGACCCACTGGCCTGGTTGAAAGGTAACATGGATAGTATCTTTATTCGGATAGTGTTTATCTCTATACGCTCGAGAGACTTCATTCGCTTGAGCGATTCTTTCCTCTCGATTTTCGTTTGGATTCGGGCGTCGGCGTCTCTGCGACGGCATCGCCCATTCTCCTGGCCTCGGGAGATCATACCCCAATAGTAAGGTACTAGGAGTCATATTAGTAAATGCATTTATTCTTGTTCGTAAATTAAACACAATTTCACGAAGACAAGACTCCCACTGATTTTCCGGTCTATTGATAAGGGCGGCTCGCATCATTTTTTTAAATTCTTGAACCCTACGCTCCGCGGGATTTGCTTGTTGATGGTGGGTAGGGCTGAGTCGAATGTCTATTCGGTTCTGTTCACAGAAACTGTGCCATACATTTCCATTAAATATACCAGCACTGTCAGAGACAACGACTTCAGGGTATCCCCACCGATTGCAGACTTCATTGAGAAGAAATTCTACGGCCGCTTTAGCTTGGGCGCTAGGTGCAGCTCGCGCTTCGACCCATTTGCTGAAGCAATCCGTGGCCACTAGAATATATCTGTTCCCAGTCGGACTAATAGGATACGGACCCAGCACATCCAAAGAAACCATTTGCCAAGGTCTCTGAGGAACGTTAGGTCGTGAGTTTGCGGGGGGTTGGCGCCTCGCCGCCTTAGTGGTGGCACACGTGAGGCATGTTCCCACAAACTCAGCGACCTGTTTCCTCAGGCCTGACCAATAGAAATTTCTTTGAATTTGCGCTATCGTTTCCTCGATTCCAGGATGGCCGGTTTCATCATGGAATTTCTTGATTATCTGGGCCCAGCTTCTCCGCGGAACAAGCAATCGCTTGAGTTCCTGCTGTGGTCCACAGTAATACAAGATTCCATCTTCCATGAAGAAATCGTGAACCAACCGTCGTTCGTAGTCTGACGGTTCAGGGTTATTCTGTGCCCTCTCAATTCGTTCCACAAAGCGTCGAACACTATCGCTCTCCTTCTGGGCCTGTACGATATCGTCAAAGAACGTCTGTACCTGACAAAGTACATCACTATGTGTATGACATTGCACGTAGTCAAACCCAGAGAAGAGCTTCACCAGACTCTCGACAGTTTCGGTGAGGGATTCTTGGTTGCCGTCTTCGACGAGATCGCCTTCCAGATGTGGAAAAAACATTTTCTCCACATCCTCAGGAATATCGACCTTGGGGGCACCTCCTGGGGATTTCTGGACAGAAAGTCCGGGAGTTCATTGAACTTCCCCGGGACGTGCACCACTTCAAAGTCGTACTACTGGAGGAGTAGCGACCACCTCGTCAACTTTGCCCGATCGTCCCTCATCCGGTCGAGCCAGGTGAGTGCCGAGCTATCCGTGTATAGCGTGAACCGGTTGTCTTGGAGGAAGTGGCGGTATTTTTTAATGGACCAGACGATCGATAAACATTCGATCTCATTAATGTGGTAGCGTCGCTCAGTCGCGTTCAGCTTTGCACTGCTGTACGCTACCACACTCCTACCCCAATCAGGTCGCATCTGGAAAAGCACCGCCCCCAGTCCGATGTAACTTGCATCAGTCTGCAAGCAAAAAGGTAGCTTGTTATCTGGGCGTGCTAATTCCAATGGTTTCGATACCGCTTCCTTGATTTTCTGGAAGCTCTCCGCAGCTTCGCTAGTCCACTTAAATTTTTCCTTCTTATCTATCAGGTCGGTTAATGGGGCAGAGATCTCGGCGAATTTCGGTATAAATTCTCGCAGCCACCCGGCTGTGCCGAGAAATGCTCTGACTTGCTTAATTGTTTTCGGTGTCGCAAACTCTTGCACATTCAAAATGTGCTTCTCTTGAGGACGGTTTCCATTGGCGGAAATTACTCTTCCTAAATATTCCAGTTCGTGCGTGCCGAAGCGACACTTTTGTGGGGAGAGCCACAGTTTGTGGGTGCACAACCGCTCGAGGATAAGGCTAAGGTGCCTAACGTGCTCGTCCAAAGTCTTCGAATATATGATAATATCGTCCAAATATATTTTGCAGAATACGTCTACGTATCCTGCTAATACGCTCGACATTAATTTCTGGAATACCGCAGGTCCATTCTTAAGGCCAAAGCTAAGCACCTTGAATTCATATACCGACCCATCGGGTGCGTCGAAGGCGGTATATTTCCTACTCTCTTTTGCTAACGGGGCTTGCCAAAAACCATTACGGAGGTCCAAGGTCGAGAACACCCTGGAGTCGCCCATTTCCCGCACAGTCTCCTGTATGGGAGGAAGGTTGGGCGCCTCCGAAACTATCAGCTTAATAATTTCCCGATAATCGACGCAAAAGCGGAGCTGACCGCTCTTCCTAAATATTCCAGTTCGTGCGTGCCGAAGCGACACTTTTGTGGGGAGAGCCACAGTTTGTGGGTGCACAACCGCTCGAGGATAAGGCTAAGGTGCCTAACGTGCTCGTCCAAAGTCTTCGAATATATGATAATATCGTCCAAATATATTTTGAGAATACGTCTACGTATCCTGCTAATACGCTCGACATTAATTTCTGGAATACCGCAGGTCCATTCTTAAGGCCAAAGCTAAGCACCTTGAATTCATATACCGACCCATCGGGTGCATCGAAGGCGGTATATTTCCTACTCTCTTTTGCTAACGGGGCTTGCCAAAAACCATTACGGAGGTCCAAGGTCGAGAACACCCTGGAGTCGCCCATTTCCCGCACAGTCTCCTGTATGGGAGGAAGGTTGGGCGCCTCCGAAACTATCAGCTTATTAATTTCCCGATAATCGACGCAAAAGCGGAGCTGACCGCTCTTCTTAGGGACGAGGACGACCGGGGAACAATAAGGGGATGAGCTTCGGGTGATCACCCCAGCCTCGAGTAATTTTTCGATCTCATCATAAACGATTTTCTTTCTCTCTTCCGACATCTTGTTATACCGGAATTGCCGAAACGGCCGCTCCTCCTTGACCCTTATCGTGTGTACGATTGCGTTGGTCTGAGGTTGGCGCACCGTTTCCTCAAAAACATCGGGAAATTCCGATATAACTTTTTCGATGTCGGATCTCGTTTCCGGAGAGAACTGTTCATCCAGAAACTCGGGCATAGGGCACGACCTCGCCTTCTCCTTGGCGAGCGTTAGCGGCCTGTCAAAATAGACAGTTAAACGAGGCGCTTTCCCGAAGTATATGCAATTACGCACTGCGTCAATAGTAGCTTCCTGATCTCGGAGCCATGGCATTCCTAAAATTACTTGCTCTTGCAAGTCGTGTAAAATGGTAGCCTTAAACTTAATTGGACAGTCTTCAATAACCGCTTCGACCATCAGGTGGCCCAAGCTGTCCCGGGTTTGATTCTGACAACCAAAAAAAACTGTACTAGGGTTCGGTAGCCCAGTCAGATCTACCTCGGGCAGCACATCTGGGCGTACAAAATTACTGGAAGCTCCAGTGTCTACTAGTGCATTATACGCACGGCCACTAATCTCTAGCTGGAGACGAGGTAGGGTTCGACTCCCTGTTGAGTACCCCTCTCCAACGGACATATACCAGTCAGGTTCACTATAACTACAAGCATTCCTATCATTACAATTATTTACATGGCCTGCTGGGGCGGAATTTTCCTCAGGAGCCCCCTGAGAAAGCCCCTCTAACAGTTTCCCTCATTGCTTCCGCCACCTACTGGCGTAGCACCACCTTGTCGATTACCCACCTCGGGTTCTAGAACAATATTATTTAAATTCGCCTGCCTCGCCTGAGGTGGGCGATACGGTGCCCCCTGATTCGTGCCGGACGGTTGACCTGCTTCAGGCCCCCGTACTGGTACCTGAGGACGGCCCTGATTACCTGTATTTTGCTCAGCGAAATTCCTATCTCGGTTCAAACCGAAATTTCTATTAAAATTTTCCCTCTGGGAATAATTGTTATTTTTATTATTATTATAATTCGGCCTTCCCTGACTCGGATTACTATTAGAACGTAGGGAGGGAGCATTCGGTGCACTAGGCGCCGAACGAATAGTCGCCCCCTTACTGGCCTTTAAATCTTCCTCGATCAGGACGCAATCGTGAATAAATTTCTCAATTGAACTAAACTCCCGTCCTCGACAAAAACATCGAATTTCAGGGTTTAAAAGCTGTACGACAGTGCCAATCAGATGCTTATCCGATATATTAGGCATTAACCTCCTTGCTAAACCGAGTTTATGAAAAATAAACGCATCTACCTTTATATTCTTATCTTGGCTTTCGCCATAAAATTTTTATATGAGTTTTGCTATCAATTCGGCACTTCCGAGCTGCTGGAAAAGCCGATTCACGAAATATTCGTAAGAGAGTTCATACTGAGAGTAGGCCACTGCCCACTTTGCCGCATCCCCCTTAAGTTGACTTATCAGAATAGAAGTCCAGTCCTCCACTGGAGTTCCACTTTCTACCAAAACTTTCTCAAATTTGTCGATAAACGACCTCGGGTTCTCAATATCTAGGCCCGAGAATATTGTCAATTTTTGTCTATCCAAGCTTTTCGCCGGCGGGCGATTTCCCAAAGCGTCTATTAATATTTGGGCTAGGCGATCTTTTCATTTGTCCGAGCCCCCAGGAGTGCTAGCAAAATGCACTCTACGATTTTCTTCGTTCTGTGGGCGCCATTGACTTCCGTTTAGATTATCGCCCGAAGCCAAAAACGGCGATTCATAGATTCCTCCAGAAGGACTTCTATATCGCATCTCTTCCCTCCTCGGAAATGTTGCCGTTGTGGGCAAGGATGGCGTCGACTGAGGTGTCTCGCTCAGAACTTCCCATGATATTCCTCCTGGCCTTTCATTAAAGACTGTTTCTACCGAATCACGTCCCACTAGGTGGTACGTTCAGTTAGAAATATCAGTATCTTTTCTTAAGTCACTTATATTTTTCAGGGATATTCTTTGTTCAGCGTCATATTGTCTATGCCGAGCACTCTCGCTAATAGACTGACGTGATTTCGAATCATTATTATCCATTACTTCAGGAAAACTCACGTTTTCCTGGGCCCCACGTTGGGCGCCATGTTGTCTAGGCCGTGGGTGGTATAAGGCTGAAAACCTCGAAAAAAGACCGTCCCTCTCACGATCCACCTCAGAGATTCAAAAATAGTGCTCCGGCTACGTGGGTTCCAACGACCTGACAATCCTCGAGGTAGAGCTATCCACACCTCTGCGAACAGATACCCCCTATCTATCGACACTGACCGTATCAGTGACAAGGTAGTTATGAAACAAATCTGTGTCGGGCACTACAGCCTCGCGCCGCGAACCGAACACGATGAATTTAAGACGGAAATTTTACTATAAGTCACTAGGAGTGAAAGAACTGACCGAGTACAACCTTTGCAGCCACCACATTGGCCTATTGGCACGGACTGCAAAGTTCCCTACGATCCCTTTCTGCGAGACACCCAGATACGCGGTTCAGATCCCCGACCTACTCGCGAGCCACGTGTCCAGCGCTCCGTTGCTGGAGGTGCGTTTTTAGCCCCGGTTTCCTAGTGCAGTGACTCGTCACGTAGACGAGCCTTCGGAACACTGGTCGGCGTCTCCTGGGCGAGCAACCCTTACGCGTGGTAAGGGTGGAGGGCCCGAGAGCTTCCGGCGTCTCTGTACGGTTCCTACCCAGGCTCAGGCAGGAATGATGTCCGAAAGTCTTGGGAGCCGTACAGAGAAATGGCCTCTTCTTCTTTCTTGAAGTCACAAATGCAGTTAAAAAGGGGGTATGAGGCGGTGCAAGTACTTTATTTGGTATGCCTCTAGGGTGTCATAGATCTCGTAGGTGGATTTGTTTAGAGAGCAAAGCTCGCTCTCAATGTTCGGCAGCGCCGACTAGAACTTGACTTCTCTTCTTCATAGAAGTTCCGATAGGAAATGTTTGAAGTCAGATGTATCGATGCTTTAGCAGCTGAACGAATTCATATCTGAAATAATTGCGCCTTGCAATTATCTCGCTTGAACCCTTATGGATCGTATTTTGGCCGTATTGGATTATTCCTAATATTTTTGACTTGAATCAACCAGCCAAATAACTCTGCGAACGTCCAAATGTTCTCCTCGTATTTATTTCTTCGCTAGGAAATACGACTCTCAATTTTTCAGAATGCACTTCTGTGCTACTATCTAAAAGTAAAGGTTACGACGAATAAATCTGAATACTGAATGCTCAACTATTACGTAAGAGCTCGACTGAATTCTGAATGCTGCTCGTTGCGTTCCGACCCGCTCCGTTAGGCCACGCCCCTAACCTACTCGAGTCGTGTCGCGTTGTGATTGGTTCTTCGCTCGATCGACTACCGCCACCGAATTGGCGGGAGTAAGTAACTTTTACATCTTTTTCCATCGAAAATTATCTTTGATTTTTTTCTGAAAATATTTCATCATTCCTAACTTTAGATTTGGCTGTTGTTGACAAAAAATTTTGATTTTTTATTAGGGGAAGTCATCGACTTTATGTTGATGATGGCACTCCCTTGTACTGACGAGTGGCCAAATAGCCCGTAACTGTTCTGCAAGTGTCTGTCCCTATTATTAGAAATCAATTCCTCTATTTGTAGATTTGAGACTGGCCGGAACAAAAAATGATTTGTTTTAACGCAAGTTTTCAAGTATGCCCATCGACTATGTCGAATGTTCTTGCAGTAATGATTTATTTCTCCATCAAATCAGTCGATTTTCCATTGAAAAAAAATGTTTCATTAGTGTTATGTTATTGAAAAAAAATGAGGTATTCCGAGATTTATATTGTTTGCCAGTTACGCGGAAACTTCATTTATGCATTGCCTTCGGATCGTGATATGATTTCTTATGATTGAGTTATTTTCAGGATCATCGAAGTGAATGGAAAAATAGTCTTGAACAAGAATCGCGATGACCTCAACAGACTTCTGGCGGCTGCTCCTGATCCTGCTCAAATAGTAGTTTCGAGAAAAATACCTAGAAATGAGGCTTCAGCAATTTTCAACAGGAACTCGAAAGAAGTGAACGCTCTCATCAATGAGTTGCATTCTGTCAATGAGAGAGCCGAAGAGTCACAGCGTGTAAAAGAAGGGCTACGATCGGAAAACATAAGATTATCTCACAGAATATCATATCTCGAAGAACAGGTAACTGGTTACAGCCATCAATTACACAAATCATTCTCACTCATCCTTGATTCTCAGATTTTCTGCAAATTAATGAATGACAACTCTCTGTCTCTCTGAATTGATTGTGGCAAAAGAACCCTCAAGATATACCCACACAATTTTTTATCAATATTAAATAGGGTACTACCTAGATATTTCAAATTATGAGAAACTTTTTTTATTTTTTGGGTGTTTGTCCCCCGCAAGGACTTTTGTGGAAATGAAGTTTTTTTTCACCAGTCATGATATATGAAGAGCAGAGAATCCTCTCATCTCTTCATATGAAAATGCTTTTCATATGTGATTTTCCATTGGTTAGATGGAATGGCATCTATCTCCGCTAGCTGCTTTGAAAAATATATTTCGAAATATTGATTATTGAATATTATTCGAATAGATTGATTATTTTTATTTGCCTTCAATTTTCATGATTAAGAAGTATTTTCATTAGTATACATGACCATCAAAACCCAGTTTCCAATTGCCACCATGAGACCAATTGAATTGATTGAATATCATTTAATATTTCGTTTAACAAAAGTCACTAGTTCCCGACATATTTCAGTTTTTCGCAAGATACATTTTTCAAACCAGTTTTCAGAGGACTTTAGATGTTGGTACTCTCTTTGTGAAGATGTCACTAGAAAAAGGAACGGATTATTCGGAAATATTCATAATTTGTTTTGTTAACAGGTCTCAGAATTACTCAGTCGAAAGCCCACTGAGACAGACATCAGGATAGTTTCTCCTACACCAGTAATCTTAAAGTCCAACGAGAATGTCACAAACATAGACATAAGAACACACTCTCCGTCGAATTCATCAAGCACGAATCCCGATGTACAAATGCCACCAAACGGCAAGCAATTAACGGCTCTCAACACTGATGGATTGGATCATAAAACACAGTATGCTCACCAGGTCAGATCTAAAAGTAGTCTATCAAATGTGTCCAGTACTCTTATACCCGTAGCTAATGGTGAATATATTTGTCGAAACGGGCATCAAACAAGACACAGGCACACTACTTCTAGAAATGGAGTACAGCTGCAAATGGGCCATAGCCAACTGAACGACAAGATCACTTACAGAAAGCACAATCATCACCACCATCACAGAGAGAGAGACTACAATTCTGAAACAAATTCTGGAACCGACTACGTCAAGAGGTTCAATAGGAAAAATCATGAAAATCACAGGTACTCTGCAGATTTTACGAAAGAGTACTCCAATGATATAATGGATCAGAGTTTCAAAAAAGCCACAAAAATTGTTCACGAGCTAACGGGAAGTAGAGATACAACTTTATATGAGAAACATCGGCAGAAGTGTATAACTGCTTCTGAAAAATATAACGCAGATATTCTGAGGCATTACAATGCGAGGAAATCCACATCGGTGCTGGATTTTCGATCAGAAGTCCATATTGGACCTACATACGCCAAGAGTGTTGAAGATTTGGATGCAAATGATGTAGCTAAAAATAACGACAAAAGTTATAGGAGAGTTGCAGATTCTAGAAGTGTGAAGTCGTTAGATTTTGATAGCGATTGCAACTCCACAACTACCATAAACCACAGAACTGACTATACTTCCGAGCCTACGAATGAAAAGAAAATTTTATATTATTCCGGTGGTCATGACACGAAAGCCAGACCGATCCCTCCCAAAAAACCTTTGAGATTATCTCTGCATAAAACCCACAGTTCGCAGTCTGTAGAAAATAGCGAGGATGGTTCTAGGAGAACCGACAGAAAAAGAAACTACAAAGGCGAAAAACCCTCAACGAATTTTAAACTTCATGACCAAAATGATGATGTGAATAGACATAAAGACCAGCATCTGAAATGGAATTTCAGGAGGAGTTTAGGAAATTCTTTGGAAAATGGCAGTTGGTGTTGAGAACTGAGTAAAACATGTATATTGAATCTCGAAAAATTTTATATTAGAAAAAATCATATATTCCGTATTAAAAAACTCACAAGGTCGTCTATTCCTTCATTTTATTCTCTCTCAGTATTTTGAGATATTTATATACAAGCATCGACAGTTTCATTTTGGTTGGGTTCAATTCCAAAATTTATTTTATTCCCTCGCTGATAAGCCCACGCCATCTTTTTGCTAGTAAAGTATATTCCTGGTTCTCCATTCTTGGAGAGAGTTATAGCTCCTGGAAAAAAGATCAATCAATCAATTTCTCTAAGGTTCATTTGCATTTCATCTAACAGGCTATAAGATGCTGTTTTGTTCTACAACGGAGAACTTTACAATATTTTCGTGTCAAGTCAAACACCAAGCATCTATCAGCTTTTTAGAACGTTTTTTATATGACCAAAAGTCTAGCAATGAATAATGGAAAAGCAGAGTGATGCGGTAAACTTCCATATGGAACTTCGGAATATCAACATTTTCAAGACATTGGGTCAATCGTTCCACGTTTATTAATTCTAACGCGGTTGGCTCACGAGTGCGGTTTTATTACCTATTGATAATGAGCCTATAGGCCCTTGTCGAACCTCTTTTCCTCAGAGGTCGATTATCAACCGTATAACTCAGCTTTAGAATTCCTAGTGGTGGAGGGAAGACTTAACCAAGGCTTCCAAATTTGAAGAATTCAATACTTATGCTTATGTACTTTGAAAGTAAAATCCTGACCAAGGATCATCCGGAATATAATGTGATAATATTTGAAGACATGAAGTCTATATCGAAGTTAAAATGACCTGATAATTGAATTTTGACGTTGTCCGGCTGAATAACAATGACAAATAATGAAAGTGACATTTCGTTCTCTATTTTACATTTAGGGCTCGCTTATTGATGCAGGGATAAATTCAACTGGCAGTTCTATCCTTCACTACCAAAAAATAGTCGAGAGCATCATCTCACTTTCTGCCTCTATCGGATAATTTATCCTGGCATTGATAAAAGGGCCCTGAATAGTACGAATGGCAAAATCTACAAGAAAGGAAACCAAACAAATATCTGAAAATATCAGTCTAATGAGAACACTATATTCAAATCCATGCCAAGATGAACCAATGAACTTGATCTAGATAAATTGAATGAAGTTATGAAAAGTTTATGTTCTTTTGGTCTTGTGAAATTTAGGGAATCCGAAATCAAGAATAAGGTTATAAGATAGGTCTGATGAGAAACTTTCTAGTGCCGAAAATCGGACTGGAAACCCAATAAAAGGAGAGAGCCAAAACACCATACAGAAACAACTGAAACCCTTCAAAATATGCAATAATATATATTTGTGCATCTATCTATCTCAAACCATGGGAGGAAGAATCGAGAGAGATTATAATAAGCCCCCAGATTCTATTTCACGAATTCGATTGTCGAATAGGTCAGACTGTGACTGTTGCATGCGCTGTACCGACAATATACGCATATTCTAAACAATTCGATAATCGAATTCGTGAAATAGAATCTGGGCTAAGAACCTGACTTGGAAGCCATGATAATTCAAGCCAAAGACGGACATCACCCAACTTCGAATTGTTCAGAATGAATTCATCTAGTTCAGGTTTTTTGTTTTATCTTGGCATGTATCTGAATATAGTAGGTTTTCATTCCGACGATATGTTCAGATCTTTGGCTGATTTCCTCAAGAACTCTTGTCATGATTTCTTGCCATTTGTTATTATTTTCATCTTAGCACAAAATTTCGTACTCCATTCTACATTCCCTGTCACAATCATTTTTCCTATTTCTGCCACACAATGTCAACATTTTATTTTCAACCTCATTAGACTTCATGAATGAAGATATTATCAAATCATATCGAGAATAACCCTTGTTCAGGATTTTACTTTTGAATATTTTTGAGAGACATTGAAACATTGTTGTCCTTCGGGAGCAATTATTTTTATGGTTTTGGTTCTTGTATAGCTGATGAGTAAGTAACCTCACTTCATTAGTTCAACTGAATTCATACACATAAAGAATCTCTATGAATGAATATTAGAATTTTTTGAATTTTTTTATCATTACTTACTTTCACGTGAGCACTGATGATGAATATTCTAGTCGCAAGCGCTCTGCTATGATTGCAATTCATTATACATGTACACAGCTCAATAATTTCCATTATAATGAAGATTTCTTGCATTGTTCTCTCTAGCTGCTAGTCACGAGAAATTAACATTATAAAAATGGAAGTTTTGGAATGAATAGTCAGAGCTGATTCATGTAAACTTTTCCTTTTTATTTACGACTAATACATAATGTAAGTATTATATACTAATGGTTTCTGCAGTATAATGCCATAAATAATTCCCTTAGGGAATAATGGCGAGGGATTAATAGAAATAGTCTTCATTCCCTCTTGTCCTATCACAGAATTATTGCAATTGAATATTGCCATGGAAACGATATAACCTAACTCCAAAGTGTCAGTGTCAAACGCATAGTAAGTGTTTGTGTATTTTTATTGATATGAATGATACTGAAAAAACATTTATTTATGAAAAATAAATTAGTCGTAACTACAGTAGAGTATACTACTCGCAATAATGACGCGGCTCGGTTCATAAAAACTCCTCGAGAATAATAGCTATCATTATTGTCTCGTAGTATACTCTACTAATAATTCATATTTCAAATTTATTTCCGCCTAATGCCGATAAATAATATTCGTATCTACTCATTTTTCATTACTTTTATGAAGGAAATCAACTACGAGGAACTGTTTTCCGTTTTTCTACTTCTTCAAAATTAA
The DNA here is from genome assembly GCA_032362365.1 of Zygogramma bicolorata. NCBI lineage: Eukaryota > Metazoa > Arthropoda > Insecta > Coleoptera > Chrysomelidae > Zygogramma > Zygogramma bicolorata. Next base: position 193,715 of record JAVJAQ010003784.1, on the reverse strand, counting down.
AAAAAAAAGGAAATACAAAACGTCTATGAAAGAAGTTGAATGAAAAAGACATTTGATTTTACTTCTTTTATAGAAGTTTTATATTTTCTATTCGTTGTGGTAATTGATCTCTACAAAAAGTTTCAACACCAATGAGTTTTATGTAATTATTTCAGTTTTTGTGATGGTTTTTATCAAAGCAAAGTTGAAATATTTCAGTTGTAACCACCTGCTTGTCCTTGTACACCAACAGGATTTTTCATTCTTATAATAATATATAGTTTGGGAAAAAAAAATGTTGATTCTGACGAAGTATATAGTAGGTACATATGAGTGTGTGAAATTGTTATCTGGGTTATCAAGCTTACCAACCTGCAGTATGCCGCATTCTTGCGGTCATTTTCTTCACCGCTTCTTCCGTTGCGTTTTGCACATTTTTTCCATGTTCCATTTCTTTCACTATCGAGTGAGCCAAACAGAACTTGGCTATAGACTCCCCATGACCTGTAATAATATCCAGAAAATCACCTGATAGACTCAAATGAATAATTCAACTACAGCCGATTTGTTCAAAATATATTAAGATTTGGTAAGCACTTGTTTCATTACTTATCCATATGGATTTTGAGGTTTAAAATTGGGTTTTTCCGTAAATGTTTTACGTCCCTCTACGAAAGTGAGTTCTTGAACGTCCAAACTTGTTAAGGGTTAACGAGATCTTATCTTCAACCTCAACCTACGAAAGTCGATCCCCAAAAGTCGAAACTTGTTTCAGCTAGTGGCTAATTAGGTCTTACCTTTGGACATGTTATTCGTAGCTTGGTAGAGGATAAGGAGTGAAGTATGTCCAAGCTCGGTCGTTCATCTTCATGAAAGTCACTCGGAGCATTGCTTGACCTCAGATACCAATTCGTCGGAATCCGACTGAACCCACTAGCCATCTTCGTCTTCGTGTGAGAAGATCTCATGCATTCGCGGATGTGAAACATATCATAAAGTAACTTTTCATTCGGAAACCTGAAGTATGTCTAGAACCATAATGACCCATTACAGGAAATAATAAACGTTTGCTCTGAGTTGTTCATGGTGGAACACACTAATTTGACAGGTGAATTAGGATGAGGGATTCTTTTGCTTTTTTGTGCTTGGATTCGAACGTTGAAAGATAAGATTCCGTCGATGCTAAGTTTTACAAATTTTGACTTTCGAAGGTTTCCATTCGTAGGGGGAGCGATAGCTGATTAACGGAGAAACTCATATCTCACTTCTGTCAGCGTGGTACTTTTCCACTTCGATTAATTGAAAACTGCTTCGAAAACTGGCATGGTACTCGAATGTGATGGTGATATTCAGGAAACAATAGACGATAGACATTGTGATATTGAACTAATTCCATATTTTACTGAAGTAAATAAATCCACGAATCAGCAAAAAACAAGTTCCTACGTTGTAATGCTGTGCATTGGAAATGAAATTCATGTTAGTATTCGCACCCTGTATGCGAGTTTCATTCAAACTTATGGGAATATCATTTGAGATTTTTCTCTCACGAAAAATTCATAAATAAACAATATTGCTAGGTCCAGGCGAAGAAATAAGATAATCGGTAGACTAAACAAACATTCTCTCAGAATCAGCCCGACGAATGGTTCCATTCATCCAGCGTGGGCGAGCTTGCATGAACAGAAATGCAATTCTTGCATAATCTGCAGAAATAACGGGCGTTGGCTCGAATTGAGAGAGGACGAAAAAGTCGCTCTTGGGGAGTTGAACGGAGGTTGCGCTAGAAAGAAGATCGAGAGATCGGAGCGAGCGGGAATCGCGCGTTGAGCGCGGGGGGGGGGGGGAATTTGTATTCCCTCCCTAAATTATGGGATCGCGTCTCAAGTCACGAGGGTAGAATTTAAATTACAGTCGGGAAAAATGAGAATATTAGTAATTCGTGTTCAAAAGTGTTGTCTGGCTTTGAATATATTCGTATTCGGGAACCAAGAAAAAATATGGAATGGGAGTCGCCCAAGAATCCGCCATACAAGGTAGACAGAGGATCATCTGGTATGTCAATGTTGCTGTGTATTAACGTAAATAACCATTTTATTCACTTTAAGGAAGAGAAGCCATTATCATTCTAGGAACATTAATCACATATTTAGGGACCTTTCTGACTCTCTCTGATATATCTAAAAGCTATTGAGATGGGCCTTAGGGCGGCCGATAATATATATTGTAAATATTGTCCGAGAAGACCTTGCTGGTCTTATTTTAATTTTTTGCATATGCTTTTTGTATATCAATTTGATCGAATCAATGATTGATTTCAGAGTTCTAAATTGTTTCCATGCATTATTTTAGTTTTATTTTCTGATCTAGTTTTTTGTTCAGTTCCTATTTTTTATTTTTTGATAATATACTGCTCAAAATTATCAGAGAATTTCATTTCCAACAAGTCGCCTTATTTCAGAGTATAGAGTTAGAAAGCAGAAAAAACCTCCAGTTTCTCACTAAAGATCCTTTCTTTGTGCAAAGGGCCGAATTCATGTTTCCTTTCGGAAATTGCCTTAACATCCAAAATTTGACGTGGGGAAATCTACGCCTGGTGACAGCAGCTGCCATTAACGAGAATAATAACCTTTTGCCATTATTACAACAAGTGACGTGCAGCGGGATTGTTATCTGTTTTGATTCGTTTTTGTGGACACGAGGTTCATGTAAAGCAAAGGAAAATATAAGGAAGTTCATACAGAATAACAATAACTCTCGCAGCCGTTACATCTGGTGATTTAGCGTTTGGATTATTTTTGCTAAAGTGTGAACTAGTTGAGAAGTGTTGATAAGCAAATGATAATGTTGAAATAATACAAAAATAATACCCTTTCAGCAATTACCACACTAGTAACATAGCAGTGGGATTGTAAATTGTAAAGTTGTCTATTCTGTTCACATAAACTGATGGAGATAGGTTGAAATAGAGGTACAGTGTTAGAAAGAAATTATTGAGGGATTATTGTGGGTACCTAGGAGAGCAATAAAGGTAAAACAACAATAACAAACCCTACCGTTCGTTACAACGTAAGATATTTGATATAAAATTCATTCTTCATCAATTGTTAGTCAACCATATGAAATATAATATCGTTTCTTCTACAGAGTTGAAAGAAAAAAAATCAGAAAGAATTGTACCCGTGGTGGACACTGCGCCAATTTGGTCATCAGCATATGTTCCGCTTCCTATTACAGATGAATCACTGCTTCTTCCTACCATTTTACCATTGAGTCCTCCTGTGGAAGTCCCAGCTGCGAGGTTTCCTTTGCAGTCTAAAGCCACTGCACCAACAGTTCCAACGTCACCAGGATTCTACAAGGAGCCAAGATATGATGCTAAATTCATTGATATTTCACAATTCTTGCAGATAGCAATTCATCTCGTCAGAGTGATTCAACTTTCAAACTCATAGCTCTTCTCACGACACTCTCTGATCATTGCAAAGTTTTAAAAATTTCTCATGAAATATCGATTCTCCAACTCACTTTAAATCTGCACCTTGTTACTTCTGACACAAAACTGTTTCATGAATTCACCTTTATATCAGGAATGAAATATCCAACTACAAGAAAACGTAGGTAGAGAGTGAAATAATATAATATACCTATGTTCACTATGCGAAGGGTTTTCAATGAATAGCCGAGCTCTTATAGCTTTACGTCACAAATTAACGGCGGTTAGCGTAAGAAATTGACAATAATTGACATACCTATATCATATACTCTAAGTTTTGTCAATATTTCAATATTATACTATCCAATTACTCACATCATGACTGTGCCCAATTTCAGTCCTAATTCCACCGTGTTTTTTGAAACTCTCCAATGCCAACTGTGCTTTTCTTGTAACCAAACTGCCCGGTGGTACAGTTGGCACTCCTTGCTCTTTTGCGAATCGATTTGCTCCAGGTCCAGCCAGTTTGAGGTGCGGTGTTTTCTCCATTACCAAACGGGCAAGACTGGAAATAATTCCAATTGAAATGAGCAATATTAAACTTCTTCAAAAAGCAGATGATCACAAATTCATTTTTTTATACAAGAATCTTATATTTTCTGTCGAGACAATATGATAGCCCCTTTTCAATCAGTAAGAAGTGACAGATGTGGAAAACATACCTCTCGGCGTTCTTGGTAAAAATACTGCTCGTCTCGTATCATGTACCATCAATAAAAAGATAACAAACTTCTGTTTCAACGCCTCTGAAGTTCAAGAAACATGTTTTTGCACTATAATATCCAGCTCAAAGTAGAAGTCAATGATGTAAACTGTATGTTATAGATCTGGTGGCTTTTCTGTGAGGTCACCATTGAAGAAACTCAGATCTCTCATATTTTGGCGAAGCAGCAGCTAGTTCGTAACCACAGAATTGTCTACGCACTATTTTGCAATGTGAGAAGATGATCGTCTTTTTTATTGCCTTGTATAGATTAAGACAAACTATCATGAAGCTCATGGGAACGAAAACAGAGATTATCAGCTTCAACAATTTTGATCGGATTAGATTCCATGAAATTTTTGGTAAAATTAAGTTTTGAATTTTCGATCCATTTAATGATATATTATGCATTATTACGATACAAGCCACCGCACCGGAGTGAACGGCTCCATCTTCAGAGAATTCATTTTCCAGTTAGTTTTCCAGTATGTCTATTCCTTTCATTAGGTTTTCACGCCTTCTTTCGATTGCTCTGAACTCTTATTCAACTGATGGGATATTCGGGACACCTACATTTCACTTCCAGTATTCGTAGGCGATTTTTTGAGACAATTCGCGGAATTCCATTATTAGTACGTATACTCTTATCAAATTCAGCAAAAACTATTTCTGATCTAGAAAATCGTCTGAGTAGAATGGCTTTATTGCACCTGCTACTCCTCCAAAAAAAAATTGAAATTACGAGATAAACGAGTTTGAAATGTACAAATGTCAGGTAAAAGTGGGCAACGTCAGATTCATTGTTCATTGTCTCAAATGTCTTTCACCTGTTGAGTTATCTTTTTCGAAGTGGAAAACAAAATAATTATAATAAACAGATATGTTTATAATCCAAAGAAAACAGTTATTTTTTTATTTAACTCATTCCGCAGAACACAATAAAATCAACGTTACGACATTGGACATTTGCCGTGATGATATCTTTTTTCCATTCCATTATCAGTACGCATACTCGTACCAAATTCAGCAAAAACCGTTTCTGATCTAGAAAATCGTCTGAGTAGAATGGCTTTATTGCACCTGCTACTCCTCCAAAACAAAATTGAAATTACGAGATAAACGAGTTTGAAATGTACAAATGTCAGGTAAAAGTAGGCATCATCATATTAATTGTTTATTGTCTCAAATGTCTGTCACCTGATGAGTTATCTTTCTCAAAGTGGAAAATCAAATAATAATAATAAACAGATATGTTTATGGTCCAAAGAAAACAGTAGTTTTTTTAACTCATTCCGCAGAACACAATAAAATCAACGTTACGACATTGGACATATTGCAGTGATGATATTTTTTTTTAATCGGATGGAAGGATATGATTCTCAGATCCATTTATATATTGCGACATAAACTGAAGTGTGGATTGACTCGAACTACTTATATTATGCTACCGAATTGGAGGCGGATAGGGATGGTCGAGAAAAATATCACCAGGTGATTATAGCGGTTAAGTAACTTTGGTTGGCGCAATTATTTTGCTGTAGTTTCTTTGCATAAGACCCACAGAAGTGAAAGCGACACATACACACACACATCTTAGGAGATTGCTCCCTCATAACTCCAACCAAGTAGGTGCATTCTGGTTCAGAACAGAAGAGTGTAAAAAACTTAATTTATCGGATAAAAGGTAAGTTGACATTAAAAAACATGACGCTTCAGCAGTGAACAACAGGAGTGCTATTACTATTGTAGTAAATTCCCAAGCAGGATCTAGAACTTGAACAACCGTTTTATGATGGTAGAAGAAAACCACTATACAAAAATATGAACAAATATTGAACAAGAATAGAAAGTTGGTGAAGGCATATGTGCGATATTAGAAGGCATCAGGCAAAAAAACTCTGCTAAATGGATTTAAAATCTGTCAAGTGTCATTTCATTCGCTATATGATACAGCAGCTAACATCTCCTTCGCTTGTTGATCAGATGAATGAAATTGGTGTTTTACGCATATTGGAGATATCGAGATAATCATTCGCTCACCTCAGATGGGTTCAGAAAACAGTATACTGCCATTTGTTGTATCTGTAGTATCTATAGTGGTGGTAATGGTTGGGACTGCCCCAAAATTTGTAAGGCTTCAAACTCAATAAATTCAGTTTCATCCTGCTTATCGTGTTTACTGAACGTAGTGAAAAGTGAATCAACAACTTCTGATCATGGCTCGTTTGATCAATTTGATTGTTTGATCATGATTTTAGATCGAAAAGAGTTTGCAGAATTCTCGAAAAGGCCATCAAACGTGAACGTTTCTACGTGCTCAATGGGCTCATTCAGCATTTTTTTTTTATTTCATAATTCAAAAGTACTGGACTCAAATAATCTAATTACCAAAAATTTTTCTTTTATTCACATGGTTACAGCCTTAGATTAATATTTAAAATCCGTGCGCGTATAAACGGGGCGTGGCTTATTGTGACGTCACTATACGTACGGCCGATGGGCGCCAGATAAGAGGTATTCGTTTATTAGTAGACAATCATGGCATTCTGATTTCTGTATAAATTTTTCCTCCGTGTTTATTACACATGACACATCATAGTTTTTTCCTTTTATCTTATGCTCTGGTGTTATTTTTGCCCTCAACTCACAAAACGTCTGTTGTTGTTTCACTTGTACATAACCGATGGCATTGTCTCCATAATTTTGTCTAGCCGATCTCCGAAAAAAAAAAAAGTTCCAGAAAGGTGTACCAGTTCATTTCTCAATGAATGGAAATATGAAATTTGGGAATACTTCAGTCGCTATAAGCACCTTTTTTTTGAATTATTTGTGTAGAACTCACGTAATTCGGTTTCCTCTACCAAAAATCCTCAACACTTTTCAGCGGTCTCGTATATTCTTGAAGAAACATGTCCATTTTTGTGTGAATCTTCACAATTTTTCAAATCAAATTTCTGTTGTTTGAACACACAAAATTTGTCCTTCTCTTCATCAAAACAGCAATAATTAACCTTTTTTCGAAAGTCAATATATGTTCAGTTTTCAACAATAACACGGCGGTAACGGTGAAAAGGTGCTCATAGCAACCGAAGTATTACCATCAGTTTAACCACAACTATATTGTCTTTTCATGAGTTGTGTTTACTTACCGCTGTAATTTAACTCCTTTCATTTCACTGCCAATAAAGTCGTTATTTTTGTTGAAATAGTCCATTATCATAAATATATCCACTTCTGGTAGATTAACAGAATCAGCTTTCATAAATCCAGTTTTCAACGCATACATTCCAAAAAGAATAACACACTTCGCTAACAGTATAAATACCACTAACATAAGCGATGCCGCGTCCTCAACCGTGTGCGTATAGTGACGTCACGCGCTGTTCTCGATACTTTTACACCAGCGCAACTTCAACTTGCATTATTTCAATACATGATGAAGCTATTGGTCTGAAATTTTTGAGAGAGTATTAGGGGTCCAGGCACTACAAGAAAATGCATAAAAATGTTATAATGTTAATTTCACTGAACGACCCTATTCACCGTACCATTTTGCAGTATTCAACTTAAACTGTGGCTTTAGTTCGGCAAGAGGTTTCGAACCTTTAGTCATGCTGATATATTCGTTGGATACCGAAGGAAATTATCAAATATCCTTCAATATGGATTGGTCTATGTTCACCAGCTCGTTGATTCGATGGTTCTGAAGCAACCAGTCACAAAGCCTTTGATACTGGGGACACCATAAAGGTTATGTTGAAGTGAAATGCACAATTGAAGTTATTCATAATATTCAAGAATGTTGAAATGTATATATATATATATATATATATATATATATATATATATATATATATATATATATATATATATATATAAGAGAATAGACCAGAGAATTTGATAATATATTTATATATATATATATATATATATATATATAAATATATATATATATGTATATATATATGTTACAGTAAAGGTTCTCACGGATGCTTGAGTATGCGAAATCGGTTTTCTGGGAGTTTATCCGTTCGTTTGTCGGTATTGACTTTCGACGTTTCGCCAGCATCTCAGTTGGCATTTTCAAGAATGTTACTGCTCCTACTTGTTGCTTGCACCAAGGTTCCAGCAAACATATTAGCAAATCTATTCGCTTTTTATTGGGCAGAGGTGGCTTGAGAGGTAGACAGGCTTCCTTTGACTACGTTACAAAGTCACATACTAACGGCTAAACCTCATAAAGTCAAAGCAGTACAAAATACTCGTACAATATACAATACATGTTAGATCAAAATAAGAACTATAATACAAAATATTGCAATTGTACAAAAAACTTTTCTTCACAGAAACTCGAGAGCAGAAGTTCTGGGAGGATGGTCCTGCATCACTCAAACGTGTGACAGCTCACGTCTTAAAAATATTCCGATATAGAGTGAAAACTGGCCTTAGGAAAAATTCTTCATTATTTTTTTGAAAACAAACATATTCTCCGTTCTGATATGTGCAGGTAGAGTATTATATAAAGCGAAATCTAGATGAATTTCCTTTGAACTCTCATTGGCCTGAATCTTTGCGTTCTAATGTGATCCCTATTTCTTGGAGTGCTTCTGAAGCAGAGGAGCAATCTTATGAATTCCATCCCTTTGGTGAAAGGAGGCAAACATTTAAAAGTAAAATTTTTAGCGGCAACCATAGGACCAAAATGAACGAGAATCGTTTGGACATTCAACAAGTGTCGAACTAATTGTTTCAGTGAACATATTTCTTGCGTTGACATACTCGGATCTGGTTTCTGAACATGGGGGAAAATATGCTGCTACGAGGAGGTTCATTGAATGGTAACATACTGAGCATGATACAACACGATTTTATCAAACTGCGCATGGAAGTAATCTTGGTCTAACACAAATGCAACGTCTTTTCTACGTTGAATGCGACACGATTGAATAGTCCCTTAAAGAGATAGATTATTTTCTAATTTCATGACGTTTGTGAGATTTGAAATAATAACTGTGTTAAAACATACATGCATCTCGATTTGAATATTTTCACAAACCTTATAGGATGAGCTATATCCTTAACAATTGTTACTGCTCCGGCACCTAAGTTCGATCCCACCATAACACTCGCATCCATTTCAACTTCTCCATCTAGGTTCAATACTGATCCATAACCTGCAGAATAATGATTATTATTCAGTTTATAGAAATATTTTCGGAATCAATCGTATGCTCAGGACGATATCTGACTGTAATGTTCAGTTGATTTTGCCTTAATGGATTTCGTTATTACGAATGATGCATATCATATAAAAACATAAACTACTGAATAACAAGAATGTGAAAAGTGGCTTAATCTCTGATACAGGGTAAGTGACGGTCTGGACATAGTACATTCTGAGGACGTTCCAAGAATATCCATGTTCCAAAAAACGGGTATCCAAGTGCATTTTGACCCCTAAATTATGAATCCCAAATCAAAATATCATGCATTCCTCTGGAAGTTACGACCAAAAGTCGAAAAAGACATTCTGCGTTCTTCTTCCCAACCATGAAGGTAGATTCAGACATATCAGTCCAGTTGCCAATTCGGCGATGAACCAAATAAGCCATAGAATGAAAAATTCTTGAACTAAAATATAAAAGCAGCGTTTTGTAATGGAAATGGTTTGGCGCCCTACCTCAAGAACGACCAAAACGCACACTTCGTTAATCTCAAGCAGGCTATTTATGGTTTTATTTAACATTCGTGAATTTCAAACCAACAATCAATTTATTATCATACAGGCAGATAATATCGGGGCCCGACAGGGCAAGGAAGGCCAAGATATTGAAGCCAAACACCACAGATATCTGACTCTCATAAGCGTTGAGATAGAACCACCATGTGCAGAATGTGGAGTTCGAAGAGGTTCGGACAGGTATCCGCCATGGGGTCAGTGAAATTGTTGGGTTTCACGAAAAGGGCCCACTGGGACCTGACTGGTGACGTCCGAAAAGATCTTTTTCATTCGGTCCAAAAAAGAAGACAGATTTGCCTTTTTTCTGACCATGATCCACCTGCTCAACTCTGAACGAATCTGTTTTTAAATTCAACCTGTTTTAAATGAATGATCAGTGGCAGTACAATGCATTACTATTTGGTTGCGAAAACATACATGCCACCTAATTTCAATTTTTGTTTTGAATTCATGATAGATAGGTAGATGTTCATTCAAACCACGAGTTCTTGCCTCAGAGCCCGCGACGGACAGACCGTTATTTCATGAAAGCTGTACTGCGCATGTCCCCAACACAGGTTAGAACAATCAGCCACTATGGAGTATGGATCTTGGTTACTTACAGGAAACAGGCAGCGAAAGTTCGTTTCCAAGTCATCTGTTTCTTTACATTGTTCTTAGGAATGCCGTAACTTCAATCGCACATTTATAAATAATGCCAAAAGATGGCAATTAATTCAGAAACAAAAGTGGAATATTTTATCAATAATGTCATATTTTAATGAGTATTTTGAAGATTTAACTTCCATTTCCTGTATAAACTTGTAATGTCAAAACTGTTTCAAAACTTCATTATAAAGCTTTCTATTTTTTTCACCATTCTGATATGTCTTGATCGATCTTGAGATGAAAATTCGTCGTTTAGAAAATTTTCGACCCATTCCTCTTCCCAACATACTTAGTGTTTCTCGCAAAACTTCCAATGCTTTTTATAAAAAATAGTTCCACTGTTTAGCGGTTCTCGTTGGTGTAGTGGTTAGCACGTACGCCTTTGAAGCTGAAGACCGTCTGATTCCCCGTCTGACCACCGTGCTGAGTAATCGCAAGTTGAAAGGTAAGGCCTCGTTATTTCATTGCTCGCACAAGTTTTGACTTCTTAAGGATGACGTTCGTCAGCTGGTTAACGGAAACGAAAAATTTTAGAACGATTCTTCTAGCTAGCAGTGAAGCAGTTTTTGCGGAAAAGACTATCAAGGAAGTTGAAGGCAGGTGTAAAAAGAGTTGATGACCAAATACATGACTGAATATTCTGGCCAGAAAATGTGAAAATCACTTTTTTATTCAGCTTTGAAATACTGTAACTTCCGAACGAGAATCAGATTCTACTGCTGAAATTGACAGAAAGATCCTAACAAAATGTATTGAGTGATAACAGATGTAAGAGTCAGTCACTGGAGCCTTTTGATAAAGTGTTCAGTCCTACTTACATAGTTTGAGATACTGAAATGATTCAAAGATCGAAACGCAGCAATATCTCTTCGTTTGAAAGGGATGGTCCTTCAAATTTTGGTGAAAAAGGAATAATCTGCTTTTTCTTTGCACCAAGAAAATATCGGATCACTCACGTTTTCATTAGTCGTCCTTTACACGTTATTAATCAGCTCAGACGTTTCTAGGAAAGTCAACCGTCAGAAGTCGAAACTTATACGAAAACTGGATTAACGAGGTATTACCTTTCAACGAGTGAATCCCAGGATGGTAGTTCCGTGACGAAAAAATCAACCCCCGATCTCCCGCGAGGGAGGTGGACGTGCTATAACCAATGCACTTCCAAGAACAATTTTTTTTTCACTATGAAACGTCCGAAAATTCTGAAACAATTTTGGGTTTTAATAGTGGAACGCGCATCGTATCGCCTGTTCCTTCGATTCGAGTATTATATACTGACAAATAAGGTGAAATAGCCACCTGACGAATAAAAAAACCGGCCAGAATACTCAAGTGGGACCGAACAGTTTTTACAATCACTCTGATGAAGATTTGTTCAACAGACTTTCACTGTTAGAAATATGAGTCGTACATGAAATTCAAGGAAAATGGGGTTCAGAATGGATAATCTACTTATATATTTATTTCGTAATCGTTCCTTAGAGAGAATACCATTCACTTACTTGGAATATCTGATGGATTTCGGTAGTCCGAACAAATTTAATTGGATTATGGTGGTCCAATTCAATCACACTTGACATCCAACTTACCGGCATTGAACTCCTCACAATCTTCCATATATCTGACAGCAGCCTCAACAGCATCCAATGCACTCCCGCCATCTTTCAGAATTTTATAACCTAACTCAACAGATTTTTTCACTCCCGAAATTTTACCAGGTACCCATTCAACAGGTATATCTCCAGCACCTCCATGCACTAAAATTATTGGATCCATGTTGGCGCTACCTGATGCTAACGTACGAATATAACTGGTGAAATGAATCGAATTGAGCAAACAAACATTGATAAGAAGCGCATTGTGTTTAGTTATCATTTTGATAATTCGACAAACAGTGTAATAACCTTTGAATAACCATGGAAACAACACAAGAGAGGAATGCTTTCACTGTCAGTTGAATACAGTGTGTCTTACATCGGATTGACATCTCCAAATCTCAATTGAAAAATTTGCTATTTCGACAAAATTCAAAGAATTGATGAGCATTCACGAATATTTCAATTTGGTTATTGAGTATGATGATTTATTGAAGTTCAGCAAGGGGTTATATGGTCATTTTGGAAAAGAAGTATTCGTGGAATCGAAATAAAATATATATATATATATATATATATATATATATTGTTAGAGTTTCAACAATTAAAACACGTATGTATTTTACTCTTGATGCTTGCTATTCCACCTCCTTGTTATAACTGCCGCTGTCTGAACATATTGTAACGAAATGTGCTAGCGCCGGCCCTGCCGCCTATCGATGAGAATTAGCGCGAGATTCCGGGAACGATTATACTCGCGTGATCGCGGCTCATCCAGAAGATTCGACTGTGAAGATTTGTCTAGATGATTCTTCACTATATGAGCACCTATATAACCGGAAGCCGCGCACGCCGAGAGCAGAATTGTTAGTACAGAGAGTTTTAGTAGCGAGCGAGCATTGGAAAGTTATCGGAGCGATTTAAGTGATTGTGTTGTATTGTTTTGTGATAGAGAGTTATAATAAAAGTAGTTTAGTGTTGTTTGGTGTTTCAATCGACGAACCCAGGGATATATCGTAACAATATTCTATCTGTGTATGATTAACAATATGATTCATGATCATCTGATATAGTTACCTAATAACTCTAACGGCTATCGACGTACTCGAATACAGGGGAATTCAATAACAATACTATCACTTAATGACAAACTAATAATGATATTAATAGAAATGATTGTATCTATCTAATGATAATGACAATAACCTCTCTAACAATATATATATATATATATATATATATATATATATATATATATATATATATATATATATTGCGTTGTCGTTGAGTTCGGATTGAACCGATTGCCCCAATTTTGAAGCCATTTTCAAGAGGGGGTTTCTACTACACGCTGAGGTCTAAATCTGTTTATTCCACAGGTCTCGTCATGAGTTATCTCTAAGGTCTCAATTTCCCTACTCCTTAGACTGAACTGAAGTATCGAAGGGTGTTGGGTGGTATTTATATCGGTGAGTGCCACTAAAGTGGAATTGTGGGGAAAGGGCTTCGGGTGATTACCATCACCGGATGTTTTGGTGGGGATGTTAACAACAGCCAAATTCAGCGATAGATATAAATAAATATTGTTAAGAAAAATCGAAAAATAATTTTAATTAAGGTTTTACAAAATTTCTTGAAAACAACAAATGACGAAGTAACAGCTTTTTTCTATTCTGGTTATCTTTCATACACATTGTGCTGTTGAAGGTATAACATTTTGACGTCATTCTTATTATTTTATGACATACCAAGAACCTATGAGCGATCGCAATGGTTTGAATATTTTATTGTGAGATGGTAATTTATTTATCCTGCTTGAGGAAGCTATTGCATAGCGAAACATGTACCGCGGTTTTGTGAACCCAGTGTTATTGAGAAATGTACGATTTTTGTGAATATTAATTTTCAAATATCGACCAGTTCAATTCAATTTTTGGAAGTCCAATCATTATAATTTGACTATATTGTTACGATTTCTCCCTTGGAAAATCTCAATTCTGACACCACTGTTACGATATATCCTTGGGTTCGTCGACTAAAACACCAACCAACACTAAAGTTCTTTTATTAGAACTCTCTATCACAATACAATACACCACAATCACTTTAATCGCTCCGATAACTTTCCAATGCTCGGTACTAAACTCTCTGTACTGAAAATTCTACTTCCGCACAAATCTCTGCTCCACTTAGCTCTCAATAACTCTCGTCACTTAGCTCTGAATAAAACTGCCGAATCACTAACTCTCCGAATAAAAACTTGTCTCGTAACTAACTCTCTGACTAACTGACTCTCCCTCGCGACGTTGTCGCGACCTATCGAGAATCCTGGAGAGAAGCCCCGATGACGTGTCTCGAATTCTCCAGGCGGCAACGCGATCCCTCATCTGCGTTTACGATCTAGTCAGGACCGGCGCTAGGAGATTTGTAACAATATTTATGTTCTTATGGGGCAGCAGATATTTCTTGTCTCTTTTTATAACATTGATTCGGCTATTACCAACAACTTTTTTCTGAGGAACCGTTGGAATATCATGTGTGCTGAAAACTTCTTCCAGAATATAAATCATTTCTTTCGATGTTCAGATCTCAATTCACGAATTTCAAGCCATTTACTCCAAGCATCAATAACAACTAGGTAATCGGTGTTTCCATGGTATATAATAATCCAGTTCCACGATCTAAATGTTACTTTTCAATCTAAAAGTTTTATGTTTCATCCATAAAAATTGAGTTTCATAAAAACATAGATAATTTTTTATTGAATCATATACTTTCCCTCGAAAAACAATTTCATACAATTTTCGAAATATAATAATTAATATGATTAGATGCTCCAAATGCTTTAGATCTAAGGAGTTGACAGAATTGAAATATTATTTTCATCTAGATTTGAAAATATATCAATCGTCAGATAACAGATATTTTTTTGAAGCCAAATTGTTTGGGAGAGAAAAATCTGTGCTTTTTCAAAAAATTTTCGATACGATACTCAAAAACTTTTGCCAAATTTTTAATAACAGAAATAGGTCTATAATCTTCAGCAATATTTTTGTCTCCTGATTTCTTCCGATAGATTGTGGACATTCATCAGAATCCATGACGGTATTCATTATATATGCAAGAGATAACTTCATAAATATCGTCTGGGCGACATCCTCCCTAAATGCGGGACGATTTGGCGTGTCATGCGCAGTGAGCATGTATATTGTTTTGATATTTGAATTCAAACATGAGTATCAGGCCAAATCCATTTTTTAAACTGATATGATGATAATAACGATGAAATAGAAGGACAAGGAAAAACCCTAAGATGGAATTCAGAGTTTTAAGCTATTCTCTTTCACTATTTTCAATATATTTGCCATCTTCACTGATCATACTAGTATAATTTATATTTTATGTAAAGAATATTTTCCTGCAATATGTTATGAGAAACATAACAATCATTATTAACAATGAAATGGGAATATGACGCGAAATTATTATCAAAATAAAGCATGCCGTTTAGTAAAATTTGGGTGTGACGTCATGGAAATTGCCCCGGCGTATCTAAAAGCAGCCTAGCATTCATAATTTTGTCAAAAAATACCCGAAGATTATTTGACTTTGAAAAATTTTTGTGGCCGGGGTTGTCCTTTTCTTCTTTCTGGAGTTGGAAATGCTTCCTCTGCTAACTTGCCGCCTAGTGGTTGTTTCCGGAGGTAGAAACGTTAACAGGTTTCTGAGATTTTGCCCTTGAGGATGAAGGTGTCAAATATTCGGGTTATTGACTTTTTACCCATGTGGTATGCTGCTGTCGTTGTCGCTCGCGTACCATATTACAACAGTGTCTTGGGGGAGAGGAGTTACTGTTACGATATTTCCTTGGGTTTGTTCATTAAAAGTCCAAACAACATTAAACTACTTTTATTACTTCTCTTTACCACAACACAATATAAAACAATCGCTTTATCGCTCGGTAGGTAGCATGAATTTGTGTATAACATAAATGGGAAACCGTTAGAATCCGTATCATCTATACGCGACAGGCATAATTATGGATGTCAAAATGAATTTTCATCTTCATTATGAACATATAACGAATAGGGCATTGAAAATGCTAGGTTTTCTTTGCAGAACTACCTACAAGGGATTTCACAAATGTAAGTTCTATCAAAATTATTTATTATTCATTGGTGCGGTCAGTTTTGGAATATTGTAGCCTTGTTTGGTCACCAACATACGAAGTTCATAGTCATAGTATAGAGAGAGTTCAAAATAAATTTTTAAGATATATCTCATTCAAACTAAATATGCCACTAAATATGCATTCTCAAATTGAAATTCGCACTCAAGCCGATCTTCAAATGGTTAGTACTCGTAGAGTACAAGCTGATACAATTTTCCTCCATAAAATACTAAATTCAAAAATAATTTGTCCACAAATTCTTTCGCAAATGAATCTTCATGATCCTCCCAGACATACTCGTAACAAGCAATTATTCGCAATTGAATTCCATAGATGCAATTATGGCAAGCATTCTCCTTTATGTCGTATTATTTCAAACGGGAATGTAATCGATTTGGATTATTTTCATTTGTCAGAAGTTTCAGGGATGAATTAAGGGTGAATGTCTTGAACTAACACTTACATTTTTGCATATAATAGAAGTTAAGCACATTATTTGTATTCGAGTCCAATAAGTACTTTTAAGTTTTGTTTTTAGTTTAAGTACACATGTGTTCACCTAGGAAACTTGTACAATCTTGTATTTCAACTGGGGTTACCCGTCAATAAATGAAATAAAATAAATAAATAAAAATTAAAAAAAAATTGCTCAGCTATACTCTCCAACGCTCTGTACTAAAACTCTCTCTACTAGAAACTCCGAAGAACTATCTCTACTATATAGACTCTGCAGGACTCTGACTCTCCACTAAGCTCGAAACTCTGATAAACTCTCGCTGTAGAAACTTGAAGAACTATCTGCCGTAGCGATGAATCGCTTCCGTATATATACTTGCTTACGCCTATGGAGAATCTTGCAGTCAAATCTCGATGATCGAATTCTCTGCGCGAGCCGTGATCCCGCAGGTAAAGAATCTTCCTTCGACCCTTCATGTTATTTTGCGCTTATGAGCGACAGGGCCGGCTCTAGGAGATTTCGTAACATTATGTTGAATTCTCAATCGCAGCTATGCTTCAAGTAGTTGGCTGAAAGACCGGTTTTTTCACGAAACTCGGCCCTATGATTTTGAGATCGAAAGGTTTTGTAGCTTAGCCAAAATTGATTGGTAATACGATTTCTTGTGGCTTTCCTTCAGTACCACTGATGAACAAACTGATATCAGGCCGGAGTTCCTTCTGAGCGCACACGTGAAAGTGTTTGGGGAGGAAAAGTATTACAAATACTACATATTCGAGTTTTTTCGCGTGAGAATGTTTGATCAGGTATATTTTTCTGAGTGTTTGGCAATCATGCATCAGTACTTTTCATTCTCTTTATAATATTCTGTCTTTGTACAGGACCATTGTTGTATTCGGACGTTGATTGTGGTCGTTCTGCGTATTTATAAATATTATAAATGAATAAGAGTTTGACGATGGATTTCGCATCAGTAACTGATGGAAATGACATGAAGAATCAAATTCTTTTCGATCGAACTACCAACAAAATGAATCAACGCTGCAAATTATTTTACTGTTTCTCGTATACTTTTCTCATTACCTATGAGCTAGTATTTGTATTCTGTTTTCCAATCGAATGAATGAATTCCAATAATTTCATTGTACAGTGAATCCATCCACATGAGTCAGTTGTTGGAAATACGATTTCGACCAACATTTGTTTAGCATTGGGTCGCTGGTGGTCGAGTACTCAAGGGCGCCGTTTTATATTCGATTTGGCCTTCTCACTTCTGGTTCAATCCGCGGTCGGGGCTGAATTTTCCTGTCTGACTCAGTGCCATAGGCAATTGCCCAGATACCAAAATCCTAGCACGTGGGATATCTTGATCGAATACATCTGTGGACCCTGTAGTACTGCTGGTTTTCATGTGTTTCCTTGAAGTTCTTCTTTCTTTGAAGCCCCAGGGTGCTTCAACACACAAGGCAACTTGCCGACCCTCGCCCGCAGAAGGCTCTGCCCTCCGAACACATTCGTAAGAGTGTGTATATGTGTGGATATATTTGACAAAATTACTAACCGGTAATATGGCCCATTATGAACAAAATGTTGACATATTAAGGAGCCTATATAAATGAAAGTAAAAATACTGGAAAATATCTAAGCTGTTCGAGGATGATAACTTCAGCCACCACGTTGGCACAGGGGCCGGACTGAAGGTTGCCTACGATCCCTAACGCTGAGAGACACACTAGGTACTCAGTTCAAATCCTTGACCTAACTCCGCGACCACGTGTCCAACGCTCCGTTGTTGGAGATGGCGTTTTTAGCCGCAGTTTCTGCGTGCAATAGCTCGTCCACGTAGACGAACTTCACAGAATCTGGTAGGCGTCTCCTGGCGAGCAACCCTGTTTTTAGGCAGGGTGGACGGCCTGAGAGCTTCCGACGGCCTCGCACAGCCCCTACCCGGACTCAGGCAGGATGACGTCCAAAATATTCCTGGAAACTGTGCGAGGTGGCTTCTTCTTCAGTCTTGAGGTCAATCAACAATAGGGATAGGGATAGAGGCAGTGCAAGCACTTTATTTAGTGGTTGCTGCTGCAGCTGTGCTGCCTGGAACCGTCGATTAGTTCCGAAAGGGACTGTTTTTGTTGTGTCTCTTCACCTTATGCAACGTACGAATTCATACATGGAGTAAATTGCGCCTGCAATTACTCCTCGCAAATCCCTTGTGGATCGTATTCAGGAAGTCTGACTAAATACAGACAACAGCCATTTCTATCTATATGCTTCTTATCCGCTTGTCCAATTGTTCTCGCTTGGATATTATTCATATAATAATTTGCAATCCAACTTCAACTCCTATTATCTCCTAATATCGCTCGTATACTCTAAAAGAGTCAATGCTCAAATATTTCGCCTGAAACTAGAATGCTGCTAGTACGCTGGTGCACCACCATGCCCCCCCCCCCCCCCGGGGTTGAGCGCCCAGGATGACGTGATGCCATATCCAGTTGCCTGGATACGAGACCTCGCCATCCTCCATTTTCCTGTCCACCCCCGCCCTCTCAGGAGTGGTCCTCAACCTGCTGATGGGCACTTCAGCAAGATTGATATCTAACCCGCTTCGGTTGGAAATCAGCCTTTAGGTGCTATTGCTTCCTCTCTATCTCTTACTTTGGTTTCTACCTGACTCTGCTGCGTTGCAGTTTTTGCATGGTGGTCCCCCCGACCTCTCCGGGACAGTTCTCGCCTGTCGCGGTGCTGGTGCACAACTCGAATGCGAATCTTAATACTCTCGTATCGGCCTCCGTTAGGCCACGCCCCTAGCTTACGCGGGTCACGTCGCGTCGTGATTGGCTTACCGCTCGTACGACTACCGCCACCAAGTTGGCGGAAGTAATCTACTTCGAATTTATTTTCTATAGAAAATTATTTTTCGATTTTTCTTAACAATATTTAATTATATCTATCGCTGAATTTGGCTGTTGTTAACATCCCCACCAAAACATCCGGTGATGGTAATCACCCGAAGCCCTTCCCCCACAATTCCACTTTAGTGGCACCCACCGATATAAATACCACCCAACACCCTTCGATACTTCAGTTCAGTCTAAGGAGTAGGGAAATTGAGACCTTAGAGATAACTCATGACGAGACCACCACTGAACTGAAGTATCGAAGGGTGTTGGCATATATATATATATATATATATATATATATATATATATATATATATATATATATATATATATATATATATATATATATATATATATATATATATATGCGCGGAATTGAACCGATTGCCAATTTTGAAGCCATTTTCAAGAGGGGGTTTCTACTACACGCTGAGGTCTAAATCTGTTTATTCCACAGGTCTCGTCATGAGTTATCTCTAAGGTATCAATTTCCCTATTCCTTAGACTGAACTGAAGTATCGAAGGGTGTTGGTGTTCCGAACGCAGTACATTGGGAATTGAAATTTTAATTTCTTCCGCGTCGGACGACGCCATAGTTGCCAGCAATGAGACCTATCGGCGTTTCAGGGAGTGAAAATTGATTCGTTCGTGTAAATTTTAATATCAGGGTCGGATGGTAAGCCAGAAAGTTTCCTATTAGAGTACCTATTCCTATCCAGCAATATTCGTAAATTCGCCAAATCTAGGAGATATCTTGGGAGCTGACCGATTCTTCAACCAAGGCCACCACGATGGCTAATGCCGGGCTCAAGGAGGTCCCTACGATCCCTATCCTAACGTGAAACTAACCGCGACTTTATCCCTAACCCCGTGTCTGCCGGCCGTTGGCAGAGGTAGCGTTTTTAGCCGCACTTTCCTAGTGTTATGGAGTAGCTCACGTGAACTATTCCGTAAGGAATGTGGTAGGCGTGCCTTCGGAATCCGTTCTGCCCGCAGCCAGAAGCGAAAGCCGTCGACCTGCCGACGAAAGGTAGTTCGCCCGGTAGCGAAATAGGAAGTGGCGTTTCTTTATGAATTTGATACTAAATATCTATTAATCTTTGAAATTTATAATTTCTACCAAATTCTTAACCTGCTGTGAATACTTTGGGAAGTTTTCGTTGGCATAATATAACACCCCTCCGCTTAAAGACAACGCTTGCCTAAAGAAGCAATACTTCTGACTAATGGAGGAAACTGCCTTGAAAAAGGCCATTTTTTTTTCTTTGTGGATGTTCCTTTATTGTTTTCTAAAAGAGAAGTACATGTTAGTCAACAGAATGCCTTGGTCGGCTCACATAAATCTCTACCTTTATATACAACTCTATCTTACAACTAAAACCTACCTACTCCTATGTACAGAACTACCCTACTCCTAAGTCTCGCTGTAATCAAGCTCAGACTCGGTAACATTTCCTGATGGGAACAGTAACTAGCTTCAAATCTTCTTGAGCTATGCCTATCCTACTTTTGAAATCCTATCTCCCACTCCACATTCTTCTACTACGCACCCCGCTTGAAGTTATTCAGAGCTAACCCCCTTTGTACTGCATGAGTGTAGGATGACCTGATCGTGGCTAATCGATACCTAATCCTGTTCGTCCTCGCTCTCACTGTCAGGAACTTCTTGAGGATCGATCTGTTCCTGGCCGCGACGAGGTGGAGGTGCAGGCCGCATATCGTTCACATGCACAATCATATCCAATCCACCCTTATTGACAGTATACGTGACGCTATCTATCTGGCTTACCACCCGACAGGGACCTACCCAAGTCTGTCCGAAGTTTCCCTGAGTATTTCGGTGATTCCTTAGCAATACCCACTGGTCTGCTTGAAACACAACTGGTTGTACGTCAGGGTTTGGGAAAACTCGTTGTTGGTATGCTCGAGTGTTACCTCTAGCTGTTTCAATACGTTCAACTCTGTCGGCATTACCGGCTCGCCTGTGCCTCTGCGCAGGCATTGCCCAGTCACCGGGACGGGGCACCTCGTAACCTAGCAATAGGTTACTAGGCGACATGCCAGTAGCCGCATTGTTTCTACTTCTTAATTCGAATAAAACCTTTGACACGTATTTGTCCCAATTGTTTTGGGGTTGATTAATCATAAAAGCTCTTAGCATTTTCTTTATTTCCTGAGCCCTACGCTCTACAGGGTTTGCTTGCTGGTGGTATATCGGTGAGTACTTGAGTTCTATGTCGTGAAATTTAGCGAACTGCTCCCAAATTCTTCCCTTGAATTGTCCGCCATTGTCAGAAATTAAAATGCGAGGAAAGCCCCCTCTCATGAACACTTCCTCTCTTAGAAATTCGACCGCTTTAACAGCATCCGCTTTAGGTGTCGCGAGAGCCTCCACCCACTTACTGAAACAGTGACAATAATGAGATATTTATTTCCCTTTTCGGTAGTCGGATAAGGGCCCATAACGTCAACTGAAACCATTTCCCACGGCCTTGTGGGCTCATTGGGACGTAGATTCGCGGTCTCTTGCCTTTTACTGGCTTTCGTTGTAGCACAAATCAAGCATTTATTTACATACTCTGTGATTAGCTTTTTAAGGGGGGACATGTAAAAGTGGCGTGCAATTTGTACGTAAGTCTCATCGATACCGGGATGGCCTGCATTGTCGTGATACCTTTGGAATATTCTGTTCCAAGAGTTCTTTGGTACTACGAGGCGATTTAAATTCCCTTCCGTTCCTTTATAGAATAACAACCCGTCAACTAGTTCAAATTCGCGAGCTATCCTGGATTGATAGTCGTTAGGCTCCTCAGCCTGACGAGCTGCCTCAATCCTTTCTATAAAACTCCGCACACTCGCGCTATTCCTTTGCTCCGTCGCAATCTGATCGTAAAACGTTTCTAGTATAAATAGAGTAGGGTTACTATTGTTATAGACTTCTAAAAAATCGCATTCATCCATTATCACGGACATTAAATTCCCGAGGATTTCTTCCTCGTCGGATTCAGAGTGATTATTTTCAGGGAAGAGCATATGCTCATTATCGGTTTGAGGATCTATTCCCGTAGAAGTATCTTCAGGGTTTCGTGATAAGAAATCGGGGAGTTGATTTAGCCTGCCGGGGACATGAGTAACGGTATATTCATATTCCTGTAAGAGCAGAGCCCACCGGGTCAGCTTAGCCCGTTCATCTTTCATTCTATCTAACCAAGTTAACGCTGAACTATCCGTAAAGAGTTTAAAACGGCCGTCCTGTAAAAAGTGTCGATATTTCCTCAGGGCCCAAACTATTCCTAAACACTCGATCTCATTTATGTGGTACTTTTGTTCAGTCTTATTAAGTTTACAAATATGATACGCGATAATGTCTCTACCGCCGTTTTCTTTTTCCTGGAACAATACCGCGCCTAATCCTACATGACTAGCGTCAGTTTGAATGCAGTAGGGACGACTAGGATCGGGTCTCGCTAATGTGAGTGGTTTAGAACAAAGTTTTTTTAAATTGTTAAACGCTTCTTCCGCTTTTTCTGTCCATTTAAAACGAGTAGATTTATTGAGTAGGTCCGTAATTGGGACGGCGACTTCTGCGAAGTGAGGCACATATTCTCTCAGCCACCCCGCGGTACCTAAGAAACCTTTCACCTGTTTCACGTTTTTAGGAGTCGGATAATTTTGAATATTTAACACGTGTTGTTCCTGAGGTCGATTTCCCCATTTCTGAGATAATTCTCCCTAAATACTTCAACTCGTTAAAAGCAAAATTGCATTTCTTTGGAGAAAGCCAAAGGCCATGAGATCGTAACCGTTCTAACACTAGTCTCAGGTGATCTTTATGCTCGTCAAGAGAATTTGAGTAAATAATAATGTCGTCCAGAAACACTTTACAGAATTTATCTACTAAGCCCACTAGTACTTGACTCATTAGTTTTTGAAAGACTGCTGGTCCATTTTTGAGACCGAAAAGCAAAACAAGGAATTCATAAACAGCTCCGTCCGGTGATCCGAAGGCGGTATAGTGTCTCGAGTTCTCAGACAACGGCGCTTGCCAAAATCCATTCCTAAGGTCTAGCGTAGTGAAAACCCGAGCACTTCCCATTTCCCTCACCGTTTCCTGTATTGGAGGAAGATTCGGTGCTTCTGAAACAATTAGTTCATTAACTTCTCAAAAATCCACGCAAAATCTCAATCTACCATCCCGTTTGGGTACAAGTACGACTGGGCTACAGTACTGACAATAACTCCGGCTTCTAATAATTTCTCTATTTCCTCGTGTACAATTTGCTTTCTTGACTCCGACATTTTTTCGTACCGGCACTGCCTGAAGGGCTTCTCCTGTACAACTTTTATCTCGTGTACGATAGCCCTGGTTCGGGGCTGCCTAATGCTTTCATCGAACACGTCTAAAAATTCGTCCAGGATAGGTTTGATCTCGGCTTTGGTTTCCTCACAAAACTGTTCCTTATCCAAATCTACTTTTAAAGTTTCTCTTTTACTTTGGCCTACTCTGGGAACATCGAAATACAATACCCGGCGCGGTAGCTGCCCGAAGTATATGCAACGCCTATCAAAATCCATTACAGCCTTTTGTTGCTGAAGCCACGGCATTCCGAAAATAATTTTTTCATTTAAATTATTTACTACCACAAATTTAACCTCGAGTTCTAACTCCTCTATTTCTAGTGTTTGCGAAATTTGCCCTAAGCTTTGGCTTGAAGAGCCTTGACACCCGAGTATCACAGTTTGCGAACTAGGTAAATTTGTTAAGTCCCTATGCATTAAAACATCCGTTCTAATGAAATTTGACGATGCACCGGTATCTATCAACGCGGTATAACAATTGCCTTCGATTTTTACGGTTACCCTTGGTAGCCTTCTCCCGACGACTACTCTCTCTTCTATCGAAGAAATCACTTCTAACGTTTCCTCTATATTTACACTACTCTCTATTTTATTACTCACACTATTTACACTATTATTTACTTGCACAATATTTAGTTCCTCGACACTTACGACCTGTTCGCAGACGTCCAAGTCAACTATTGGGGACCGCTCGCCGCCGAGTCTGCCGCGTCCCGTCGGCCGTTTCCCGAGTTCCTATTTGCCGTGTTATCGGAAGGCCCTTCCTGTCTATTTCGCCATTGCGAATTATTATTAAAATGTCTTTGCGGCGCCGGGTTATTTACACGTTGTTGAACATTATTATTATTACTATTATTCGCCGCCTGGGCGTTCACCGCAGGTCTTCTTATCCCCATAGTTTTTAGATCACTCTCTATCAACGCGCAATCCCTGATTAGCTCTTCAATGTCGAAGAATCTCCTACTTCGCAAATGACATTTAATTTCCGGTACTATCAACTCTATGATCAATTTAATAATCTGTGAGATTGGTACTTCAGGTGCAACCCTGTTAGCTAACGCGATTTTTCGGCAATGAAAACCGTTACATTTTGACTATGTACCTGAGCTTTCCCATACAAACTAGCCGACAACTTCGCAATCACATCTATATTATTAAATCTCGCCAAAAACCTGTTCTTAAAAAATTCCCAACTCATCGGGACTCGCTCATATAAGGAGCTCCACGAACGGGCTTCTCCTTTCAATTGTCCTTTTATTACGTCTACCCACTCTACTTCCGATATTTTATGCTCTAAAAATTCGAAACGCATTTTATCTAAAAACAAGACTGGGTCTTCGGCTTCGAACCCCGAGAAGCTTGGGAGTCTCGCTCTATCTAATTTTCTCTCATTATTATGTGATAATGCTGAACACAACACGTTAGCAAGCCTATCTATAGGATCTCTTGTTCCTATACCACCAACAAGCTCTTCCCTATACGGTGTGGACGTATTTTCGTTCATTCTTAAATTTCCTGGGCGCCAGTGACTCTCTTCGCGTTTTGTGTGGTCCCGAGCCACATTAAACCTCACAAAATTATTATTATTATTTGAACGATCCTTTTCACTATTATTTGGGTTTTCTCTATCCAGAGAAATCGAGGGTGCGAATATATCCGCAAAAGGATTTCCATCCTCCACACAATCGTTCCGGTTGTCACTCGCTAGTGATAATCCGTATTGGGTAAGAAAATCTTGTCCCAAAAGATTTTCAGGTGTGGAATCGTTGGATTCTTCCTCCCTCGACCTTAGCCCCACGTGTCGGAAGCCATGTTCCGAACGCGGTACATTGGAAATTGAAATTTTAATTTCTTCCGCGTCGGACGACGCCATAGTTGCCAGCAATGAGACCTATCGGCGTTTCAGGGAGTGAAAATTGATTCGTTCGTGTAAATTTTAATATCAGGGTCGGATGGTAAGCTAGAAAGTTTCCTATTAGAGTACCTATTCCTATCCAGCAATATTCGGAAATTCGCCAAATCTAGGAGATATCTTGGGAGCTGACCGATTCTTCAACCAAGGCCACCACGATGGCTAATGCCGGGCTCAAGGAGGTCCCTACGATCCCTATCCTAACGTGAAACTAACCGCGACTTTATCCCTAACCCCGTGTCTGCCGGCCGTTGGCAGAGGTAGCGTTTTTAGCCGCACTTTTCTAGTGTTATGGAGTAGCTCACGTGAACTATTCCGTAAGGAACTGCTTCTTATCAAAACGATCCTGCTCCCCATTGCACTGTATGCCTCGGCGGCATGGGGCCATTGCGCGCAGTCATACAGATCAATGTTCCAAACGTTTATGAACGTCTGCTTGCGGGCGGCCGTAAACGCTCCTTATTACTGCCCCAACCGATACATCTACCGGGACCTGAACCTAAGTATTTGGCACGTCGACGAATACCTGCGAGACCACGCCGAAAGCATCTTCGAGCGTATCAGGAGCAATCCAAACCCAGCGCTGCGTGACCTCCACAACGCACTGAACATGGACGATCCCAGATTCCGCGAGAGGGACAAACACCCGAGGCCTTCCAAGCAAAACCTGAGACCACATCCAAGAGTCGCCCGCAGGCGGCTTAGGTGAGTATAAGAGTCGCACCAGCGACTCGGGTGAGTACACTCCACACTACACACACAGACATCGCGCGCGAACACATAAACCGATCCGCGACAGGCGAGAACTGTCCCGGAGAGATCGGGGGGACCACCATGCAAAAACTGCAACGCAGCAGAGTCAGGTAGAAACCAAAGAAAGAGATAGAAAGGAAGCAATAGCACCTAAAGGCTGATTTCCAACCGAAGCGGGTTAGATATCAATCTTGCTGAAGTGCCCATCAGCAGGTTGAGGACCGCTCCTGAGAGGGCGGGGGTGGAAAGGAAAATGGAGGATGGCGAGGTCTCGTATCCAGGCAACTGGATATGGCATCACGTCATCCTGGGCGCTCAACCCCGGGGGGGGGGGGGCATGGTGGTGGTGGTGCACCAGCGTACTAGCAGCATTCTAGTTTCAGGCGAAATATTTGAGCATTGACTTGACTCTTTTTGAGTATACGAGCGATATTAGGAGATAATAGGAGTTGAAGTTGGATTGCAAATTATTATTTGAATAATATCCAAGCTAGAACAATTAGACAAGCGGATAAAAAGCATATAGATAGAATTGGCTGTTGTCTGTATTTAGTCAGACTTCCTGAATACGTTCCACAAGGAATTTGCGTGGAGTAATTGCAGGCGCAATTTACTCCATATATGAATTCGTACGTTGCATAAAGTGAAGAGACACAACAAAAACAGTTCCTTTCGGAACTAATCGACGGTTCCAGGCAGCACAGCTGCAGCAGCAACCACTAGGTCGACGACGACTTCCCCCTGAGGCATCTAAATAAAGTGCTTGCACCGCCTCTATCCCTATTGTTGATTGAGCTCAAGACTGAAGAAGAAGCCACCTCGCACAGTTTCCAGGAATATTTTGGACGTCATCCTGCCTGAGTCCGGGTAGGGGCTGTGCGAGGCCGTCCACCCTGCCTAAAAACAGGGTTGCTCGCCAGGAGACGCCTACCAGATTCTGTGAAGTTCGTCTACGTGGACGAGCTATTGCACGCAGAAACTGCGGCTAAAAACGCCATCTCCAACAACGGAGCGTTGGACACGTGGTCGGGGAGTTAGGTCAAGGATTTGAACCGCGTACCTAGTGTGTCTCTCAGCTTTAGGGATCGTAGGCAACCTTCAGTCCGGCCCCTGTGCCAACGTGGTGGCTGAAGTTATCATCCTCGAACAGCTTAGATATTTTCCAGGGAAACCTACGTTAAATTCGGAAATTTAGTATCATCCTTGTTCAGGCCGTTTCGTATATCGCAAAGGGTCTACACAGATTGCCGTTGTAAGAATTCTGATTCTAAAACAAACCCTGATAATAATAGGTACGTATTTCGGGGAAGGAGGTACCTGTCGGCAGAGACGTGGGCAGCTCTACCTCAGCTGGGTCTAGGCGTGTAACCCACGAGCCGGAGCACAACCGAACATCGAGGATGGACCGTTCTGACGAATACCTCTCCTCGAAGTTCAATACTTTTTCCAGTGTACGCCGAAGACAATAGGGATAGGACATTTGGAAATGTTGCTAGCAACAACAGTTGCCAGCACCCAGTAGGAGCAGTAACATTCTTGAAAATGACAACTGAGATTACCACTTCAGCATAATATCGAAACTGGTTGTTTTCACAAGTGTATTCACAAAACTCACTATGGAGTGAGTTCAGGTATAGAAGCAGATATTGATATAACATATGTGACACGTGTTTTTCCTCAGATGTGAAAAATTCTTCTTTTTTTAATTAAGTTGTCGTTGAAATTCCAAGAAGAATGTTCGTAGACGGGGCATGCCGAATCTGATTATAAAAACTACTTTCATTTATATAGGCTCCTTAATATGTCAACATTTTGTTCATAATGGGCCATATTACCGGTTAGTAATTTTGTCAAATATATCCACTCATATACACACTCTCACGAATGTGTTCGGAGGGCAAAGCCTTCTGCGGGCAAGGGTCGGCAAGTTGCCTTGGGTGTTGAAGCACCCTGGGGCTTCAAAGAAAGAAGAACTTCAAGGAAACACAGGAAAACCAGCAGTACTACAGGGTCCACAGGTGTATTCGATCAAAATATCCCACGTGCTAGGATTTTGGTATCTGAGCAATTGCCTATGGCACTGAGTCAGACAGGAAAATTCAGCCCCGACCGCGGATTGAACCAGAAGTGAGAAGGCCAAATCGAATATAAAACGGCGCC
This sequence comes from Zygogramma bicolorata, assembly GCA_032362365.1. Lineage (NCBI taxonomy): Eukaryota > Metazoa > Arthropoda > Insecta > Coleoptera > Chrysomelidae > Zygogramma > Zygogramma bicolorata. The sequence continues at coordinate 164,839 of JAVJAQ010003784.1, read as the reverse complement.
CTTGAGTACTCGACCACCAGCGACCCAATGCTAAACAAATGTTGGTCGAAATCGTATTTCCAACAACTGACTCATGTGGATGGATTCACTGTACAATGAAATTATTGGAATTCATTCATTCGATTGAAAAACAGAATACAAATACTAGTTCATAGGTAATAAGAAAAGTATACGAGAAACAGTAAAATAATTTGCAGAGTTGATTCATTTTGTTGGTAGTTCGATCGAGAAGAATTCGATTCTTCATGTCATTTCCATCAGTTACTGATGCGAAATCCATCGTCAAACTCTTATTCATTCATAATATTTATAAATACGCAGAACGACCACAATCAACGTCCGAATACAACAATGGTCCTGTACAAAGACAGAATATTATAAAGAGAATGAAAAGTACTGATGCATGATTGCCAAACACTCAGAAAAATATACCTGATCAAACATTCTCACGCGAAAAAACTCGAATATGTAGTATTTGTAATACTTTTCCTCCCCAAACACTTTCACGTGTGCGCTCAGAAGGAACTCCGGCCTGATATCAGTTTGTTCATCAGTGGTACTGAAGGAAAGCCACAAGAAATCGTATTACCAATCAATTTTGGCTAAGCTACAAAACCTTTCGATCTCAAAATCATAGGGCCGAGTTTCGTGAAAAAACCGGTCTTTCAGCCAACTACTTGAAGCATAGCTGCGATTGAGAATTCAACATAATGTTACGAAATCTCCTAGAGCCGGCCCTGTCACTCATAAGCGCAAAATGATATGAAGGGTCGAAGGAAGATTCTTTACCTGCGGGATCTCTGCTCGCGCAGAGAATTCGATCATCGAGATTTGACTGCAAGATTCTCCATAGGCGTAAGCAAGTATATATACGGAAGCGATTCATCGCTACGGCAGATAGTTCTTCGAGTTTCTACAGCAAGAGTTTATCAGAGTTTCGAGCTCAGTGGAGAGTCAGAGTCCTGCAGAGTCTAGTAGAGATAGTTCTTCGGAGTTTCTAGTAGAGAGAGTTTTAGTACAGAGCGTTGGAGAGTATAGCTGAGCAATTTTTTTTTTAATTTTTATTTGTTTATTTTATTTCATTTATTGACGGGTAACCCCAGTTGAAATACAAGATTGTACAAGTTTCCTAGGTTAACACATGTGTACTTAAACTAAAAACAAAACTTAAAAGTACTTATTGGACTCGAATACAAATAATGTGCTTAACTTCTGTTATATGCAAAAATGTAAGTGTTAGTTCAAGACATTCACCCTTAATTTATCCCTGAAACTTCTGACAAATGAAAATGATCCAAATCGATTACATTCCCGTTTGAAATAATACGACATAAAGGAGAATGCTTGCCATAATTGCATCTATGGAATTCAATTGCGAATAATTGCTTGTTACGAGTATGTCTGGGAGGATCATGAAGATTTATTTGCAAAAGAATTTGTGGACAAATTATTTTTGAATTTAGTATTTTATGGAGGAAAATTGAATCAGCTTGTACTCTACGAGTACTAAGCATTTGAAGATCGGCTTGAGTGCGAATTTCAATTTGAGAATGCATATTTAGTGGCATATTTAGTTTGAATGAGATATATCTTAAAAATTTATTTTGAACTCTCTCTATACTATGACTATGAACTTCGTATGTTGGTGACCAAACAAGGCTACAATATTCCAAAACTGACCGCACCAATGAATAATAAATAATTTTGATAGAACTTACATTTGTGAAATCCCTTGTAGTTCTGCAAAGAAAACCTAGCATTTTCAATGCCCTATTCGTTATATGTTCATAATGAAGATGAAAATTCATTTTGACATCCATAATTATGCCTAAGTCGCTTATAGATGATACGGATTCTAACGGTTTCCCATTTATGTTATACACAAATTCATGCTACCTACCGAGCGATAAAGCGATTGTTTTATATTGTGTTGTGGTAAAGAGTAGTAATGAAAGTAGTTAAATGTTGTTTGGACTTTTAATGAACAAACCCAAGGAAATATCGTAACAGTAACTCCTCTCCCCCAAGACACTGTTGTAATATGGTACGGGAGCGACAACGACAGCAGCATACCACATGGGTAAAAAGTCAATAACCCGAATATTTGACACCTTCATCCTCAAGGGCAAAATCTCAGAAACCTGTTAACGTTTCTACCTCCGGAAACAACCACTAGGCGGCAAGTTAGCAGAGGAAGCATTTCCAACTCCAGAAAGAAGAAAAGGACAACCCCGGCCACAAAAATTTTTGAAAGTCAAATAATCTTCGGGTATTTTTTGACAAAATTATAAATGCTAGGCTGCTTTTAGATACGCCGGGGCAATTTCCATGACGTCACACCCAAATTTTACTAAACGGCATGCTTTATTTTGATAATAATTTCGCGTCATATTCCCATTTCATTGTTAATAATGATTGTTATGTTTCTCATAACATATTGCAGGAAAATATTCTTTACATAAAATATAAATTATACTAGTATGATCAGTGAAGATGGCAAATATATTGAAAATAGTGAAAGAGAATAGCTTAAAACTCTGAATTCCATCTAAGGGTTTTTCCTTGTCCTTCTATTTCATCGTTATTATCATCATATCAGTTTGAAAAATGGATTTGGCCTGATACTCATATTTGAATTCAAATATCAAAACAATATACATGCTCACTGCGCATGACACGCCAAATCGTCCCGCATTTAGGGAGGATGTCGCCCAGACGATATTTATGAAGTTATCTCTTGCATATATAATGAATACCGTCATGGATTCTGATGAATGTCCACAATCTATCGGAAGAAATCAGGAGACAAAAATATTGCTGAAGATTATAGACCTATTTCTGTTATTAAAAATTTGGCAAAAGTTTTTGAGTATCGTATCGAAAATTTTTTGAAAAAGCACAGATTTTTCTCTCCCAAACAATTTGGCTTCAAAAAAATATCTGTTATCTGACGAATGATATATTTTCAAATCTAGATGAAAATAATATTTCAATTCTGTCAACTCCTTAGATCTAAAGCATTTGGAGCATCTAATCATATTAATTATTATACTTCGAAAATTGTATGAAATTGTTTTTCGAGGGAAAGTATATGATTCAATAAAAAATTATTTATGTTTTTTATGAAACTCAATTTTTATGGATGAAACATAAAACTTTTAGATTGAAAAGTAACATTTAGATCGTGGAACTGGATTATTATATACCATGGACACACCGATTACCTAGTTGTTATTGATGCTTAGAGTAAATGGCTTGAAATTCGTGAATTGAGATCTGAACATCGAAAGAAATGATTTATATTCTGGAAGAAGTTTTCAGCACACATGATATTCCAACGGTTCCTCAGAAAAAAGTATTTGGTAATAGCCAAATCAATCTTATAAAAAGAGACAAGAAATATCTGCTACCCCATAAGAACATAAATATTGTTACAAATCTCCTAGCGCCGGTCCTGACTAGATCGTAAACGCAGATGAGGGATCGCGTTGCCGCCTGGAGAATTCGAGACACGTCATCGGGGCTTCTCTCGAGGATTCTCGATAGGTACGCAGATATATATATATATATATATATATATATATATATATATATATATATATATATATATATATATATATATATATATATACGGAGCAGACAACGTCGCGAGGGAGAGTCAGTTAGTCAGAGAGTTAGTTACGAGACAAGTTTTTATTCGGAGAGTTAGTGATTCGGCAGTTTTATTCAGAGCTAAGTGACAAGAGTTATTGAGAGCTAAGTGGAGCAGAGCTTTGTGCGGAAGTAGAATTTTCAGTACAGAGAGTTTAGTACCGAGCATTGGAAAGTTATAGGAGCGATTAAAGTGATTGTGGTGTATTGTATTGTGATAGAGAGTTCTAATAAAAGAACTTTAGTGTTGGTTGGTGTTTTAGTCGACGAACCCAAGGATATATCGTAACAGTGGTGTCAGAATTGAGATTTTCCAAGGGAGAAATCGTAACAATATAGTCAAATTATAATAATTGGACTTCCAAAAATTGAATTGAACTGGTCGATATTTGAAAATTCATATTCACAAAAATCGTACATTTCTCAATAACACTGGGTTCACAAAACCGCGGTACATGTTTCGCTATGCAATAGCTTCCCCAAGCAGGATAAATAAATTACCATCTCACAATAAAATATTCAAACCATTGCGATCGCTCATAGGTGTTTGGTATGTCATAAAATAATAAGAATGACGTCAAAATGTTATACCTGGCAACAGCACAATGTGTATGAAAGATAACCAGAATAGAAAAAAGCTGTTACTTCGTCATTTGTTGTTTTCAAGAAATTTTGTAAAACCTTTCATAAGTTGAAAGTGTTTCTCACTTTTCTGTACATTCGATCAATAAAGTAATTAGCAAGCGATTCAATCATCATCTGGATTAGAGAAGTGAAAAAGCTCACAACACTAAACAGTTATTCTCTAATTACATTCACTCAGTCAACTCTTGAATAACCGAAGATTACGAAACAAATTGGCTGTTCAAAATATTGACAGTGCGTTAGTGATATAAAAATTGAACAGAAATCAAGAAAATCAGAGTACCATTATGTCAGAAACCGAGTCAAATATACACCCAAATTGAAGGAAGTGGAGATCGTTATTAGAAAAGGAAATATTTGGGAACCAAGAACTGTTGTGAACGGAAGAAAAAACCTTTAATTTTTCTCAAATAGGTTCTTTGAATACGTTTCATGTTCGAATCATTGAACATTGAAATGCGTAATTTTTTTGTAAATCAACAGACCTTCTAACTTTGAGTACTCTCGAGATTCCAATAGTGGCCCACTTGAAAAGGCCAGCCTGTTTACCAAAGGTTCTATTTTCATGTCGCATCCGGTGGAATAGGAACACCAGGTTAATTTCTATAAGTGTTCGAATTTTGAATGTATTTTCATCCTGTTTGTTATGAATGGAACAAAGACTACCAATGAATTACACTATTTATTGAACCTCATTTTCTATTTACACTTCTGGTTCATAAATTCGAAAGTTTACAAAATGTCTTTTCAAGTAGGTACTAAACATCACAAATCTATAAAGTAAGTATCAAGATGAAGTACGAATGAGCGTTTTTAGTTTTGATCTAAATTCTTATTCACGAAATGTCTACCTAGTGGAGTTTTTCGCATAAAATGTATGTCACAATATGCAACAAATTCTGTGTCTGTTCCGCTTCTTGATTTCGAGAGGAACAGATATGCTAACAGGGTGAAGGGTATGAATAGTCAGCTCTATGTCTTTGGTCTTCTCGGAATCTGAAACGAGCAAATATCAATAAAATATTCAAGTTCATGTTGAGGAAATAGAAAAAGACGGAAAGGTGTTCTTGTCTTCGTTGTTTTTGGGTTCTTAACCTACCACGATCTGAAAACATAAGAATGTATATTGGAATCAGTACAGGTGTAGAAGGGCAAATTTTCAATCTACCCCGATAAGTTTCTGCGTTAATTAGAGAACAGTTCCATCTGAATGGAACACTTTCTATTAGTTTTCGAAAATATCTCAAATTTTTCTATCGAAAAACTACAAAAAATAATATTTATCCAAATACTTATTGTTGACTTTTCTGAAACCAAATCCGCTTCCGTTCCCAAAACTCTTTCACAAATAATATTCTCTTCTGGGTTCGTTTTTTGTAAATGTCAAAAATTTGAAATGTGCCCTACTACACTTGTAGAGATTCGAATATCAATGCGAATTTGGATTCCGCAATGTCAACGATAAGTATTTTGATAAATATTAGTTTTTTTATTTTTTCGATAGGTAAATTTGGGATATACGGAAAGTTGATAATTGAACGTGTTCCACCCAGAAGGAACTATTTTTGAATTATCGTAGAAACTGTTTTGGCTCCAATTCTCTTTTTATTATATGTAGACAGTATAAAGAAACTCAATTTAAATGGAAAGCACTTTTCTTTTGCAGATGATATTGTTATATTTCACTCTGGAAAAAATTTCACCAACTTGAAACAGGAAGTAACACATGACATGGAATTGATAGAAAAATGGATAAAAAACATCAATCTTACAATTAATTCAGAAAAAACTGTTTATATAATTTTCAAATAGAAAAATATGAATGATGTGAAACTTGATATAAAAATGAATAATAAGCTAATTAAAGAAGTTCAAAATCATAAATATTTAGGTCTGATCATCGATAATAAATTGAATTTTGAAAAACATATAAATAAAATTAAAAAGACGGTTGGTCCGTTTCTAGGAGCAATCAAAAGAATGCTTTACTTGAATAAATATGTACGAATTCTATTATATAATTCATATATTCTTTCACGTATAAGATACCTAATCACAATTTGGTCTTCTTGCAATCTAAAACAAAAAAATATAGTTTATCGTTTAATGAACAAAGCAATCAAGGTAATTTATAAAAAACCATGGGACACTCCCTCGTCGGAATTATACAAAATGACTAATAACATGACGTTGGACTGTTTGATAAAACTCGAAAAAGCCAAATATATATACAAATCAACGAAAAAACTTCAGAAAAGTAATATTTTGTTCTTTAAAAATTCTACTGTACACAATTATAATACTTAAACTTTCAATGATTATCATCTAAACATTATTCACACCAATAAGGGTAGAAACAATCCTATCTCAAGCTCAATAGAAGTATTCAATGAATTACCAGAAGAAATGAAATCTTCCAGATCCATAAAAAAAAATTCGAAAAAATCGAAAAACAAACTTCTAGAATAATGATGTTCATCAAAGTACAAGCTACAATTGTTAATGTATTATTGGGTTTATAATAATCATTGTTAGTATTTTAACTTCCTTATACCAGAACCCCATTCTGTTTGGAAGCTGTCAGTTGAAATAAATAAAAAAAAAACTCATCAGGGTAGATTGAAAATCAATCAATCAATCTTTATTGACCCCAAGAAACATGAATGTTTATGAAGAAGGGATATTAAAACTGAGTCACTATTACAATTCATGCATTAAAAAGAAGATTTCGATTATGAATCAATCCAATGTTAGATGGAAAAAGAGGAGTGTTACTGGGTAAAACACTTTTTCAAGTTTTTTGTCAAAAAAATCTTCAGTTAATTTCTTTGGTACTTTCTTATATATTAACACTCCATTGTATAAAACTAATTTCTTTCCGAAGTTTGTTTTGATTCTACTGATTGTACTCAGATTTTTGGACTGCCTAGTTTCATATTTATGAATTGTTTCAATTGTGTTGAAGGTTAGAGAAGAATGTTTATTTTTTACGAAATGGATGAAAGAACAAATTTTCAATTTATGTTAAGAGGTGATACTTAAAAAGCTCATTTTTCACATATAAATCGGAAGTAGGATATCGAAAAAATTATTTGAATATGCATTCGATTGTTTTATTTTGCAGATATTTTAGGGGACGTATGATCGAAGCGTTAGCATTTCCCCATACTGATATCAAGTATTGTAGTTTTGAATGAATAAAGATGTAATATATTAATTTGAGATGTTTCAAACAAATATAGTTTCGAATTTTGAACAAAATACCAATTGATGGTGATATTTTCATCAATGTATAATTTTGTTACTCCCAAATATTCTATATTTTGTCCATTGAAAATAATGTTATTCTTACTATGATTTGATTTTCTCTTCCCCAATAACATGAATGAGGATTTTCCAATATTTAAAGTTAACTTGTGACTATTCAACCATAACGAAATTTTCTTCAAATCGTCATTAATGTAACGAATAATTTCTCCTTCTTTTTTCTCGCAATAAATCAGTGTTGTGTCATCTGCAAATAATTTTATTTCACCCCTCAAATTCAGCTCTGAAACCGAGTTTATATATATAAGAAACAAAACAGGTTCCAGAATTGAATCTTGTGGGACACCACATGTTACACTTCTGCCCTTCCAATATTAATTCTTATTTTTTCAGATTATGGTAGGTTAGGAACCCGGAAAACTAGAAGAAAGAATCCATCCACCACAAAGTAATGACATTGAAACATTTTGATGATATTATGAAATGAGAATTGTATTTTCTATTTTTATTGATTATAAATTTTAGTCTTTCCGAAAATTTGATAACTCTATATAAGTCAATTTAATTATATTCATTTCATCTCAGCAAAACAATGTCTTCAGCTCATTTTCACCAATTTCCTCAATTAAAAAAAAATTTCCTCGACTTCAGTTCGAACTGTCTTCAAAAGAGATAATATTATTGGGAATGAAAGTTCTAATCACTACCATTCGACAGAAAATACAGTCACCCATATCCAAAAGGAAGTCTCTTAGATTTTCTTAAATAAATGTTAACTCTACCTCCAAATGTCTCCACGGGCTTGTCAATCGTATCATGATCTATCCACGTGAGACCCATTTCCACTTTTTCTGCAAGATCCTGCCAGTGCTTTCTATTTTCCAGAGTTCCAAGGTAGAGAGGTTCCACCCAAGGAAATGTTTCCGATAGTACCTTGTACAGAGGAAGACAGATTACGTCGATGAAACCAACTTGCATCTGGGGAAGTTCGTCCTTTCGTTCTCTATCCATCTGTGCCTATTGAAAAGTATTATTTCTGAAAGTATCCAATATAATTGGTCGAGACTTAATGGAAATATGAATGAAATATGTGTAATATATCTCATTTTTGCTAAGCAAGAGACTTCGACAGCCTTCGATGCCTTTGCACAGCTCGTTTAATCCATCCTGACAAGAAAATAATGAAGGTATATAAGTGCAACTATTATCCGAGACAAAAACTTGTATTATATATGTTCTTAGGGTGTCAAAACTTGTGATAGTACTTGTCATGGCCTGTACTACCTCTGAGCAATTAGAAAATGGGCTAAGCTATCATCAGGCTAGATTGGATGACACACAAATCAGTAGAGAGTTCACCTATACAAAGCATTCGAACCTGTTAAGTCTCATGTACTACTGTACAATTCAAGCCCAACTTTTTTGAGGCGATATATTATTGATATATTGAAACACTATTGAAAGTGATGATTTTTATATATAAAATGTGAATTGAATCCATTTTGAACACAATAAAACAGTCCTGCTCAAACAAGAAAAACTCTATTGTCAGAAGAAACTTCTTTCTCTCTTTCTATCTCTAACTATAGTACAATTTCCATATCGACTTTTGATATTGTGCCTGCATGAACGAAATGAAGTTCGTCGAAATAATATATCGTACGGAAATTTCATATCGCCTAACCAATGACAATAACAGCATACTCGACACGTTTTAATTGAAAAATCTCTTTATGTCGCCCCCAACTATAATAATATTGTTTTGGTATTTAACAAAATGAACTCTTTTATTCATTGCCTCTCCTTATCATAATCTATTTTTGTTCTTTATTGAATTATGTTGTTTATCTATTAGCGGTTGGCAGTTTTTGTGGAACTCAAAATGACAATAAACTAGGAAATCCTGAAGTGAGCTGATAGGATATGGTACACAAAAACTGAACCTGCAGAAATCAATCTACAAAATTCATTTTCAGTTACAAAAATGAAAATCTCGTGGTTGAACAAAATGTGATGAGAACGAATACCATTGGCCGGTGTCAACATACCACAGGTTGCTCCTGCAAATGGATTTTTTCGAAATCGCCTTGGTCAAAAAATTCATCTGCAACCATTTTAGCCACCCTGTGCTGCACTTCCCATGGTTTGGCTATCGCACTGACGTCACATGCTGTCATCATCATCCCAGATAGTACTGTACATAAAATATAATTTTCAGTTCCTATTTCAGAGTTCATTCAAAGATCTTACATTCTTTTTTGTCCTCACTTTGCCAGTCGAATTCTCCATTCTCTATCAGCTCCATAAACATGTTTTTCTTTTTGAAATACATCGCCAAATCTGTCGATAAGATAGCAGTCTCTACTAATCGCATTACTTTCCGGTAGTCTTTAGGTGATAGTTCCTGTAAGAGGTCGATTGATATAACTTTTACTCAAACTTGAGCAACAAATATCCACATTCAATTGTTTTTCGAAAATGATGATTCGTTTTCGAAATTTGTATTATCAGAATTATAATATATGACCAAACGAATTTCAAACAAGAAACTAATTGAAAATATCACTAAACTAAATAGATACAAACTTTCAATTGCATGATCTGACGCCATTTTATATCAAGGAAGTTCTGAATTGATAATAAAAGTATGAAAATGAGGAATTTGATAATGCATGTCTCTTAAAAATGGGAATAATCATAAAGAGACGAGAATAATGGTTCCAATTCTCAGAAAGAATAAAAACATATCGAACGAGCCCATTCAATTCGAATATGTCAATGTCTAATAAAATCATTTAATGTGGTCTTGACTTCTTCAACGAAGTAGTTTATGATCAGGTTTCACCATTAATAACTTTCTGATATGGTAAAACTACGTGAGATCAACCTACAATATTTATTTCATGTGCCAGCTTCTGCTGATTCATAAGACACAGATCCGACATGTCTTTGGAAATTTTTCCTATGTGTAGAGTTTGGCATCAAAACTCAAGTCAAATTTTTAAAATTCCATACGACAAAAGCAACAATCATCCTGTTATCGATAATACTTCAAACTCGTTCATTCAAGTGGAAAACCGCATACAAATCGATGAATAACTTTCTTCGTCAGATATTTTCACAGCCATTACTATTCTGTATGTTCCAACATTGATCAATGAATACTGGATCATACACTGATTCATGACACGATAAACGAGAAATTTAGAGGGACGAAACAGATAACTAGAATTTATACATAAAAAACGTGATTCTTGAATGAAACCTGTTAATATCCATAATATATCTGATCATTCATGAGAGGTTAGCGGCTATTATCAATCGTAATACATTCGGCAATTCCATAGCAGCTGACCAGATGACTTTTTGTTATGACCCTCGAGATAACCCTCTCACTGAAGGTTCGTTGTCGAACAAAACTCAAAATTTAATCTCCTCTCTCTTTGGTCATACTATATTCTCTGGATTATAAAGGTTTAACCTCTGCATGGAACTGAATATAAAAATGGTAGACTGAGTCAAATTTGAGTAAACTCGAAAAAGCATCCAGGAAAAAACTTTCTTGCAGGATGTTATTCTCACGATAGAGACAATTCTTGATTGAGTTGATAGGAAATGAAGGGCATGGTCCGAGAATATATACCACGGTAGATATTCTCGGTTATAGTCTGAAAGTAACCGCGTACCACTGTTTCCTGAAAAGTAGTTAGCCAAACGTGAACATACCCTCAGATGAATTGATGAAAATTCATCAATTCTCATTTATAATTAATTTTTAGGTATTACATTTCAAGTAATAATATAGTAAAGGAAATAACTATTTGTGTAGTATCAATTACTTCGAAAGAAGAAGCTATGTACTGAGTACTCCAATTATATCGTCGAAAATATATAAACAAAAGGACAAAACCACTGGTACTTTCGCTGTCTTCTTGATATTTTATTTATCACCCCATATGGCCATTTATATTTCATATGCATATTTGATTTCGTAACATTCAAGCAAAAAACCCACCTACTTGAAATATATTATTACTGTCGGTATTGAGTATCATAACACATTGGTCGAAGTGATGATGTTCCATGGTACTTGTGGAGTACAATACAGCTAGTGGCGAATCGGTTTTCATTTGAAAGGCATTGTTGGTACCTCTGTGGTCTAGGTCGTGGCAAAGACAAGCGACTATTAGACCTAGGATCTCTAAGTCACTCATAAACCTGAAACAGATAATTTCAAATACTTCAGTGTTTCAATAATATTTTTGTTCATGGTCAGAAAAGTTGTATTATTTTATAAACCGTATAAAAGATTTCCAACCTTAACGCACTCAATTGAATCTTGCTGTGATTATTTGGTGGTTAACGATATCAGTGGCTACCTAAGTTGAAATACAGTTGTTCCAGAATATTGCAAATCACATAATTTTTGTTGTTGGATTTAATATTAGGTTTATCTAAGGAGGTGATACATGTCCATGAAATGTTCCGGTTTTGGCAAAGTTCACGAAAAAATATAGGAAGCAGTGGAGTTTGAGGGATTTTCTCATATCTCAATTTTATGTGTAGGAACAGAAACAACCACTGAATTCGAAAAATGCTACGATGAATGGCATCAATTTCAGAGTCGATTTTTGTAATTTAATTTCTTGAAACACATTTTCATTTTCTCCTAACTGGTATTGTGCAATGAAAAGTTCTTCGACAATTTCATGTATTTTAGAAATATTCAAAGCTGAGTTTATTTAATCTAACATTATTATTTTCTGAAGCCTTCTCCTGAAAGCCTGTGGGAGTGAATACTATATCATGAAGATATGCCTTAAAAATACGAGTAGTATGAAGACGTTCCGCATTGAATCAATGAAGAATAAGTTCCAGCTATTCCCTCGAATTCATTCAAAGAAAACAAGATGAAAGATGGCTAATAATAAAAACTCTCCGAAGACTTGTGTATACCTAAACTCAGTAGAGAAAAAATACAAAGAATGTGTATGTGTGGTGCGTGATTTCCGAATTTCAAATGGGTCTCGGTTTTTTCTTTGAGTTCATTCGAGACTCTCTTACTCTGTTATATCGTAAGCATCATCAGAAACTATGGAACTGTATAAGTGTTGGGTATCTGATGCAAATGTCCTCGTAGGTAATGTTACAGCAGTTGCAATCTGAACTTTTTTCGAGAGTGGTTTTAAATTTGTTATCATTTCCTGAGGAGAACGAAAAACTGGAGAGAGACTGTGAAGGCTTGAACGTGAACAATGCTAACAGTTTCGTTTTTATTGAAACCTTCAGCTACCTCAAATTGAACAAGACAGTCCTTCCGGATGAAGCAAACATTGAGGAATTTGCAAGAATTTGATATACATATACAGTTAAATGGGACAAGTTGAACTCCTTCAGTTTCTGAGAAAAATTTTATGAATAATCGATCTCGTAGAGATAAGAAGCTATTGACTACATCACCCATGTCAATAAGCAAAGCAATGATCCCCAGTCCGACGAACAAGTTGAGTGGAAAAACCCATAGTGTAACAGTCAACGATACTGCCCTTTATATTATGTGTATAGGCCGCAGACGTGCGTCTAGCTATTTCGTTTTTACAATATCTCCAGCATAATCAAAGAATATCCAAGCTAGAGTTTTCAACAAGGTACATACTCAGCATAAAGGTTGAAAAAGATTGAAAAACTAATATGCTCAACATCTACCTCGAGCAATACCCTCAGAATATTCGAGAAATCTTTCTAAGAACATACATTGAAATCTGGTGAAAAAGTACTTAGGCTCGACATTCATTTTTTAATGTGTTTCTACTATATTTCATATAACGGATTTTTTATAAATGACTTGTGAAACCAAGCAAAGACTGGCTTTGTTGCTTTTGCCTAATTTCCACCACCGTTACATAAAATTACACTGATATTTTATCAGCTTAGATGAATAGACGTTCAAATGAGAGAAGATGATCTGATGTTGCTATTTCTCACATGTGCTGAAAAGGTCATGCTAATAATATAAAATGGACTCCATACACTATGTAACCTAGAAAAATATGTTTGTATGAACGATGATATTGAAACCTTTGGTAAAACAGTTGAAAAGGTTTTGCAGATCAATTATTCTAACACCAAACTGTTAATAGGCACTCGACGCGCGTTCTGCTAACAAGGTTAGTATCTACAGCAGAAGAAAAAATTTGACAACGGATTTCGTGAATTCCCACATCTCTGTGTTTTCTAATTTATTTTTTGGATTACCAAGAGGCTGTTATACTTCATATCTGATATATTCTAGTGGACTGAGGTTCATTTGAGATTACCATGAACTTTTTACTACTCTCATATTTTCGAAAAGTCGAATTCATTCTCGAATTTAAATTTCAACTATCTCTGGGTGTAAACCGTTCACTTCAGCTACGAATCTACCCTATGTAGCTGAAGTGAACGGTTTTAACCCAAAGATAGTTGTTGGATGATTTGATATGAACTTCAGTACACTGAAGGACTTGTACAGATATTCGATAGAGTAAATATGGAAGTTGCATATAAAACTTCTTATGAATTTTAACGAAATCATATGTCGAGAATGTTTTGAAAAATATATTTGGGTCGGAGCCGGCGAGCTACTGAAACCCGTTTCATAGAGCATTGGGCACACATGTGATAAGGAAAGGCAGAAAATTCCAGTTTCCAACATGCTCTTGACAATGATCATTGGTGAAAGCAATGTGAAACTGATTGAGAATATGCATACGCTCCTCGAGGCATTCGAGAGTTTGGAAATAGCAAAATTCAAAAATATTATGGATGGTGATAAAGGGATCATCCCCCTTCAGTCCGCTTTCCATTTCATTGTTGAGAAATCAATCAGAATGGGTAGGAGTTACAGACGAAGTCCATATTGCACCAAAAACCTTTGCAGTTTTTACACTACCTAAGATTGTGAAGTATATAAATAGCTAACCTCAGTCTTTAGATTCAGTATCAATTTTCTTCTCCTAAAGATGCCAACCTTGTTAGCGAAACGCGCGTCGAGTGCAAAATTATATCAGGACGGTGTTAGAGTAATTGATCTCTGCAAGAAGTTTTCAAATATGTCTGTACGTACAACATAACACAAAAGTTCATCGAATTGCTTATATAATATATATATATATATATATATATATATATATATATATATATATATATATATATATAATAAAATCAATTACTGAACTGAGACATACATCAAAGGTGGGTTGTGGAGTATGTTTTAAGTATTTATCGACAGAGTAGAAACAGAACTTCAGAAGATAGGAGAATTTTATATTTGGCAAGAAGTCCAGGATGTATTATTGGATTTCGACAGCATTAGCATCCGTGTGTGATCACACTAAATTCGCGAAATTGTATAATGTTTGCAGTGGCATTACTTTCAAGTTGAAAAAGTTGGCAATATTCTCTATAGCTTGAATACGTCATGATCCGTATAGCTTTCCTCTGAACCTCGAAAGTATTTGTAGCACCTATGGAGTTCCCACAAATAGTGACACCATAGCTGATAAAAGGGTGGAAGAGAGAAAAGTACACAGTAATCAGTGAATGGAGATTAGTTGTCTCTTATTCGACGCAAAATAAAAAGTGTGCCTAATAGTCTTCAACTGATCAGTGTAGCACATCCAACTCAGATTTTTGTCCAAAATATTGTCTAATAATTCAACATCTTGGACTTCGTACTGCACCATCGGTTCCAACAATTTGTTGTTCAAAATGCTATATAACGTAATTAAGAACTTCTCTAGTATTATAAGAGGTCGTTTTATCTCGTTGGAAGTAAATTCGCCGTAAAAATGGCAAGACGACAATTAAATTTCATCTTTGGGCTAGGTCTGTGATTTTGAAGCAGCCAATCACAAAACACTTTCCGTCTATCGCCACCGTCAAGATGTTGATCTGATTGCTATTTAAATGTTTTCACTATTGTTCTTGCTGATTCATGACTAATCTGCAGTTGTTGTTCGAGTTCTCTTGAAGAAACCGTGTTTTCAACCTCAACCATATAGCTGGATCATTAATTTGTCTCTTCATTTATAATGAATCTCTGTTCCGTGCGCTTCTCGATTTTCTTTTTGACTGAAACGATTCTCAACATACGGGAAATACTGATCGACTGGATAATACCCACTGGGGAATCTCTGAGCATACAACTCAGCAGCATTCCTCGAATTTCTATGACATACTCCAAGTGTGAATAACCTATCTACTTTTTCACTTCGAGTGTGCATATTCCGAAAGTAATTCAACGAAAATCAAGATGCCTCTACCGTCTGCTCGTGAATATCATTCAACTGTCATTTCCAAAGTGCCTGTTGTTTTCCAACGAAGACTTGATAAAAATTACTGGACACTAATATGCATTATGGCTATCTATGACACCCTCGACAAAAGTTATTGAATTATCATCTAACTCTTTCCCCAGTAATAAGTTACAAGTGTCGTAAGATTAGCCAGAATAATCCTCATTTCCGAAAGTTTTTGTTTGGAAATGGTAGCCGTTTGAAAAAAAATCATTCTGACAACTTGTCTAATTTCTATCCATCATGCCAATCGATGAAACAATGCGATCGTGATTTCTTGATGTTACCTGAGTTGTTCCTTAGATTAGTTCACGTTCGATCATGGCTACCTATATGCAATAAGTGACTCTCAAAAAGTGAAATAGACGTGAAACCTTCAAAAGGTAAAATATATAGGGTGATCCATTTTAAGATTAAAAACCGGAGTCTCTTCCGGTGAAACAAAGTATTGAACATATGACAAAACTCTCCTCTCCACCTAACATTTACTTTCAACTAATCCCATTTTGATACACATAATATGTCAGAAGTTATGAGTTTTCTGCTAGATTCGTTTACACCCGGTATATCTTGCATGTACCCCAGCACATGCTGATGATTACGTCCAATAACATGTGTGTAGTATACTCAAATATTCGAATACTTCTAGAGATCAATTACTCCAACACCAAACTTATATTTTTTGCACTGGGCGTGCGTTTCGCTAACAAGGTTGTCAGTTTGGTCTTAGAATAATTGGATTGCTTTACGTACAAAGAACCAAGCGCCTTGTAAAATCCTGCTGTGTTGGCCTGAGGTTTTCGAAATTCCAATTGGCACAATCGTACAAATATCCAATCTCCTCTATCTCAATGTCCATCCTCGTTGCTTTAATTTAACAAATATTCATTTAAACAAGAAAACACCCGATATGTGATTATGTATGTTGCTGCTACGTATCTTCAACTTGTGCTATTAACATGAAATCAAATCGTGCAAAGTATTATCCAGGGAAAAAAAATCAAATGTGGTAAAAAAACACCACTTCGTTCCAAGGACGCTTGTGATAACTGTTTCAAGTTGAGTATCTCATCTTAAAATGTCTGTGGTTCCTTATCCGAAAACAAGGAGTTTTGGAATTTAGCTCTCGGTTCCTTCTCAATATGACTTGGTTTCTTTTTGAAAACCAAGTTATCACCGAGTTACAACGTTTCTGATCGTTACATTGCTCTCAAGATGGCCAAATGCCTTGGTTCCTTTTAGGATGATGAAAATCAAAAACAATAAAGTAGAATCAAAATGTGATTATGTCAAACTTCATGAATCAATTGAATAATTTTTATTATAAACTACATATGAATTTATTTTTTCCTCTATTAACTCAACAAACTGAAAACGTACAATACCTTCAATTTCCATGATCTCTTATTCGATCGAAACAGAAGAAGTCCAATATATCCACTTCATGATTTGGCAATTGGTTCTTTGTTCGTTAACATTATCCAATTGATTTCTACAAAAAGTTCCAAGTTTCACACCGAAGTTTCTACACCAAATGTTTCCATATCACCGTTCACACTACTCATACACGTTTCTTGTGATAATGACGTCTATGCATATAGCAATTACTCGTTCCGAAAAATCATATGCCAAGTATATACTGAGAATATGGAAACTGATATCTGAGATCCAAAATCCATCTGCGACAGAAATAAAGTGATGAAGAAATTCAGTTCGATGTTGATTTGCCAGCTTGAATCATAATTGCAAATGATTGAAGCTATCAATAAGCAAGAGGGGTTAAAACTTCAGGTGGTCCAAAAGGAAATATTACAGAATACATCAAATATCAGGAAACAATTACACATTCTCAGTTTATTCTTGGAATATGATTTTTCGGATGAGCAAGTGCTTTGCATTGTCTTAATAATTATCATTCGGGACTTGAGTAGGATATACCACGCACATGATACTGGACACTATTTATATGTTTTATATATGTGCTCAGCATATGCTGGAGTACATGCATAGTATATGTGTAGGATAAACTTATTTAACATGAGGCATGTGCTTTTCAGCAATTAAAAAAAAGGCAAGTATTATTCGAACGCACGTCCATCAGACCACTAGGTTCTCAAAACCAACGCCTAACCATCAGAGCTGATGGGGTATGTTATTTTGTATTATTTTTTATAGAGATAAGGTAACATCAGCGTTGTTTGGTATATAGTCAGTGGAAATTGAGCAAACCGCCTTTTTTGAATCGTATAGAGATATTTTTCTATATAAAATAGAGTTGAATGATAAACAGAAGTAGATTTGATAAGCATGCACTTTTTTGAATAATCGTCGAGATTAGCATATCATTCATCGAATATTGTTAGAGGTATGAGTCAAGCATTTTTTTTCAGCACTTTTCAACGTATATTCTCTAGTTTCGATTGGGATATTTCAAAATGGATATACCTAGGCGCACGTCTACTTCGGACATTTTCTGTAAGGAATCATCATATAAAGATTTGTTGAATATATGTTTCAGACTGATTGTGAAATCTCAAAAAGTTAGTAGAATAGAATGGGGCACAAAAAGTAGAATATTTGGATTTTGAGAGAGTAGAATATTATAGATTCGACAAATCCATTCGAAAAGAATTTATTTTTTGACTGATTGCACAACCACCGCTCTATATGAGATATTTTCATCATTATTATCATTTATTTTTATTTATATTCTATTCCGAGAAGGCGTCACATGCCTCTCTGGAGGTCTAGCAAAATGGAAAGATATGTAATTTTGAGGTTCGAGATTTCCTCTCGGACCTACCACTCTTGTAACACCAATAAATGGGAACAGCGTAACTCAGTGAAACAAAAGAGACATTCCTACATTTACTTTTATGAATAATTCGCGTATTTCAAATGTTCATGATACGACCACTATAATTGGGTGCCGTAATAATTACTATAGCACCTCAATTAATGGTAGGTCTACCGACTTGGAAAGGGTGTATTCTGGAGACACACTGTTTGTCCCATTGAACTGGATAACACAAAAAATGATTTTTCACGATATCCACTCCTACCATCACCATAATTGTTCTACAAGCCAAAAATTGAAATTATCTATTGTTTTCCACCAATTTCCTAAGAAATAAATACCAATTATCTTCGTTTCTATCCTTAATAATTCTCCACCTTCCAATTTCCAGCCTGGGGGTGAAATCTTCGTGAGGTTATATCAACAACAACCTATATTTTGAATAAAATCTATCTGAAAATATTTTCTCGTAATACAGTCTTGAATGGGCGTTGATATACAGTAAATCAATCCTTTTTGACGCGTAGGAACTTCCCATTTTCAATATATGAATATCTCCTTTACACCACGTGTAACTACTGAAAGTTCAAGAAAGAACTTACCGTTCCATTTTCCCGGTTTTGAACATTGCAAACATCGTCTGAGCAACATTGAGGGCATGACGCCAGTTGTGATATTTAACAGGTCTGTAGTTTTTCTTTACGCTAAGAATCCATCGACATAGAACCTGTGGAAGAATTATTTACCTTTTGAATGAATACTTCTACTATCTACTATGAATCGATTCACTTCTAATATTTTTGTCGAAAAGAAAAAATACATTAATGTTGAGCCATTCATCGAACATATTTGACGTTTTGATCATAATTCACTTCACCAAGCTTTCCCTCTCCTGATAATACCTGGGAGATGGGGAAATATTTTCACTTTCATTCATTCATTTTAGAGATTTGTTTAGCATTTCTTCCAACCTTCACACCAATAGTTTTAACGCTGTCGATTTGAATTTGTATTTCTTTCCACGAGGATGTGGGAAAATTATTATCAGTAGGAATTTAAAAAATACTTCCTGCTCCCACGAATGCAACAGTAGGCTGGCCACAAATGTTCGGCCAATCACAGATTACTATTATTAAGTAGTTTATTATTTAGTAGTTTAGTAGAGTGAAGGCCATGGATGCAGGGTGTTTCCAATTCGATCCACACCATTAGGATCTCGGAAACTATGAGAGATAGGTTGAAGAAGATGGTTAAATACATTTCCGATGTCCTAACACTGTTTCTATCGTATTTGTAATAAATTTGTAACATATCTCTTTTTTCTTCATTCGTGAAAGCCATTTTCGCCAAAAATTCAATGACTTGGACAATAACAAAATGTGATTGAGTATATCGAATTGGAAGTCAAGTTTAATCTAATATAATTTGACTTTGACTTTGGGTGACTCTGACGTTTCAGACTGAGAAAACATTTGTAATAATCTGAGCTGTAATATACAGGGGCCGTAGATGAATGAACTCAAAAAAAATATTTCCTCTATGACAGAAATACAGGGGAAATTGAAATTACGAGACTAGGAATCTTTCAGATTCGGCAGAAAAACGCCTGTGACATCATCTGCGAGTTGGTTATTACGAAGCATATCACCAGGTTTTCTGCAAATGGGTGAAAGAGGAGATTAATAGAAGAAGTGTCTGAAGAAGAATTGATGAAACAGCTACATATCTGCCTTCTAGACATGTTTGGAAATTATGATGGTAACACCACGGATCAAACAAAACAAATATTGGATGGGACAAAGAAGTTTGGGGTGAGATCACAATCAAAATATCTGTTGGCTGGAAGAATTGCCAGTTTCGAATTGAACATACCAAGATGGTCAGTTTATCAGCCCCAAATGACAGATGCAAGCTATGGTTATGGTTCCTAGGATGCCTATAAAGCAGCCATATTCTTGGGTATAGGAATAGGCACAGTGAAGATTAACACAATCCGAGCCAAATCCAGGGTATTGCCTTTGGAAAAGTTCATTATATCAAGACTAGAATTGATGGCAGCAATAATAAGAGCTAGGTTATCTAAGTCGGTATGGAACAATATACACTTCGGATTCGACAACTGTGCTTTCCTAGAATGTGGCAGATGAGATATGGAACAGAATACAAGAAATTCGTAAATTATTTGACAACAATTAATGGTACCATATTTACTAGTTTACTCAGGCTGACTCACCTTCTTCTGGCTGTACTGAGAAGGGGAAGACTCGAGATGGTGGTGGGGGCTGACTTCGCTTTTAAAAACTCATGGAAGAATACCACTCCAATAATTACAATGTGATGAAGGGTTGGTACTTTCAAAGAGGAAAAAGATTCTCTCGTCGATTCATTTACAATTGCAGAAATCGAAATAATACAAAAATGGAAATACTGTCTGTAGAATATTTCTGTGAATCCGAAATGCAACTTCATACAACTGGAAAGTTCTGATGGTGTTACTGTTACGAAGTCATCATCTTTCTGTCCTTTCTAATATGAAAACGGTATCATCAGGATGGAAACAAGAATTTCGAAATTTTTTAATCCACAGAATTCTGCAACCCAGTTGTTATATCTGCAAAACATCCTGTTGTGACGAAGTTCATTTATGATATTTATTTGAAGCAGGTACTCTCACGATGGAATACAGGGCCATTTGCGTATTTTGAGAGATGGTTCCTGAATTGTTCGGAGCAGAAAAGTCCCATTTATTCGTAATGATGACAAGTTTTGGATATGCATATTTACGTGTTGAGTCAACAGAGCACTCCATGCCGAGTTGGTACCATTATCATCTACCAATTCATTCCCTGAAGCAATCAGAAGTTTTGTTAAAAGAAGAGGGCGCCTTTGTGTTACATATATACTGACCACGGAAGCAACTTTGTTGGTGCACACAATGCATTAATGCTTGTTTGGAAAGCCATTTCCGAGTACAGCACCGGAAATCCAACCCCGTAACCGTCGCATGGTGGGGTGGTTGGTTGGTGGGAGCGACTCATAAGATTGGTGAAAAAACTGCAGAAAATTTTAAATCGAGCTTGCTCTCGAGTTGGCTACAGTTTCATGCGATTATGAATCAGTACTCAACTCCAGACCAATCACGCACATTTCTGAAAATGCATATGATTTGATACCGCTGATACAAAATATGTTTTTGAGAGATATGAGACTGAAAGTTCAATTGACCAGATGTCAATATCATTGAATCGTGCTATCTGAGTAGAAGTATTGTTTCAATTGGAAATTACAATACAAAACGGATTGATTCGCGATGGTGAAATAATTATTACCGGGAAAATATGGCGTCTCGTTCGTCTAAAAACAAAGTCGGGACATTCATTGAGACCTAAACAGCGATTTTTTCTTTGGAAATCGATGCTGAAGATTCAAATTCTGAGAAAACGGGTTTTTCATCAGAATCGACATCACTGAAAGATGAAACTGACACTGAAGATGAAACACAACCATTAGAGAAGTTCAATTATTGAGTCTCCTATGACTCGATCAGTTACTCAAGGTGGAAGAATGTTGAGAATGATTGTTTGATCCACCATGTTTATTCAGGAAGTATTTTTTCGAAATTGAATGGCATGCAATTTTGAATTTGTCAATATATTGAGTAACTGCAAAATTTATTGGTATTACCTCAGATGTGTTGGACGAGTGGAATTCTTGACGGAGTGTGAATTTGAAACGATTGTAATGATGTTGATCCATGAAAACTTTCTGCAAGTATATGTAATGTTATGATTCAATGAATTTGGGCACTTATCAAATTTGTATATCACGATTGTTGTTTGTGATGTAATATGTTTTACTTGAAATACATGAGAAAAATGAACAATGAGATTGGAACCTTTAGTGTAAAAATTGAAACTTTTCTAGAGATCAATTACCCTAACACCAAACTGATATTTTTGCATTGGACGCGCGTTTCGCTAACAAGGTTAGCATCTTCAGGAGACGAAAATTGATACTAGTATCAATTTTATGACACAAGGTTCCTGAAAAGTTGGCAACTTATCTGTAATCAGAGTAACCGATAAGAAATCGTTGTGAGTTGAGTAACCATAAGTGATAGTTTTGTTTTCAGTGATTCATGTCCATTTTTGTTCATTTGTTGTGGAGTGAGAGTATCTGAAGAACAGTAATAATTCTCCAATGAAGAAAGTCTTCATGTCACAAGACAAAAATGACTGACAATTCCAACAATTTTACCACTATCTAAGGAATTATCAGAAGTACCGCTCAACCGAGCAGTTACCACTACGCCATCATAATTTACCAATCTGGTTAACCAGACATACATGACAATTCTAACTCCAAATGAAATATTGAGTTCTTCTATATAGGAAAGACATCAGGTCCGATCACTGATCCTTGTGGTACACTCCAGGTGAGTTACTACAATCTATAAATGAACTCTATCTCATTTCGAATAAATAACTATATAAAATTTTCATGAAAACTATTGTGAAATATAATTTTCACTATGTCAAATATTCTACACGAAAAAACGGATCAAAAAAATAAAAAGACTCCGAAGTATTCACCGAACGCAGAGTGATGGATTCGGCCTATCCTACAAGACTATAGAAACTTCAACAGAGATGCCTCAACTGTGAATCAAATTGATGCAAAAAAAATACAAAACTTGATCTGGAGGAGGAGAAGTCAAAAACCATCAAATCAAATTTAGCAAGGTTCAGTCGTTCAGAAGCGACTTTTCTTTCCAGTATATGCTTTCAATGAAATTATGAACTACAGTCAAGATATATTGACAGTCCTCTAGAACAGTCGGTCTCATAGAGAAGAACAAGACTTTTTTCCAGAAACAATCTCTCGATAATTTCAAATCAGGTCTTTTAACAAACTGCAAATAGATGAGGCACAAAGAAAGAAGAGGGACAGGCAACAAAAATGAAACTTCAGTCTCCGAAGTGGAAAATACAATATAACGAATATACATAATAAAACATAAAAAATAGATATTCATCTGAGAACGTATGTCATTCGCAATATATATCTCAAACTCTGCATTAAAAAATTAAGATTATTCTAACACTCAAATTTGCGATATAATCCTGTAGTTACCAATTTCACGGCCGTTTCGGGTATGATCACAAGTCGAAACTTTTTCGAGTGACGGTTGTTCAACGAGGCCCTACGACGTGTTTACCACTACAGTACCGAAAACCACATATTGCGTCAACGAAGTTTTTTTGAAAGGAAATTCACTATCATTCCTACATTAGTTTCCAATACTCAACTGAAAACATTAATTTTCTGTTCTGCAAACATTGTAAAGTTTAAGCTATAAGTAGTTTAGTTACTCATCTGAAAAATAAATGTTACGAACCTCATACGGAATATGGAATTCCTGAACCAAATTACACTCCATGAACATTCTTATCGCCGCTTTGCAGGTGTCGTCATCGGATAATTCGAAATCGATGAACGTAAAGCTATATAAATTGAATGTTGTTGCTGACGGAATTTCTTCTCCTAGGAGCTTTTTCGTAGCTTCATTGCTAGCTGTGGCGTGATAAGAAAGGCACTCCAGGGCGACTTTTTGTTTTGCCATTAGCTTACACGCATTCTCGTACATTTGTGTGTTATGAATGCCCAGACCGCAGAATATTGTGAATGCTTCGAAAAGGGAAACATCACTTTCTGTAAACAGAGCGTTGTTTTCTTTATTGATCACTTGGGCGACCCCTGAAAGGAATAAAGATATAATATTTCGGTTAGATGACTCATTTCAAGAGATTATTGAAGTATTGAGCAGAGAAATTTTGATGAAATGACAAAGGAGCAGTGTAACAAGTTTTTCGTGGATCATTATTTCTCTTTTCAAAAAACGAAGAATTACTATAGTATCTGCCCATTATCTCAAGAAATTGAAGTAACACACGCTAGCATAGAGTGTATAATGGACGCTCGGAGGAAATAATATTTATGGAAATAGAAAAGAAAGGGAATGCAGTGTGACTAGATAAGAAGGGCAAACGTGATTAGTCGAAGAGAGCATCCAACAAGCATTAGGATATAGTTGTCAAACATCTAATAAAAATTTCCAATGTAACACCTTTTTGGGTTTTGTGCATAAAAACAAATGCTCATTTAGAGCTGTTCAAAGTGCAGTAATATATATTGATTGTTTGAAAAAATGATGAACTAGCAGGACATGAAACTATCAAACACTATCAGAAGACCCATCTTTTTCAAGATTACTGTATGTTGTTCCAATATTTCCGATCATCACCATATAATGCTATTCATAATATTTATAGTAGAAGTACAATATTCGCCTTATGTAAAACATTACTATAATATTATTTACTTTCGAAATCATAAATCGGACTATTAATAGCAGATTCGGATACGACATTATTGCGTTCATCAAATATGAACAAAAACTATTTTTTTCATGAATCACTGAATACAATTTCATACAATATACGTCCGACCAAATATTTGTTGAGTGCTACATGTTTGCTTAACTACTAAAAAAAATTATCTTTAACTATACTTCGGTGGCAAAGACGTAAAGCGTCTATAACATCCAATAGGGTACAGCTAGTGAGGGGAAAGTATAGTTTCATGTCCATCTAGTATCATTATATCGAACAACCAATATATATTCCTGCACTTTATCAAATTATCTTCATCGAACAGCATTTGTTTTTATGCAAAAGACGCAAAAGGGCGTTACATTAGACATTTTTATTAGATATTTGACGTTAACTATCATAATTTTTGTTGGATTCTGTCTTCAACTGACCATGTTTGCTCTCCTTAGACATTCACACTGCTTTTTTCTTCTTTCCTACTTTCACAATTATCATCTCCTCCGAGCGTCCCTTATACACTCTATGCTAGCGTGTGTAACTTCAATTCCTTGAAATAACGAAAATAATTAAAATTTTCATTTTCCCCCATATGAAAATTTGTATGCTGATTGTTGATAAAATTCTGTAATTGATGAGGAAAATCAGCTATCAGTAAGTCGAGGAAAACCTTGTCAGTTGATGCACTCAAACAGAAGATAGATGCTCCCGCCTAAGTCCTGCGTTATAACTCTCAACGCATCGCTGAAGGTCTTTTCACCGAGATACATCCAGCTGACATATTGTTTCATTCTTTTGCATATGAGCTATCACTGGGTATATTTTCAGTAGAGAGAAAATCATTCATGTTCGAGCGACCAGCTGACATATAATTCAGCAAGTTATAGACAGCTGATTATTTTTTCTTGGAAATATTGGGTTAGCTTCATTTCAACAAATTTTCAGTTGGAAGAAAATGATGGAATTTTTTAATTTTTTTCGTGTTCGGGGGACTACCGCCGCCCATTTATCCCTCGGAACGGCAGCTGACGTTCACGTGGCTTTATGAAACTATTCTCCAATGTGTCTCACCAATTATTATCGTTTGAGAGGAAATGATTGACCAAACTCTGTCATTGGCTCCTGGTTTATCAACATCGTGATGCCAATGAGATAAGCCGAAAGTTCACCAGAATCAACACTGCCGTTTATTTTCATCAAAATGGGATATTTGCATATAAGATGAATAGCTGAATACAGAAACTCATAGGGATAATAGGGGTGTTACATCTGAAATTTCAAAATGTATGCAAGATGAAACTGAAATTGCCACATAAAATCACTAATGCAACTTGTGATGTACGATGAAGCATAAGAATGTTACATTGATACCAGCTGAGACGAAAGAGCTGTAGGAGCGAGCAAAATCGGTAGACACATGGTATATATGTCTAGCTGAACTGTCATATTATGTATATTAATTGCCTGACGTCCAAAAATGCATTGAAATCATTTCAATTGGTTGGGAGGTTGATGAAAGTGATTCTGTGATTTTTACTTAGATTCCAAATAGAAAATATCTGGGCAGTGAGTAACTAGAGAAAAAAAAACGTTTATTTCATGCATGGTGAGAATTTACTTCAACTATTACCTCACCTATGAGCGTCCTTTCTCCGTTTATTATGGGCATAGATAGAATCGTTCGTGCAGACTCCGCATCTCCTTCGTCATGTTTTTCTTTGAGCCACGCTTGCACATCTCCAATATTCAAAATTTGACCTGTCGATGCGGCGTATCCAGCAATCTGGGCCAATGTGGAACTGGCCAAGTCAAAAGATGAAGGCCTGAAATCATGAAGTCAGTTTATCCTTTTAGGCAGAGAGTTCACGACGAAAAACTGTAAAATGATAAAAATGAAAGGTATATGTTATATATGGTTTGCGGTTGACAGTCTTCCTTGCTGGGAGGTATCGGTTCGAAATTCCATCGTCCATATAACTTAGTCTAATGAAACCTGTTAAAGACCTCAGAAGATCGAAAGAATCTGAACTTAAAAAATACGAATTATCGAACTGAAAGGCAGAGTTACCGAAAATTAAAGACGTAATAATTTCAAAATAATAGCAAAAGTAAAAATAAAACTTGTCAAATAATTAGGTCAAACAACTAATTTCAAATAAGGCACTCAAATTCAAAACAAGAATATCGAAATGGATTATGGGTGAAATAGAATAATATTATTTTGGGCTAGTAAACATATAACGTCGCAAGAGGAAATTTTTTAAACATTAGAAATACATATTTCGGAATGCAAGGAAGCATTTTTTGGTAGACCTGTACCTATACTTGTGAGCGAGGAAAACAAATATATCTGACTATGTTGAGTTCTATCCTGTTCAATACTACTTACTACATTAAGGCCTATTACAACTATTTACAGTACTGTTTCATAAAAGAATTTGTGTATAACTGTCAACAACTTGAGGTTTTGAGCCAACAAAGCTTTGTTATGATCTCAGGTATCCCTATCCGACCCGTGGGATTCCGTATCTCCATCTGCTGCTACCTGTGATACGACTTGAGGGAACAGTGGAGCATACCATTCCAAAAACTGGCACCCGAACTTTTCTTTGGAATTGGAATCTGTTTCAGCATTGAAACAGAACTGTTTCCCAAAAAACCGAATGGACCACGTTGTAACGCCGACCCACAGAAAAGCGTTACAAGAAATGTTCCAGACATAATGAAGAAAAATGTTATATTTCCAAAGTAGACGATATATGTTATCAAAAGATAAATATTCCAGAAATATTTCAGTTGGGAATATATTTGTTGAGTGGGTACCGCGAACAAAAGGATGTGTGCACAAATACACATCCATGCAGTGTGGCTTAGCGTACATTCATCCCTTGTTAGTCCAATCAAATAAACTTTTTTCGTAAAATTTCTGCCTACCCGAAAAGAAGCTGTGGATTCCGGCAGACACATGTGTCCTTATTGTCCCCTAAAGTTTGCGCCAAATTCTGTCCGTGCGTTTAGCAACAATTAGCGGTTGAATGCCGGAAATCATTATTTTTTTTTGTTTTTTGCTTATATAATGAAAACTATTGATCGGATCGAAAAAAAGTTGAATTGAAAGTTGTAGATAATTGAAAAATCTATTGATTAGCGTTGGCCCGATTTCGATATTCCGATTTGTTGCTTAACTATTGAGCTAGGAAGTTTAAAAAAGGCGTTTTTTCCATTACTCTATTAAAAAATGTTGAAATGCATTTGGGGGTTGCAACTGTGAATTTGGGAAGCTTTCAACTAGTAGAAACCACAGTTTCAATTTGGTTGAAAACCAATTGATAGGTTAGCAACAATCTAATTTGTTACTAAAAAAAGTGTCCCACTAGATTGTTATTTCTTGCCCTACGGATAATCGTAGAGCAATGAACGAAACAGTTTTGGATAGTCAAAGAGTTGAACTACAAATTATCGTTTTTGGAAAATCGATTTTTTCAATGTGATACCTTTGAAAATGGCGTCAAAAAACAACCTTTTTCAAACTAAAAAACAATTAGAAAAAAATGGTCGTATCAAAATGAGAGAAAATGCATGGGAAAGCTGTTATTTTTCTACGAATTTTGACAACCTTACTTTTGTTCCACGATAATTAGGAGCCAAGATAACACTTTTTATCATTTAGTTTCCCCTCCATTTGTTTGTTTATATGAAATAATGAGACCTCGACGACTGCACAGAGCAAGAGTCATATTATCGATAGAAACCAGCAGGATTTGTTTTTCACAATTATTCATAGTATTTATTGATAGGATCAGTGGAGGTTCTTACGGGGCCGTTCGACGTGCCGTGTGGAGGGGAAAGCCGAAGAGAGACGGCCGTCGTATGCATCGCGTGAAATAAACTGATCAGAGCCCAAAATGACCTCGCTGTCTGTATCTCGGAAACTACTTTAATAACATGATGCAACAATGCAATCTCCTAATCATCAGAAATGACCTGGATCTCTTAATGACCAGTCAAAATGATATTAGAGCTTGTATATTCCAATTGAATCTTATAATTGTCTTGTACATGTATTTTCTTTTCTTTTTTTAATTTCAATGTGTTGAATACCTAGAACGCTCTTAACACTATTCCTCTGGGAATATCGTTATGACTTCCTTCTATAGTAGTATTGTCTTTCTCTAGTTAGCACAAGGTAGTTTTTAAGTATACTTACATGTTAGTACTGTAAAATATGTTTGTAAGTGAATCCAAAATAAAATGAAATAAAGTTTGAACATTACTTAAAGGATAGTATCTAAATTATACTACTACCGAAACATTTTTGACCTAGAGATGTAATTGAAATTATGTATAATGAATAACCTTACCTTTTTAGGAAATCGAAAAAATTGAATATTCTCACGTGAACTATCACAGAAGTCAGATTAACAATAATACATGTTCAAATCACTACCAAAATAAGAGTTCAAATGGAATGTTTATTTCGCACACTCAGTATAACCGGCCGGAACGATACAAACTGTTCAATCGGGGACACTCTGTACAGTAGTATTAACATGGAAATCACACTCTGCTGAAAGAAACAAACGAAAATTTATAGGACCTGACTAACCTAACGGAGACAAAATAAACATGTGAATAGATGAATGTTAATGGACATTTTCAGTTACAAGCTGTAAGTATCAAAGAATAATGTTGCACATAAATGGGCCAAAAATCTTAATATTGAATAACATTCATATATACACATTTGTAAAAATATCAATTGGAAAGGAGATGAGCCGTGCTTTATTCATTTTCGAATGTCAGAGAAAACTTGCTTTCTCCGTCTAACTAAGGTAACATTTGACACCGTATTATCAGAGTTGAATTTGAAATGAACGAATAATTCACTACACTTGCAGCGTAAAAATTGAATTATTTGCGATTTTAGGGATTTCCGAAAACAAACCGGGTAAGCCATAGTGATATTCGATCATATCTCGATGCACTATTGAAAATAAAAAAAAAACTTGTCCAGTATTTCCCGAGATACAGACAGCGTGGTCAATTTGGGCATTGATCAGTTTATTTCACGCGGTGCACTCGACAGCCGCTTAGCGGTAGATCGCTCTCTCCGGCTTCCCCCTCTACACGGCACGTCGAACGGTCCCGAAAGAACCTCCACTTATCCTATCAATAATTATGATAAATAATTGTGGAAAACAAATTCTGCTGATTCCTATGGATAATATGACTCTTGCTCTGTGCAGTCGTCGAGGTCTCATTATTTCATATAAACAAACAAATGGAGGGGAAACTAAATGATAAAAAGTGTTATCTTGGCTCCTAATTATCGTGGAACAAAAGTAAGGTTGTCAAAATTCGTAGAAAAATAGCAGCTTTCCCATGCATTTTCTCTCATTTTGATACGACCATTTTTTCCTAATTGTTTTTTAGTTTGAAAAACGTTGTTTCTTTGACGCCATTTTCAAAGGTATCACATTGAAAAAATCGATTTTCCAAAAACGATAATTTGTAGTTCAACTCTTTGACTATCCAAAACTGTTTCGTTCATTGCTCTACGATTATCCGTAGGGCAAGAAATAACAATCTAGTGGGACACTTTTTTTAGTAACAAATTAGATTGTTGATAACCTATCAATTGGTTTTCAACCAAATTGAAACTGTGGTTTCTACTAGTTGAAAGCTTCCCAAATTCACAGTTGCAACCCCCAAATGCATTTCAACATTTTTTAATAAAGTAATGAAAAAAACGCCTTTTTTCAAATTCCGAGCGCAATAGTTAAGCAACAAATCGGAATATCGAAATCGGGCCAACGCTAATCGATAGATTTTTCAATTATCCACAACTTTCAATTCAACTTTTTTTCGATCCGATCAATAGTTTTTATTATATAAGCAAAAAACAAAAAAAAATAATGATTTCCGGCATTCAACCGCTAATTGTTGCTAAACGCACGGACAGAATCTGGCGCAAACTTTAGGGGATAATAAGGACACATGTGTCTGCCGGAATCCACAGCTACTTTTCGGGTAGGCGAAAATCGTCATTATGGGCTCTTGAACAGTTAATTTGATTGGATTATGTTACTTTTAAACGTTTGGTTGTTTGTGTATATGGTTGGTCTCAATCCTGAGCATTGTGCCAAGATATTTTGCATGGTGTATGTACATAGAAAGGGGAATATTTATTTTGATCCCTTACCAATCTCCAAGTGATTTCTGCTTTAGGTGGTGAGTTCATTTCTCAATATTTTTAATCTATAAGCCATAAGCCTCAAAACACATTACTGCAGTTGCCTGGACACAGAAATTTACAACATGTTTACGCAGGTATCATTAACTATTTCAGGCGCGCTAGTTGAAACAAACATTTTGTGGGTAGTGTTCCATACAATTTACCAGAAGTATAATAATTATTCCCAACCCCGAATAAAACCCGAATAAAAGTAGTGATACTGAATAATAATTATTCTTTATTAAGTGTGTAGCGGTTGAATTTGTGAACCACCTTACTGACGGCGTTCTTCTATCATGTCTACTCAGTGAGAAATGGTGCTCCATTCTCAGGCTCGCAGTATTTTATAGGATGGACAAGTTAGAAAATATTCGTGCAATGTATTTGTTGTTGCAGCACTTCAAATTTTTCATTTCAGTTGAAAAAGTTATTTCACCGTCATTTTTCTGATGGAAATATATTCATCGATATATTTATGAGGATAAGTGAAAATGTTATTGAAATAATGTCACACTGGGTTCAGTACATTTTTATCGCTATAGAGTAACGGAAAAAAAATTCCTGTAGCTAAAGCTAGACATCAGCCCATGTATATCACCAAATTATGCAGCGCGAAAAACTCACAGATACGTACAAATTGATTACGTTCGACATCTTCGGTGCACTCTGTATGGCGAAGAATATAAATATATTGTTTCTACTTATATCATTCCTCATGATGCGTGCAGTGGTACATTAGATGAACCAGTTCAAAAAAAAACAGTATCACATTTTGTTTTTATTGTTTTCGTTTTGGGCAATGCCGTCTTTTTAACCTGATAACTTTCTTTGACAAGTTTCAGTAGAATGGATAATATGGGAAATGGAAATTCGAGCCAATACCATTCCAATAGTAAGAGAAAAATGATAATATTCAATCGAGAATCCAACATGTCTATTCAACTATGCTTCCAATGTCTTCTGTCACGAAACCCCAGAGACATTCTGTCTCAAGATAATGGATGAATAATTTACCGGAGTCTCAATCATACAACATCGTTGAATTGAATTGAAAGAAGACAACTCTTATCTGTTCTCGCATTTTTCATGCATCAGTTCTCTCAATTTGTATTACATTTGTATCAATTTGTTGATACCAGAAAATGATAGTCTCTTATATGAGTCATATTGATCCAAACATCCATCGTTTATATCATTTGGCACAATGGGAATTTGACCATACACGGGAGTTGAACATAAATAAATTACTCGATCATAAAAAAATTATATCAAAATGATGCCAGTACTCAGAAGTAATGATTTAGCAAAGTATTATCAAAATCATCAAAATGGGGAGAATATTGGAATGAACGGTATGTTCAACTGGAACGTGATATATTATTTCACATACATATAGAATGTAAGCGTTCATCAACTGACTGAAGGCCGCTGGACAGATATCAAATAAGATTTTTGCGTCTATTTCATCGCCGAGAAGTTGAGTTCTCCCATTATGTGTCATTCCAAATCCGGCAATAATTCGCATCAACATTCAATAGAAAGTTCGCATCAGAAATACTCTATAGTCGCCACAAAAATAGTCAGTTTCCTAGGCTGAAGTTATGCATCATCAAGATATGAAGAACAATAAACCATTTCTATAATTATCTGAGATATCTGCTTAGACTATTTGAAAACACAAATATTTTTGTGGAGAACGAACGAACTAACAACTTTCCGACTTTTTCTTTTCCGAATAGAAAAAAAGAAATACGAAACTTCTATATGGAACGGTGACATAAAAAATCACAAACACTCTTTGTGGGTAGATACGTGTACATTATTCATATACTTTCGATTCATTCACATGAAAAATAAAAATAATCATGCATCTAAATATCATTATAACCCTACCCTGCTATAATGATATTTGGCACCGAAATATCTATTAATTGATAGCAGAATAGTTACTAATTGTTTTTTTCGGGAATGTTTGATGTATTCAGTAGTGTTCCATAATGTATCAATTTGCCTGCTGAGGGAGCTCAAGAGATAGTTTTCTCTGAGCGAAAAAAGATCTCATCTGGAGATGAATTGAATATTATCTTGATAAATGTAAATTTTCTACCAACAACTCTCTATTTCTGCTTCATTGTGTAAAAATCTTCCTATAAATGTCGATTCAAGTTTCCAAATCAAGCTAGAAAAAGTGATCTAAATGATCTATTATGTATGCGCCACCTAGGTGGGAAAATAACTGTTTCAAAAATATATCCTTTCTTCCTTTTTGTGAATGAATCAAACGCCCTGAATGAAATACACGCACCTATCATATAGAGAGTCGTGAAATATTTTCCGATATTACTCCTATACAATTGCAAAGGAGGGTGCTGCAAGCAGCTTCATCGGACCAGAACCTGTCATTGGCATCGCCTTAGGCTTTGCCAAACAAACATTAAATACCTGGATGGCGAGAAGATTTATGGACTTCTGGCAAAATCTTCCAGGATTGGCTCATTCCAAGGCGTTTATTCACCCTTCGAAGTCGGAAACCAAACAGTTGTTGGACTACAGTAGGGACGAACTACGATATCTAACTGGCCTTCTCACAGGTCACTGTCATTTGAATCATCATATGCAGAGAATCGGACTGTCAGAAGACAGCCTGTGTCGTCTCTGTCTGGAAAATGATGAAACAGCAGAGCACATAATTTGTGCCTGCCCCGCTGCGGACCGACTCAGGTTCTCAGAGTTTGGCAAGGTTTCACTCCTACCATCTGACCTGAAAGATCACTCACCATACAAACTAATCGGCTTCGTTAAGAAGCTGGGTTTATTTGGTCGAGTTTGAATAGGTGTGAGCCACAATAAACCCTTGTTGGTTGCAGTGGAGGGCCGAACAGACCCACTCACTTATGACCTAACCTAACCTAACCTATACAATTTTTTTATCCCCATCGTTTTATTAGAAGAAAAAAAAGATAAAAAGTGATTGGATTAAATGATTTGGGATTTCTTTGAATGAATCGATGAACGAAACTCATATTTGAAATCCCTGCGACGAGTTGTCCTACCTCTAAACTAAACACTACACCTCTAGACCATTGAAGTCATACTGAATCACCGCACGTATACGAATATTGTTCGATTCCACTGCACCCAATCCGAGTCTCCGTCTGTTGATATATATCCTCTATCTTTATTCCAGTCATCAAACAAAAAGTACTGTTAATTACCTAGAAACGAGGGTCTGCGTCCCGCACTCCCTCAATTCAAAGACGGTGGTAAATAAGCTCGGCTTCCTCAATCCATTCTCCCGCATATCCTCCGCCGTCACGGTGCCGCTTTCCGCCCGTTGCAAAGGACCCTGTCGCTGAACGACGTTTCCCGGCCTTTCCAAGATCCTTTCCAAATGATTCTGAAACGAAAGCGGTTTTTGAGCAGAGCTGCGATTGCTTATCTACCTGACTGGATGATTTGTGCCCGCCACTGGTAACTTTATTATTATAAGGCACTTGTAATATACTGTGTAATATTTCATTCTGAGAGAACGTGACATTCCATTTATGAAAGCATGGAGCATTTTTCATTTTCAAGAGAGAACTAAAGGAGTTATGAAGGACGCATCTTCTGATGGCATAATAATCAATCATGGGTGGATAGTAACACAAGGCCCTATTCAATGGTCTCCAGGTAACCTGACCTCACTTCTCTTCACTTCTTGCTAGAATGGAATTTATGAGCAACGCTCTACTGTGGACATTTCGCAGCTGAATAGATAAGGAAAAAGTTGGAAGATGTGGATGGCGGAATCAAAGATGCATACAAACTCTGGTGCGTTAACTAATATGCTTTCGTTCACCTAATTTCTCTCGACCTGAGAAATCAAAGTGGCAGATCACATTTCTAACGATAGATGATGATGCAAATGCGATTTTCTATTGCTGCAAATTCAATCAGGCGGCAGCTTCGAAAGAGTTTCTACATTGGCTAAACTCTGTCGACATATTTTGTTCATCAATACAATCATTAGTACACAGACAAGTTTGACACTTCTATCTGAAGTATTCGAAATTAGAATGCGTTACTGAACAATATCAAGTGAGTAACAACAATTCATGGCCAAACTTTTCACACAATATTCATTATGCAGATTAGCTATTCTTAAAATTGAAGTTTTCTTCAAATTTCATCATCAAGACTATCACTCAAAGCTCAAATTCTCATCATCAAAAGATGAATTATTCATTATGATAGCTTGAGCTGCGTAACCTTCCAAAAGCCATCGCCACGTATTGGTAAGGAGGTGTTTACTTGCCTTTCCTGGAATTCCTGTTTAATACCCTTCAACGGATTCAACTAACAACTAAATCGAAATAATCAACTTATCCTGATGATAAAATCGAAAACCTCACAAATAGCAGAAGTTAGGTGTAATAATAAATTGTATAGACGACGTGGACATTTGTTCAAAATGTTTGAAGAACCTTGAATTATTCTGCGAAATTCAGAATCTTTCCTGCCGAGAGGTAAACGTGTTCATTGTTATTCCTTGAAACTTCGTCAAATAGAAATTCAGAAAAATAATTTAGAAATGGACGTACTCAGTACACTAAAATTGGACAAATAGGGGAGACCGAAGCATCAATTATTGGTCATTATGAGTTGGTGGAACCAGGGCTTTTAAAATTCGCTTGAAATGTTAAATTGCGTTCGACTTCATGTTGAATGTGGGTTTCGTTTGTCACCATTTACCGCAAACATTTTCTTCCGAATTTTCACTGGTAAATCCAACGTGAAGCAAATTTTATTTTTTCTAACTTTGTACGTGATTTTTCGGTAGTTTGCAATTTTTGAATCATTTGGAAATCGATACAATTTCCTGTTCATTCTATAGTTCTACAGGAACACTCCAAAATATCGAAATGATCCGAGTCACCAGATATTAGATATTAGATCTATATCTTGTTGGTTCTCTATGGGGCTAGTATCACATGAAGTGGGCACACGAGATTCCAAATTCAGCCTCTAAAGTCTGGACCATTTCTGAATATTTCTCTCGGTAGAGATGTAGAACATCTTGTTTACCATGCAAATCTCGAAAATTACTCATTTATCATGCCAAAAATCTGTATACTTGAATTTTAATCAGAATTATTAATTAAACTTTTCAGACCCCTGGTACGTACGGGGGCTGGGAATTTTCGTAATAATACATGAAGTGAGTGTAACATTTATTTTCAATCAATACAGATATCTCCTCCCTTCTCCACTGGGAATTATTTGAACCCCTCATGGAATTTGAACCTCTTCACTGCCATTACGGTGCAGCACCATACATTTTCATAACTGGTTTTAGCCTGAGGACCGATTTATTAATTATAATTTTTCTCCACAGATTGAAAATAGTATATTATGCAACGATCGTGTAATGATGGTTATTAATACATGAGCATAAACCGGGATACGAAACGAGCCGAAGGTGAGTTTCGTATGGTTTATGCGTGTGTATTAATAACCATTACATGAGAGTTGCATACGCTATTTTATCTACACCCAAAAAATAATGAAGAACTAAAAATAGTATATTATTCGGTATTTATATTGAACACAATAATAAAAGGTAACCAATCGTATTTCTTTGAAAAATTCTACAGAATTATGATTGATGGTATAACCACAGAAAATACAACGAGAAGAAAAGAAAATGAAAAAAAGTTTCTGCCGGGGTCAGGATTTGAACCCGGACGTTTCTATTTACTGCCCTCGCCATTGACCACTGGGCCATGAAAGCTCATGCGATTTGGACGAAAATAAAAACATATCTGTTGCATTTGTCAAATGAAAAATATAATCCTTCCGATTGTAATTTTTTCTTGTCTAAGACATCTGTGGAGGAGTCGCTGGTAATTCTTCTATATCACTGCTATAAGACATTTTCATTCGATTATCGAAAATTGACTAAATTCTTCAAAAATTCAATACCTACTGATTTTGACATGACAAACGTCAAAATGCAAAGCTTGCACATCATGCTTGATTGAAAAATAATGGATTTCTATTGGTTGAAAATCTGTATCGTAATGAAAATCTGTATCGTAATGGATTTCATTATAAAACGGGTTGTGGGCATATAAGTGTATTATTAGAGTACGGGTGTAGATAAAAATAATTATGTTCATGACTTCAATTCTGTTTTTCACGTTTATAACTAATGATTTTTTGGATTGAGGTGGCCTTTTACTTGAAAATCCATAGTTATTACGCTATAAGGTAGACACGATTAAATTTCCACAAAATTTATTGTCTTTGCGACATGTTTCGATACACTGTATCTTTATCTTTATCACTGTTCAGTGTTTAGAAACATTCGCTTGATAAAGATACAGTGTATCGAAACATGTCGCGAAGACAATAAATTTTGTGGAAATTTAATCGTGTCTACCTTATAGCGTTATAACTAACGAATTCAATTATCGCAAATATAGTGAATTTTTCAATGAGTCTCTTGTACAGCCTCCGATCTCACGAAGTAAAATAGCTGATCCGCCACTGCAATCTGTTAGTGTTTCAGAAAGGAAATTATTAATACTCACGGCTTCGCAGCAATCTAGGTTGAGCAAATAAACAGCACACCTTTCGCATTTCAGAAGATTCTGCGCCTCCCGCATTATTTTCGTTACGAGGCACTCCAGATTATTTTGTTCTTCGAATATGCTTCGAGCTAAGTTGAGGAGTAGCTGGAATAAAAGAGGTCTTATGATAAATTCATGAAACAATTGAAACAGAACCTATTCATGACATTGTCACAGATTATAACTGATTTCGAATTCAATATGGAGAAGAAATTTGTTCGATATAGGTTTACTCATCAACAGTTATTCATAAACGATGAGTTTTGGAACCTTTGGTGTAAAAGATGAGACTTCTCCTGGAGATCAGTTACCCTAACACCAAACTGATATTTTTGCACTCGACGCGCGTTTCGCTAACAAGGTTAGCATCTTCAGGATCAATTTTCTTCTCCTGAAGATGCTAACCTTGTTAGCGAAACGCGCGTCGAGTGCAAAAATATCAGTTTGGTGTTAGGGTAATTGATCTCCAGGAAAAGTCTCAACAGTTATTCATCTGAATGATTGCACGCATTTTTGTGCCACATTAAAATGCAGAAAGTTTAGGAATAGCCAAAATTTCTTGAAAATAATTCGTTAAAATAGAAATAATACATAAAAGTTTTCTAAAAATAATTCAAATGAAGACTGGAAATATTCAAATGAATAATCCACGCATCTCTCAAGCCGATCATCATATTAGACATTCGATATCTCAATTTCACAATATTATTTCATTTATTTCTTTACGTAAATTTTTTTGACTGATATTTCATATTCGATATCTCGATTTTTGTTGTAACAACATTATTTTCTCTGATCAGTAAAACCTTAATTTCCTTAATTTTATTAGTGACCAAAAAATCCATTTCATCCTTTTGTTTGGATTTGATCTCCTTATTTGATTTGAATTTTTATCGCAAACCTTTACCATTCAGCAAGGAACATTGTCAACCACATTCAAGTAAAGTATTTTCATTGCTGAAAGCATTTATTTTGTCAGTGGAGAGTACTTTCGCCACTCTCCCAGAGAGATTCCCAATGTTTGGATTTTTTTTGTAAGTCCAGGTAATTTTCGGTCCATTATTTTTGTTAGGGTGTTGTGATCGGGTATCGTTATATGAAAATTCATTGAGTTTGTGTAAGTAATTATTTTTGCGTAAGAATTTTTATGTCTTCTGAGATTTTTTTGTGGTGAATCGAATGGGATAAATACAGCGATGTTTTTTTGAAGTTGAGGATTATATTGATTTTTGTGACAATTCACTGTTTGACTGATAATTCAAGAATGTTTCTGAAAAAGTTTGTTTCTGGTGCCAGTCTTTGTTGATAACATTTCAGAAAATTCTCGAGTCTGATACTTACCTTATTCTTTTTGAATTCCCTGTTCGAGGTTTCAAACAGCTGGGCATTGTGTATTCCCATTCCGCAAAACGTGATATATCGTTGAAAAAGCTCGGCATCTTGCTGGGTGAATTCTTGGGAGTCATTTATCTTGTTGATAATTTGGGCTACCCCAATTACTTCGCCTTCGAAATTGCAAATAGGCATGCAAAGAATCGAGTTGGTTTTATAACCCGTCCTCAAGTCGATCTCATTATGGAATCTTGGGTCCTGTAATAAAGGATGAAGTAATAGCTTAGTTATTATTGAAGTCGTAACGTAACCCAATTCTGGTAATTACTGACGAACTTAGGTGAATATCTATTCAAATAATACAGCGCTCTATCTTCACGTTCTCGATTAATGGCCCTTCGAAGGCAAGTGGCTTGCAGAGGCAAATTGGATAACCAGGAGTATCAATAAACAATAGCAAACGGAGACAATCACTCCCAGTGGGTCGTTAGTATCTGATATCTGAATTGATAGTTGGTAATCGAATTCCAACATGAAAATGACCACCATAACATTATAAGGTATTATAATATAATCTTTTTCCGTAATTTTCTGGATTTCTAACCCACCACAATCTGAAGAAATAAATATAAGTATTGGAAACGGTGAACGCAAGATGTATATCAGGAACAGACACAGATAGGTGGTTTTAAATTATCGAAATACATTCTTATTGCCGATAGAAATCACACAGTAGAATGGAATGACACTAAAATTATGACAAAAGAGAGTAATGGCAGGACACTAAAATTGAAGGAATCTGCTTTCATCATGCTGTCTGGGGAAGATTTCATCTCTATGATTGACAAATGTCAATGACGAAAATTGTCGATAAGAAATATTGCATTCGGACATGGCCTAGCTCTTCAGGTTGACTGACAGTCATTCGATATATGAAGTTAAGCAACGCCGAGTCGTGTCGAAAGCCCATACAACTGCAGCTAAATAGCATATCCTAGCTCGCAGGCAATATATCAATGAGCACCAGATAAATTGAGGATATGTCGTCCTTCGGAGGGGACGTTCGGCCGGCGGTCCCGGGTCCATGGATGGCTCGTTAAAGATCCCTACCTTTGGTTGGAATACCAGAGAGTTAAAATTTCCGATTGGGGGAAGTGTGCTCACCGGCGTCGGTGCTTGGCCTTGGTAGCGGAAACAGGCCGACGTTAAATAATGAATTAAAAAAAATATTGAAATTGAAAAGGAATTTGCACATGAGTTTTGGGAACGGAAGCGGATTCAGTTTCAGAAACGTTAACGATGAGATTTTCATATATATCTTTGTAATTTTTTTTGATACGCAAAATTCAGTTATACGAGAAGTTGTTGACTTGTTCTATCCAAAAGAAACGGTTTTTTAATTAACGCAGTAACTTTTTGGGGTGAATAGAGATCAAATCTTCTACACTAGTATATATTACAATAATAATATTTTTTTTTGAGATTCGGAAAACTACGAAGAAAATATGTATCCACCTCACAATAATGACTTTCAAAGAGTAGGTACAATGAATTTTTTCAACTTCCGGATGTGGAAAAATAAGGCATGAATATTGTTACGAATTTGCCGATCAAGAACAATTCTGCGATACAATGAAACCATTTCTCTACGGCCTTGATTTCCTCTACGCCTATACCTAAGTGATTCGAAGAAGACCACGACCATCGACCGTTATCGTTATTCAACGAGAATGTTCGAGAGAGATACCAACCGCATTTGTTCACACACGAAGAGAACTATTATCACGAAGGTAACGATATGTAGAGGAAAAGATGCAGTTAGAAATAGGACATCGCTGAAAACTATATAAATTGAGATGAAGATAAGTAGATCTGATCCCGCAATTTGCCTTGTCGATCACACGACAGCTAGGTGAATCTAGAATTATCATTGCGGATTAAATTTCATATGAAACTCCGAAGGTTTTTCTCATGTTCCTGAAATCGTAGTAGTAGTTACTTCTCTTATGAGAAACGTCGTTAATTGGACAAGACTAATAGGAAACCAACGTTATCTCACGATGCTGTCATCCTATCAAACGACAGCCATCCAGAAGCTGTTGCTGATTCAATCAACAGCATGTCTCTGCATTACTGGGACCACAAAAACGACACCAAAAAGTGATGCGGGATTCAAACTCGATCTCACCTCCTTCGCATACTTGTAAGCTACAGTAATCATGTTGCTACTGGTTGTATAGGCACTTGTCAGAATTATTTTACTGAGTTGTAAGCAGATAGCCTAAGAGCCAGCTCAAATCTGACAACACATTCTTTACGGTATCTGAAATTTCGTCCAGTGAGACTTCTATACCCAGTAAACAAGCAATGGGTACAAGCTATGCCTGGCCGCGATAGGTTTGGGGTCCCTCAGGTGAGTCAGGTATGAAAATTAAGTAAATTTTCAAAGTATTTTACGGCGTCTGCCGTTTCAGTATGTTATAACGTACCTCTAGAAAATTTGAAAAATAACTATGGCTGCTGATTTTGAAGGTTGCAACAGCCACATTTCAAAATTCGAAAAAAAAAATTTACGGCGTCTGCTATTTTGATATATTATTTATTAAACTTTTTAAGATAATATTGAGAATGGCTGACTTTTTTTCCGGTTGTAACTATACAGTGGAACATTACCTGCAGTCTATGCTTAGAAAACACATGGTACAGTAAGAGTAGTAGTTGATGCTCTCTCCCTCTATCTCTTTTGTCGAATATTTCCTTCTTATGTTAGGGATGAATGGTGGGATTTTAGTTCCTTTTACGAACACAAAGGCACACCTGGCCCAACCGTTTACAGACAAATATATTTCAGCAGTGTTGCCAATAAGGCGCAAAAAGCGCGAAATCTGCGCATTTTGAAAATCTTCGCGGATTTTTTGCGCTTTGAAGTTTTCTCGGATTTTCTACGGATTTTAGATATTGCCACTTCTTCAGCAGAAAAGAGTGGTTTTCTGACCATTACACATAAAACAACCAATAAGTGATACACCTTTAAAGTGGCGGATTCCGAGATTTCATGTTCCTTTTATCAAAACACACTGTTTTATGGCCGAAGCTAGCGTGCTGCCCCAAAACTTCTATTTCCAGCTGATGGCAAATCTAGAATCGAAAGATCAGAGAAACACTGTCAGCCAAAGGTTTGATAAGCATCCATAACTTATGAATCATCTGAGGAAATGATTGGAAGTCGAGGCTTCATTCCTTCAGAGAAATCAGAACTTTTTTTCACAAAGAAAATATTTTCAGATTCATAGATTATATCAGACTCGAACACAATTTTCATTTCATAGCAATTCAAGTTTTCAAACAGATGTAGATTAATATATTTTTTTGAGGTTTGAAAATTACTCGGCGCTTTTTTATCATATTTTGCCGATTTTCCATATCAGCTTCGCGTAAAACGACTTCATTGGATTGGCAACACTGTATTTTAGTTGCATGTTGAAAGTATAGAGACATAATACTGTAAATAAATACATAACTTGGTTCTTGGTCCACTTCTAGCTAAAAGCTTAAGGGGCTTCCACGCTTTTACTGGTTGTGACTTCAATTCAGCTTTATATAATCGGGACAAAAAACTTTGACGTTACTAAAAAATAACGTTGAATTTAAAAAAATATTCGCTGCTTTCGGTGACATTGGCCTGACTGAGGATACCTTACATGAACTGTTTAATGTTATCCAAAAGTGCACTTGCAGTATGTACAATGGTAAAAAATCCATCGATGTTGATGACGGGAGATTTCAGCTGTTCGTTGATTCTTACAAGGCTGTAGATATGAACAAAAATTTCAATAAAAAAGTCCGGAGCTTTGATGCAAGCTTGATCCCTCCTTGTGAATTTGAACTGTACCAACAAGTTTTAAGGACGCATTATATTTCCAGCATTTGGAAAAATGCTCATCGAAAGAGCCCACATCACAATATTAGCTTAAAATAGTTCAATAAATGATATACCAAAATAGCAGACGCCGTAAAATACTTCAAATTTTTTTTTCCAATTTTGGCTGTTGCAACCTTTGAAATCAGCAGCCATAGTTATTTTTGAATTTTCCTAGAGGTAAGTTATAACATATTAAAACGGCAGACGCCATATAATAATTCAAAAATGTACTCAATTTTCATACCTGAATCACCTGAGGGACCCCAAACCTACCGCGGCCGGGCTTAGCTAGTACCCATTGCTTGTTTACTGGGTATAGAAGTCTCACTGAACGAAATTTCAGATACCGTTAAGAATGTGTTGTCAGATTTAAGCTGGCTCTTACACTAAGACATCGTTGCCCCCAAATTCGTTTTCAATATACCATTAAAGATCCTCCACAAAGGTAAGGCATGCATGATCGGTATATATGACATCTATGAAGATGTAAAAAAAGAGTATGTGAAGTTTATTTACGATCTCCGAATCAGAATAGTAAATAGAAAAGTTTGCCAGTTCACTCCGAAGTGAGTTCGCAGGAATGACTCTAAAGTTCTGACTATTAATCAATGTAGTGTTGGGATCATCGAACCTAACAACAGTATCAATTCACACCAAAAGTTTCAACCTTACCAATCAATATAAGTGTTATTTCAGTTGTTTTGGTTCTCATTGAAAATGAATTTAAACAGAAATGATCGACTGAATTATAGTTTCTTGCATTTAGTATGACATAAAAATCTATGTTAAAATTTTCCAAGAAACTTATGTCGTAACGATTATTTATGCACCGAAAGTATGTTTGTGCCCGAGGACGATGATCTATAACGTCGAGGATCTCCATCACATCTTTTTTTCCATGTCAACCCTCTGCTTCATTTATTATTCATTGTAGAATTTCCTAAACTCCACATTAAAGATTGTTTGCTTCTGAATAAAACAATTCAATTGTTCCATATTTTTTTGCACCTGTTCCTTATGCGGAGTACCTGGTGTCCCAAGGTAGGTCTAGCATCTACCTAAGAGGTGCATTTTAGCAAAATTTCAACACTTTATGATACGTGCGTCAGAACCTCTTGGACTAAACCACTCTGTTCAAGCCAGGAAGTGTAAATCATAGCCTGAGCTTTCACGCTCAGTCTCTAGAGATTTGATACTTGTTTGCGGTTGATTGCTAAAGTCTATTTTTCGCTTCGATAAGTTCAGTGAGTACGAATACAGACGAAACCAATCTCGAAAAAACTGCAGGTCACAGCTCATATATCCAAAAATAGCTATTGAAAAGGTAGATGTCATTTGGAATGAACTCCAATTTTCGAATAGAATAATATCCACTGTGAAAATTTCCATGAAAAATTAAACTGAATGAGTTACTTTTCCATAAATGATCCATCAAAAAGAACATCATCTTTGAGATTTTCGAATAAATTCACCCAGGATTGGGAATTATGGTTTCAAAGGATGGCCCACCATGCTTTTATTCGTTGATTATGGTTACTTTTTCTATATGAGAACGGTGGTTTATCGTCGGAAGATTCACTGAATAGTTCATGAAATCATTTCTGAAATCTTTCAACAACTGTATTCTGTTCCTGAATTTGCTCTCAAGCTCTTTGGACAACTTCCAGTTGTTTTCAATTCATCAGAAATTACCCGAGAAAAATAAAAATAAGATCTGATTTTTCATTCAAGAAATAAGTACAATTTCGATTCGACT
The DNA here is from genome assembly GCA_032362365.1 of Zygogramma bicolorata. Lineage (NCBI taxonomy): Eukaryota > Metazoa > Arthropoda > Insecta > Coleoptera > Chrysomelidae > Zygogramma > Zygogramma bicolorata. The sequence continues at coordinate 119,895 of JAVJAQ010003784.1, read as the reverse complement.
TGATCAATTCATTTGTAAATTTATAATAATTTGAAATATGTTACGGAACTAGGGAAATTTTGAAAAATGGACATATTTCATCAGAACTGAGTTATCAAAAGTCAAACATTTTCAAATGTATGAACCTTTTTTTATCAACTTTGGGTAAATAGATGTCATTCGCATCCAGACGCAGCCAGATGATATATTTTGAGAATCCATCTATGCAACCATTTATGCATATACCATATAGTTTCAACCTATCATATGAATCTATGTGCAACAAATAATTGGAACCTTTATTGAAATACTGTCTTCTTTGCAATCGTGTACGTTTAAGCTGTGTTCACAATAGGCAGTCGGTAGCCAAAGATAAGCCATTTGCAGCATCAACATAAGTCGATGAATTGCAGTCGTTAGTTAGCAGTCGGCAATTGGACACTGCTGCATGGAAACACATATGGCTTATATTTGGCTACCAACTGCCGACAACCAACTTCCGACTGCCTATTATGGATACAGCAGTGGGTTTCCACTCCTTTTGGATTCAAATGCCGAAACAACAACTTTCTGCGTTACTACTGAATTGTTTCGCGGATATTTCTGATGAAATCATTTTCTTCTATACAAATTGTGTTCAGACAACAACCTCTTCAACGTTCTATAAGAAATAGATCTACCTTGCAATATATTCAGATATGCAAATGTTTCCTCATGATGGAACCCTATAGAAAAGTAATCCTGTATCAACTCCTCTGTACTTTTTTCCTGGATGGGTTACATTAAACAGTTGATTGTGATATGGAAAACAAAACTCACCTCAGAAGATTGACTCATTTTTCTATTTGATTTATATTCCAGTAGGGGGAGCATTCAAAAAGGACGTACCTTGCAAAAGGTTGTGTGAAAGTTTTTATTGTTTCAGTTGGTCTATTTGGGACCCAATAGCATGAATTCAGAGTTTGCTCACAAGATTTCGAAATGCAAAACTTTTGGTAGCCGAAAAACCTAGAAATTTTCGGACTTTTTCTGGTTATTGGCTTATAGCTCCGAAATTGTCTATCTTATGCCAAAAGTCATTATATACAAAACTTAAGGTGATAAAATTCTGCGTCAATTGAAAAAAACAAATCCAAAATCGGTCAAATAAATTTTTTTTTATGATTTATCGAAAGATTAAGATTTTTTCCAATTTTTGCAAAAACTGTAACTACTCGATTTTCAATATGCTTTGCTGCTACGACATCAAACCCAATCGCTAACCCCTCAACCTACAGAATGTGGAACATCAATTTGACAGTTCAAAAATCATTTTGAAATTGGTCAAAGTTTTGACATTTTAGATACTTATAATCTCATCGGCTTTGCTCTAAAATCAATTCTGCAATGACCCCTATAAAACGTACCATAAAACTATTGGCATTGGGCTGTTGTGGACGGAGGCTACCTCCTTCATAAAGTTATTCGGCATCGAAATTGCTGAGATTTATTCAACTTTCGTCGAGCGGCATTACGGGCCAGAAGTTATAGTGGTGTTCGATGGTTACCCGGCTACTGCTGGCACCGTAGGTGATATTCGATTGTGAAACAGTCAACCAAGTGGCACGAGCACAATTCCTGGCCAACGAACAGAATAAGAAGCCCCTGATAGATTTTTGACAAGTCAAACAAGCTGTCGAAGACGCTGACGTCTTAATTGTCCAGACTGCGCTCACCAAGTCAGCTCAGCAGAGAGTGGTCATGGTGAAAGAAGACATTGACCTTCTTGTACTGTTGACAGCTCTGGGTGAATCCTCCCCCTATGTGTCTTTTCTGAAGCCTGCAGGAGGAAAAACGCCAGAGAAAATGTGTGGGACCGCCTCATACAGATTTGATCCAGAAATAATACTCATCGGGCACGCACTGAGTGGCTGTGACACGACATCATCAGTATATGGGAAAGGGAAATTGAGAATTTGAAAAATATTAAGTGACGACCCAAACCTTAGGAAACCTCTTTATAACTCAAGGAGCTACCACAAGGCAATTGCAAAGAGAAACTCTGTAATATTCATAGAACACCGCGTGAATCAAGTTACAAGAGATACGAATTTGATATCAACTTCAAACTTTTGAAGTTTGTAAGCATCAAGAAAAAGCTACCTCAGCAAGGTGCTCCAAAGTAAAGCTGTTCTATTGAAAAAAGAGCAAGAGAGGTTCGACAGGTCTCGAATCTCACGAAAAAGTGGTGGGAATTATGCGCTGGTCGGGTGATTCGTGTTGATACTTCTGAGGATGGAACGATTGACGACAATCCAGAAGAGCACCGACCGTTGGAATATAAAAGAGAGACAAGTCTCCGCCCCTTCTACGATTTTCCAACAAAGTGAGCGAGTCCGTGACCGAGGAATCACCAACGTGACGGATTGCTTTCCTCTGAATGGAATCAAGAAAATTCAATGAATGTTTCGGTGCCGAAATGCACACACGAGAACAATATTCCAAGCCGTATCTGTGCCTTGTAGATCATAAGGAGCTGACGAGAAGTGAAATATTTCTTCGAATAAATAGAATTACAAACTTCTGGGAAGCACCTTTATCTCACATGGTTTTGCCATGAGAGATTATTACTGATCGTAATTTCTAGTATCCAGAAACTTGACTTTGTATGAATAGTTACTCCAGACATCTGAATATTGGATTGGCCTTCTTTGAGAAAAGCCATGCCTAGGTTTTCCCACCATTAAATTCCACCAAGTTGATGCTACCCCATTCTATTATTTTCGGCAAATCATACGATTGACTCCAATGCCTCTCTGTATTTTTGTTTCTCGTGCTGATATGGGGACTCTGGAAGAGAAACTAGCATAAAGAGTATCGTCGTCTGCGAAACTATACACTGAATGAAGTGTTTTCTCTAGCAAATCGTTGATATGGAGCAGAAACAAAGTGGGTGCCAGTACCGACCCCTGTGGAACACCTGCATTTGTTGAATGAAAATCAGACGATATCGATCAACAACCACATACAGAGACCTATCAGACAAGAAACTCCTCAACAGAGAACACAATTGAGGAGGTAAACCATTGGATAGGAGACCCTGATGCTAAACTCGATAGAACGCTTTCAATATATCGAGTGCAACAGCTAACATTTCTCCAAATTTTCCGATGGTATGCCGCCAAATATGTGAAAAATACGCCAATGAGTCGATGGTTGATATTTCATGGCGAAATCCGTATTGTCGACCATTATTCATTCGTATTGATTGCCTTTTCCATAACTTGAATGATATAAAGCAATGCAATTGGTCCATAATAATTACATGGTAGAAACTCATTTCCTTTTTTAGGAACTGCCTGAACTCTGCCCGTTTTCCAGAACTTAGGAAAAAAGGTTATACCAGAGGTATAACGATTCGCAAAGTATTGGTGTCAATTCGGGGGCACAGACTTTAGAACAATTGTTGGGATTCCATCAGATCTGCAAGCCCTGTTCATATTCAGGTTCGTTGAAATATTTCTTATATTTTGTTGGTAAAAAATCATTCCAGGCATATGACTGCCAACAGGCGTGATATTTGGGGGTTCTCTGGTAAAATTTTCATCAAACATTAGCAAATATATTCGCTCTTTGCTGAATAGTGGTGGCTTGTCATCCATTCTCTTCGGTTGAAGGTGGAAATGAACCAAAAGTGAAATTTTCAGCGACAGCTTCAGCAAATGACCAGAAGGAAAAAGAGCCGTTGGAACATTCACCAAGTCTTGAACGAATTTTATGATTGTGTGCTTCTTTAGCAGCTTCACTTTTTTCACTACACTAATTTCTTGGGTTGACATACTCGGATTTCGTTTCTAAACCTGCATTTTGGCGCCAGCGATTGAATGCCGCTTGTTTGGATGTGACAGTCTTAGAGCAGCTTGTATTGAACCGGGGTTTCTCAGACTGTGGTGTATTTATACTACTTGGAACAAATGTTTCTATTTCCAGAATTGTGGTATCAGAGATTCATAGATCACATAATATAGTGGAATCACCAGTTGAAAAACAGAGCCTTCTCCAAGAAAAATCAGAAAAAAACATTCCAAGACCATCCCAGTCGGCTGACTTGTAATGCCAGGCACGACGTGTGGGTAGTTCAACATTTATTATAGCTGAAGTAGTGGAAATCAAATTGTGATCAGAATTGCACACGGTTGGGTGAATTTTGATCTGATAAAGATCAGCATGAGTTGTGAGAAACAGGTCCAGTGCATTGCAAATTGGCTATTAGACATACGAGAGGGTTGATCTATTTGTTGTTCCAGATCATTAGTATTATCGTCCGCTTTCTTCTGTTTTGTATGCGAATTTAGGCCATGACAAACTAAGTACATTAAAATCACCCAATATAGTGACTTCAAGCAAGCAGTTGGACAGTTTTCTTTGCTGAAGTCAATCTTTTTCGATAGAAATTCGAATAATCTGTCAAAGGAATCATTGTTGGGTGATAGATAAAGGCACTAGACAAATTTAGTCTGTTGACGATTGACAAGCCTAAACTACACATCGTCAAACCTGGGCGAAGTTTATATCGCGCAGAAATTCCTTTGGAATATACAGGGATCAACTCCATTGGGATCTACTTGGTATTGACTGGGATAGCATATATGGTCTTGACTCGGTTGATGAGATGGTTGCTGTTTTGAATAATCATATTTTGTCACTCTTCGATTTTCACGCCTTGCTCGTAAAATCAGAGTCACCAAGCCTCCTTGTCCCTGGACGGACAACTCAGGGATTATTCTTTTCAAGAATACAAAAAATCGAGGATGATTGCTGATTGGAGTTATCATAAAGAATTGCGTGACTACACTACAGGAGCATGAGAAGAGAAAATAAAGCATACCTGAGTTTCGTGCTCAACAGAAAAGATTCCAGGGCCACTTGGAATACGTTGGGGTCTCTCGACTTTTTTAAGACAGAGGTCGGGCCAAGAACTCCCACCACAGTTTAATGATGTTGATAGCATCAGCCAACATTTACTCAACATAACGCATCCTTCCAGAACCGATGATCAAATTGAGCTACTCAATTCTTACTGCATTCCCAATAATGATATATCCAACTTTTCTACAGTTGATCCGGACATAGTCGCGAAGTACCTCAAAAGCATCAAAAGTGATGCTCTGGCGATCTACGGTATTACTCTTGCAATAGTGGAAATTGTTAGCTTTCAATCATATAACATTTATCTTCAATTCCTGTTTAACTTCGAACACTTTTCCTATCCTAGGGAAACAAGCACTCATCCTACCTTGCCAAGTGCTCTTCACCATCAGATCTGTCTGATCTGAGGCCTTTTAGCATTCTGGTTTTCGCTCCAACCATAGCACTTCCACAGCACTTTTAGATATATCAGATAACATTTTTCATAAATTGGACAAAAAACATGTGACTTGTTTGGTGCTCCTGGATTACAGTAAGGCATTTGATTCACTTGATCATGAAATCTTGTGTAAAAACTCAGATTCTTTGGTTTTTCTCAGAATTCGACTCAATTGATTGGCAGCTTCCTAAGAGACAGACCACAAATTGTTTCTCTTGGTGTCAGACCGAAGGCCTCCACTGTGACCTATGGGTTGCCTCATATGGATCAATTTTGGGTCATCTTCTGTTCAACTTTCATATATCAGATTTCTATAAAAACGCAATTGCAAAATTTACGCTGACGATATGCAAGTCTACTATTCTCATAGTAAGGAAAATTTTCTCTGCACACAACTTGAAACTTAAACCTGTAAAGTCTGTGTTTATGTTATTCGGATCAAAGACACAGTGTGATAGTCTAAGATAAAATTTTAATACCTCCATAAACAATAATCACACATCTACCGAGAACGAGTATAAGAGCCTGGGACTATGGATAGACTTCTCTTTGAGATTTGCGCGACATCCGTGAGGCATTTATGTCAGGCCTCATTCAATATATTGAGAGAAATTCACCCTAATCGTGATTTATTGTCAACAAGTCTCAGAATGAAGCAATGCGATTTTCTCGAAAATATCATACTGCGATGTGGTGTATGGACCTGCGCTTCGTCCGATGCCAGCGTATTCAAAATTAAGTATGACCATATCAGCGCAAAAATGAGAGAGTCAGGTTGGTTGAGATTGGAAAGGATGCATCTACTTCAATTACCGACAATCACCCACAAAGTACTATTAACAAAGACATCTCGCTATCTTTTCAACAGAGTGCACTTTCACAGATCTAATACACGCAACAGAAAACATTTGATGATACCAAGATATAGCACCTCTATATTCACCCGCAGTTTCCCCTACAATTAGTTCAGTGAAGAAATACAATCAATTTTCAAACGAGTTCAAATTCTATAGTTTATCGAATTTCAAGAAACGTCTGAAGCTCAGACTCAATGGATCTCACTGACTTTGTTAAATGATGACTCTCCATGTTTATCAGGCACTAGTTTATGGTAAATTTATGCTTTTCTGATTGAGTTGAGAAACAGCTGATGTTGAATCTCCGCCAATTCTTCATAGGAAAAACCTGTATTTTCTTACTGTATTTTGAATAGAGACGATTTATTATTATTGTATAAACAAATGTACTTTATTCGTAGATAAATTGACCTGAGTTTAAGTAAGGTTTTTCCGTTTGCAGATGGTGATGCACATCATTGATATTTTTATTCATCCGACTTATGTTTCAAAAATCGATTCTCAGTATTTTCGATGAAGGATTCCTCCGGGTACCTTCCACCCGGAAATCCTATTTGGGAGGTAGGTATTTTCCTTTCGGAGTTTTTTCACTCTGGGAGACATCATCATTTTTCAAATTGAATAATTGTAAAAACCGGAAATATCAACCACATACTGAAACGTAATTTATCATTTCACAGCAATTATAGATAGCAGTAGACCAATTACAGAAAGCTGTAATCTTCAACATCAATGAATACTATCCAACAGCGATGCAGAGAACAAATAGGAATGTGCCCTGGAGGAATGGAAGTCTGGAACGCATGAGGCTACAAACAAAAATCGTTAGAAAGCGCAAAAAGATCAGGAAGATGGGACAACTACAAAAAGTCCCCAACTGAATGCAATGAAGCCCTGAGATAATCGAAGAGAGATTCATTGAAAAGACGCTGTGAAGAGATAGAACAGACACCGGAATGTTCCATACTCTATCTCTATAAAATACTCACGAAAGAGCATCAGGTGTCGATAACACTTCCATAGAATCGATTGTCCGAGCGTCAAGATGGAGAGGGATCGATGAAACAAGCTGCAGATGGATAAACTGTAAGCTCAGAGGATGGCTAAAACATACAACCATCTTGAGCGAATCCATGGCGGCACGGGTGGCAAGGGGAGAGTTCTATCCTCACTTCTGTGGAACCTTGTTATGGACGAGCAACTATGCTTGCTGGACCGATATAGACACGAAATACTAAGCTATGCTGCACTTTTAATCATACTCGACTTATAAGACAACAAAAATGTTTTTTCTGGCGAATATTTCAAAACAAAATTTTGAAAGGGACAGTTAGGTAGGTACTTCAGGCAATATATTGGTAAACATGTTCTCTTTTTTTTCCCTTCAGCAAACACACTCAAACCCAGAAGGCAGAGTCTTCTGCGGACAAGGGACAGCTAATGTTCTTCAGTGCTGTGGTACCGTAGGATGTTTTACTGTGTTTTCGATAAAGCATTTGCTCTTTCAAGCGTTGGGAAACCTGGGAAAATCTAAAAGGCTTCCGGCTCGATTGAACATACACCCCACTCACCAGGATTGACAACCGACAATTGGGTATTGCATAAAGCCGTGACCGGAAAACGAAACTGAGTGAATCGGGAGTGAGGAGAATGAATCTCATACAAGCATGCGCCACTGCCCGCTCGACCACCAACCGGAGTTTGTTGCCTGGAAAGGCGGTCTCAAAGTGGACTGAATAAGTCGAAAACTTACTGGATCCCAGGTTTGAGTCGTAGGACATGTGACATAACCGCAAAATTCCTACAGCGTAGTATGGACAAAGAACCATTATATTTATGGTAATGTAATATATGAATCTGTTGAAATTCAATAACAATTCGCACTCCAACAATACATAACTCCGTAGAAAAACATATGAATGGAGAATTCTCCATATATTGGATAAACGATGAAAAACATATCGACAATGTTTGTCCAGAATAATAATTTTATAATAGATGTAGGTAATATAAAATTATGAAAAAAAAGCATAGGAAAACATAACATGAGGCATTCATAAAATGCCTCCAATAAATAATCATTCATACTATGAAAGTTGATTCAATATCTGAAAAGACGCCTGACGAAGGTTGCTGGTAGGTTCAGTCGAGCTCCGTCGTATATCAAGCGAAACGCGCAATGAGTGTAAATAATATAAGTTTGTAATAAGGGTAATTGATATCAACAAAAAGTTTTATATTCGATTCGAATCAAATGAATTCAATCAACTCTTACTTAAATTAAACTGCTTTCAATGATTCAATTCCAATTCACAAAATTATTTTAAACTCAACTGAGTTTCCACAATACATGTCAGGACGAAAACAGAGATTAATCACCCTAATATCAAACTGAAAATACTGCACTCGACTCAATTAGCATGAAGAAGAATCTCACTTTGGTAGCGAAACGCTAGTCGAGTGAGTATTTTCAGTTTGGTTTTGAGATAATTAATATCTATTTAGGCTTCCAATTTTGACACCAAGAGACCCAATCTCAATTATTATACATAATGAAATACGTCTCGTACTAATTTTCACAAAATTTTAAGCAGTAGCCGCAAATTAAAACAAAATTGCTCGGCTTTCAGTATTCATATCATCAACTCGTGTTTATGATATCACGATTGAATCGTGACGATTCAACAACAATTGAGAATATTTCATGTCATCGCAATCCCAGAAAGGATGTAACAGAAAAATATCACCTTCGAAAACGTGACACTTACTTCTATGTCTATTTATATGGATTTGATGAATTCTGAAGGACGATGTCACTGAATACATATATCGACGTTTTGGTTTCCATTTCGGCGCCATTTTCAAGACGAAGTGATTTGGCGTCCAAGTCTGTTTCCTTAGTACCTGTGACTCATCACAAGCGATAGAGGACTGAAGGTCATTGGGATTTCGATGGCTTCGCGGGTGAATCTTCGAAATTGAAAAACGTACCAGTTAAAAAAATAATAATAACTAACTATGATTCAGTATCAATTTTCTTCTCCTGAAGATGAACAAACGATGAGATTGGAACCTTGAAATTGAGACTCTTCTTAAAGTGATCAATTATCCTAACACAAAACTGATATTGTTTACACTTTTTACACAAGATCAACTACTGACTAACTGTTTTGAATCAAATTGAAGATGCTCAGAGTTCGTGTTTATGAGGTGATTCCTAGAATCCGGGAAACTGACTCTGCAAAGTTAGTTTAGTGTGTTCTAACTCTAGGTTTGCACGGGAGTCCGGAATAATTTGGAATTCAGAGACTATGTCCGAAAATGGGATTGGCTGACTGAAGCTGGCAGTCTGCTAATCATTGACAGAGTTTGTTGGTAGATGAGACTTCGAAAACCGACAGGAATATAGATTAGGTGTGTCCCAGTCGATGTAATGATTTGTTCGTATTGTTGTCACTGCAACATGATGGTTCATTGGATAATAGGAGTCCAATCCATTGATCAGTTTATTCTAACCGCTAGAACAGAGGTTCCCAAAATTTTTTCTTATTGACCCCTCTCAGAATTTTTCTGGTTCCGGTGGACCCCCTGCGGCTATATTTATACCATATTCCCATATTTCCCATTTTTTGGTTACGCCAACGTGGACCCCTGTCTCCAGTGGACCCATGGGAGTCCACCTGGACCACTTTGGGAATCAGTGCGCTAGAACATTGGTTTGGTCACCGCGATTCGAATTTGTTGGCTGGTGGAACAGGTTCAACAGCTGTATTCCACAGGAGTTCTATTTCTGGATTTCTTGAAGGTTTGATGATTCGCAGCTGAAGCGTTGTGTCATGATTTCCATACAAAAATCGCTTTCGAATTATCCATGTGTAATTGAGTGTCAGTTGATGCAGTCTTGTTATCTTTATTGACTGTTTTCGATGTTGTTGATTCACCAAACTTATTAGCAGTTTTTTACGAATAACTTTTATTTCGGTTCGAATATTTCAGGTTCATCAAGTTTCTCACTTCTTAATCGATGATTCTTTGTTTCTTTTGCGTTGAGTCGGAATTGATTTTTCCATAATGACTTTTTGATTATGCACGTAGATCGGTGATATAGACATTGGTTTTTATCAGGATTTTATCGATCTCGATATTGAAATAGTATATTACTAGGGATTGTACTACGGATAGAAAAGTTTTCAGAGCTGAATAATTTTCTTTCCGGAGTGTTCACTCCAGCTGTTGCTTCATGTGAATTCATATAACTGCATGAAAGATTCAGAATATAGAGGCACCGGTCATAGCATTGTGGTATTTCGTTGAGAAGCTGTTTCAGCATCACAAGCTCTGTATTCAACCAAGATTCATCTCGTTGATCAGCAAAATTCCTTGTTAAAATAATTTCAGTTCTACTTGAGTACTCACATTATGAATATTGATCACGAGATTGAGCATTTTCTTTTAATTTCAATATGATTGAAATCAACAAATAAGTGTTGTGAAAGCTATTTGAATTCGTTTGATCATAAAACTTGTGAGAAGTGATTTGCTTACGGAAAGATATCTACTCGGTTCATTTGTATTGCCGTCGATTTCACTTTAAATATTCAACTTTGAATTGTGGAGCCATCTTCCTTGCAGATCTGGGAAATGCTGTTCCAAATTCTCTGCAAATTCATTTCAGCGGAGTGTCTTCACGTTCTAACAACTACAGACGATTCACCAAATGGTGTGATATTCGGTTAATCGTAGAAACGAAAACTATCCTTTCGATAGACACAATCCAGAATATCCTACCGACTGCGCCAAAAATCTTCATCTATTCACAAAGTCCGTTTTTTAAAATTTTATTTTCAATCAAAATCACAACATTAACTTAGATGCGTGTTTAAGGTAACAGGATCAACTACTGACTCACTGTTTCAAATTCGCAATAGATGCTCAGAGTTCATGAGATGATTTCTAGAATTCCGGAAACTGACTCTTCAAAGTCGACAGGTTCATGGGAGGAGGAGTAATATAATTCCTATCAAGATTGTCCATTCTATAAGTCTTGTCAAAAAAGTAACATGTAAATGTCACAAAATCTTCAGACCATATATTACAGACACAAGTTCATATAGGCAACAGCATACTTGGAAAAACCAAAAAGTATCACGCCACATTCGTGTGATGGTTGTTGACTCCAACTATTCAACAAATTTGGATGGATCAGAGACAACTCTAGAATCCACAAATGCAGAATACTGTATATTCGACTAGCTGATGACGGCTTTTTCATATTTGGATCGTTCAATAAAAACCAGCCAATATTGAAAATGTATCTCGCCATCAAATTACACGTCTATTGATAGAGAAGTAGTTTTCTTCGGAATATATGGCGTCACACACCTTAAGACGACTTATATTTTATGACTCCAAAGTTCAAAAGAATACATTATCTCATGAAACCTACCTGAAATTTCTAGAGGAATGAAAGAGATGTAAGTCTTCTTTCAATAGTGGCAACGTGAATTCCGAAGAAAACTGTACTTATAACCCAAAATATGGGATGAAAATTTGATTCCGAGGAGATTTTTATAGTTTGGTGGTTTCATGCACTCGATCCAAGTATAGAAAATTACTGGATTGTTCTTGGAATAAACGACGACTTTTCCGCACATTTTTTGAGAGACCTGGCCTTCATCTCCTATCGGATGAAAAACTCCTAGTTCGCAGAAAACTATTACGTCGGAATTAATTAAAAAGTTAGACCTCATAATATTAGGCATTCCAGATCCTGTCAATATCTTGTCAAATGAGAAATGAACCAATACGGCAGCATCTGCCCCCCAGAAACGCTCGTATTTTCAAAAGAATGTGATTTCCATGGTAAAACTGGTATTTGCCCCCCAGACATCACGTGATCTGGAATGCCTGATTCAAAATTTCAAGAACGCATTACATATTATGAGCATTACATATCAGATATACGTCAAAGTCAATTGAAATTTTCATGAAAGTCTGCGTATTCAGTATTTGAGAGATCATTATTGATTTTCATTTCGTTTCATAGCATAATTAATTATTGTAGGGGTGAGGAAACTCTGTAATATAGTAACGGATATGGTGGAATACTCTCTCGACAAGTGAAATGTTTTTTCAACAATGAATACCTGTGATATTCATTTAAATACCTTATAAGCATCCTTGATATTGATCAACTTCTTATTTTTCGCTACGGTTCCGGCAATTCCCACACCGAAGGGAATCAATGATTGTTCTGATTTTGCTAGTTCAACGGCTTCCTCGAACGAAGTGTCGTGCCGAACGTCGAACAATTTCACCTTCAGGAACTTTTTTTCGTTGCACTTCCTCGTTAGGAATAGAGAGCCTCTATCAGCGTGGGTGAGGATGCAAACATTTCTTATTGTTTTGTAACAAAGCAAGTTTATATCCAGTTCATTAGCTACGTCACGGATGAGTTCCATGAGGAGTTGGGTCTCCTGAAAAAGAAAACTGAATCTAATATGAAACAGGTTATTCTTTTTTTCATTCAATCATTCATTTATTTATGTTTGAAACTCCTGAAACGACAAAAAAAATGGTATGGGTGTGTACTATACAGTTTCAAATGGTATCTCGAGGGTCGAAATGGAAGGTTGGCTCAAATTTCTCGACTCAACCGTCTTACTAATAGTGCAATATTTGAGTCGTGTCCCGAATTTGATGAGCTGTAGATATAATAAGAGATCCCACTACAAAATCACTACGTTCATTAGGTAGAGAAAAATCAAACTCAACAACAGGCCCGAAAATACTCTCCTTAATGGTAAGAGTTAGCAAATTGTCTTTGGTCTGGATTCCCGGTCATGCCGGCATGAAAGGCAATGAAACGGCGAACTCTTTTGCAAGAGAGGGCGCTGCGAGTGATTTTATCGGACCAGAGATAGTCATTGCACCATGTAACGTCGAACAAATACTGATTGCAAAGAGAGTTTCAGACTTCTGGCAAAATCTAACAGAATTGGACCACTCTAAAGCATTCTTGCATCCTTCGATGAACGACAACAAATATATGTACGAGTACAGTAGGGATGACCTACGCTGTCTAACAGGACTTCTCACAGGCCATTATCGTCTGAATAATCATCATATGACGAGACTTGAACATGATGAAACAGCAGAGCATAACTCTGTGCCTGCCCCGTCACTGACCGAATTAGGTATTCAATGAATTTCTCTCTTGCCCTCGGATCTGAAAGATCATTCACCAGATAAACTAATCGGTTTTGTCAAGAAGCTCGAATCATTTGATTGAATATGAATTAAGTGTGAGCCAAAATGAACCCTTTAGGGTTTTAGTGGAGACCCACTCACGTCGAACCTAACCTACATACAGATTGTTACACTCCACCATAGATAATTGAAGAGTCCAACAAGGGCGCCCATATTCGAATACATCATGTACAGAATTCATTTTCCCCCAATGGAATCAAACAGGATTGTTTCGAGATGCTAAAAATTAGGCATTTATCTTCTGAAGGTGCAAAATAGAGTATGCAATGTCCAGCCCTCCCACCAACTGTTATACGGGCGCCCATCAGTCCTGGCAAAAAGTAAATGTTTTTTTTTGGGATGAGCACATAAATATCATGGCTCATTCTCATTTTTGTCAATGTTACCTACTGAGTACTGAAAAAATATCTAATAATGAAGAAGTGAAACAAAACTAAGAGTGGGAGATGGAAGAGAAAACTTGACATTTTGAAATTCAAACGACTGTACTCACCACCAACGATTCATAGTTTCTGTCATTCTGATGTGGATGATCATGACGAAGGGAGGATGCTGCTAACCATAATTGGATTATATCACTGGATACATTGGACTGTTTTAACGTTTGGTGAGGAAAGACGGCATTCTGCACTTTCTGTTTGAGTTCTTGTGAAGCACATTCCTTCAACCACCTATAATCAAAAGATAATTTTACTTATTGAATGTTTGATTCCAATTCCGAAATATTTTTTAGGATTATTTCCATTTAATCGTCAACTGACTGATCATTCAAGACGAAACTGGAACTGCTCTCACGATGCCCGTACATCAAATAAGATGAAACTTTTCCTAGAGATCAAATAACCCTAATACCAAACTGATATTTCTGTACTCGACGATCTCTAGGAAGAGTTTCATCTTTTACACCAAAGGTTCCAATCTCATCGTTCAATCAAATAAGATTAGGAAGAAATTCCTACCTTCAACTCGAGGATTCGTATTTCAATTTCATTTTCTTCCCTACATCTATTCGTTCAATAGGAATGGTGTTAGGTGATAGTTTTCAATTTCAATATCATCCTACTTAGAAAATATTGTCTCATTCCAGACACCTAAGATCCTTGAGATACCCACCTACCTAAATGACTACTAATTTGACGAACCGTTAAGTACTCAATAACTATAAAATAAATTTTCAAACAGAATTATAACATTCAATTAGAAACTTTACGATCCGGCAGTGATTAAAATTCTAAATGGTAATTACTACTGTAAATCTTCCATTCCCTAATTACACTTCCCACTATCACGTTCGAAAGTCTGAAATCAAAATGTTTGCCATAATAGATTGTACTTTCTACTAATACTTCTTACGGGACACGTGATTCAGATATATGAAAATTATTGTGTTTTTTGGGTTCTTAACCTACCAAAATCTGAAAAAATTAAAATCAATTTTGGAATGTATATGAGCGTGACTGAGTTTTTTAATAAATATTAGTTCTTGAATTTTTTGATAGTTAATTTGAGTTATACGAGAAGTTCCTGACTAATAGAACGTGTTCCATTCAAAAGGAACTGTTTTTTAATTAGCGTAGCAACCTCTAGGGGTAGATTGTAAATCTGCCTTCATACGCCCATATAGATTTCAAATTAATTCTAATTTTTCAGATTGTAGAAAGTTAAGAACCTAAAAATAAGAAAGAATCCATTCACTACAAAATATAATGACTTTCAAACAGTAGGTAATTATGAAAATGATTCCTTGAGGTATTTGTTTTTTCTCTTGTTGTTTTTTCATATTTCCGGAAAGTACGTTGAACTACCTTGAAAAGTTCAGTGCTTGATTCGAAGGCGCAGAAGGGTCACACTTTGTATAATAAACAGTTTGTACCGTCCGCTGAGCGCTTATTCATTGAACATTATGAAGTGTTCGCAGAGCATTAAGGTAATCTAACACTTTTATTGTGTATCCTATAATAAAACCGCAAATGGATTAACGGAAAACGATGTCAAGCAATGTAAAACTCAATGGTTCTGAAAAATGAAGATAATGTGGAATTGGCATTACCTCATATTTTTTTCAGTTCTTGGAGAACATTTCTATTTCATGTAGAAAGATGAATGAACAATTTGATTCCATGAAGAGACAGATACAAGCCATTTTATTCCATGGAAATAAATTGACAAACCATAATTAATCGGATTCAATTTGTCGAGCACTGATATTTTAAACATCGCTCGCCAACTTCATCAGAAGAGGCACCTTGGAAACAGAAATTGAAAATGAAATAACTGGGTGAATTATTTACTGTCAATTGCTACGGCTTCTTGTTATGAGAGCATCAATCTAATGGCCCATTAAAGTTCAGTTAACGCACTGCAGCGATTGCATCAGACTTAAAACAGATTATTAAAAACCCATCAATAAACTTCCACCCACCTCAAAGAGTCCCTCTGTTAATGGTACAAAAAGTCGGTGCAATCGGTTGTTAGTCTAGGAGCTATGATAGTTTCATTATGAAAAAAATTATGAATTTGACCCCTTCTACAATCCGCCACTGCTTCATGACATCAAACCAGCCTGGCCGACTAGTGCCAAAGTAATCTCTATTACATGAATACTTCCTAGGTTCGAATCGATCATGAACCTTTCTCTTTCGATATTCTTTTTAAATTGTTTTGTTTTTGTTCTGAAATTGTTCGTTTCCGTTAATCATTTGACGAACATCAAACCTCAGAAGTCGAAACTTGCGCGAGCATTGGTTCAATTTCGAGATGAACGAGCGGCATTATCATCTAATCGATTTTTCCATTATAGATTCTTGACGAATTTTCAATTATCGTCATTTTTGTTGGATTCGCCTGAAAATATTATAGGGAAGGTGTATTACTCAGCAAGTAAAGGAGTACTCTTCTAAGTTGGTCCAAGCTTTCGGAAAATTGTATTTCCATCATCAAGAACCTATCCAATCATAATATTAGTTTCAGTAATTCAATTGCATAATCAAAATTTAAGGTGGCCAAATTTTAGTAAATATTCAAATTCAATTAGTTCCAAATTAGCAACTAGAGTACAGTTGGTAATACACTGACACTTCAGGCCTTCAGCCACAACTCAATTGTCAACTTGCCATATTTCAAATCAGTGTCATACTTCAATACTAGAACTGACCAGCTCATGTGAGAGCAACGTTGTCCAGATTTTAACCTAAAAAAAAAATTTAATCAAGTTTTGATTATGTATCATGTTTCATCTTCAACAATGTCCCATCAATTCATCTTGAACATCAATGTAACCATCCTCAAATAAGATGTAAGTCATTAGTATTTAATATTTCAGATTTACTTTTTTATATATCATTGTAGTTTCCCTGATGATGGAAATAAAATTTTCCGAAAGCTTGGACTAACTTGAAAGAGTACTCCTTCACTTGCTGAAACACCCCACTATCCACTGGTTATATATATATATATATATATTTATATATATTATACATATATTTTTTTTTTTATATTTACATATGAAGAATTAGTGACTGGCTATAATATAATTCGATTGATTTTGTGAGGTTGCAGTCAAGTTTGTGGGCAGTTACAAAGAGGACTCTTTGTTATTAGTCAGTTGGCATTTTCAAGAATGCTACTGCTCCTACTTGGTGCTAGCAACTGTTGTTTGAAAAACTTCTGCCAGTTTTTAAGTAGTTTCTCGGTCGTAAATTGTAGCCGATATGATCCGTTCCATCAGCCGTCGGGTCGATTATGGTTGTCGGACCTTTGGCTAATGACTGTTCAGGTAATAATGGTCGGTCTGATTTTTGGCGACCGGGCATCCACCGAAGGACCATTTCCTGAACTGTTTTTCTTTTTGTTGATGAGGGCCCTCCAGACATTTGTTATATTTTGAGAGTCGTCTCTTCTGTTTATTCCTCTATTTTTTTCTATCTCGATGGCTTCCCTAATTTGGCGTGTTCTGAAATGGTTCACCTGCGTTATTTGCTTGTCTGCCTCGAAATTCATTTCGTGACCCGTAGAGGTGGTGTTGAAAGAGGGCGGAAGATGTTTGTTTTGTCCTCATGCTATTTTTGTGTTCCTGCACTCTAGCTGACATTCTCCTATTCGTCTGGCCAATCTATTGCTTATCACAGACCACGCATGTGATGCTATATACTCCTTGGTTTTCGAGAGGAATCCTGTCCTTTGGTCTCGGTAAGCAAGACGAAATGTTCTTTTGAGGTTTGAAGACGGTTCCTATAATTTGTTTTCTCATTAGTCTTCCGATTTTGTCGGTGACTCCTTTGATGAAAGGTAGTATCACTGATTTTTTAGGGTTCTGGGGTGTCTTCCGTCCTAGTTTTTCTTGGGTTTGTTTGCGCATGGATTGCCCTTCTGATTGAGTGTGTTCCATAGCCATTTTGTCGAAGTGCTTTAGACGTCTCTGTTAGCTCTGCTTGTCTGTTTGTTGTTTCCGTCAGACGAAAAGATCGGGACACCAGCGTGTTGACTACGGATTGTAGTTGTGTGGGGTGATGGTGGGATTGGGCGTGTAGGTATCTGTTTGTGTGGGTGGGCTTTCGGTATACTGTATATCCTAAAGCCGGACGACACTTTAGGATACACAGTATACCGATAGTAGAAGCAGTAACATTCTTGAAAATGCCAACTGAGATGTTGACGAAACATCGGAAGTCAATACCGACAAACCAACGGATAAACTTCCAGATTACCAACTTCGCATATATATATATATATATATATATATATATATATATATATATATAGGCTTCCGCCATCGGATATGTGATTGCTGGAACTTCCGGTTGAACCGCGACTGGAATCCTTCTTCTGTCAGCTGTCAGATTCCTGGAGTGTACACATTTGGTCGGATGCAAGTGAAGATGCTCATGCTGCCGCTGTTTTTCTCAGATCAGAATCAGACGGAGAGACAAATGTTCATCTCGTCCAGCCCAAGTGCACAGTTTCTCATGTGAGAAGAATGTCAATACAACGATTGGAATTTTTGGCTGATAATATCGAAGCAAGATGGATATCTACAGTTTCGAATAACCTCGATGACAGAAACATGCCAGTATTTTGTTGGTCTGATTCGAGTACTGTTTTATCCTGGATACAACGAGAAAATCAGTGAAAAACATTTCTATGGAATAGGGTATCACTGACGTATGAAGGGCTTTCAACAGTTATGTGTGAATTGTGAATGCGGAGCCGTTATGAATTCTCGAACGCTAACATACGTATCAGGAGATTATTATCAAGATTTGACACCCTTAATTCCTTCCATGTTCCTCCAGGACCTAAAATAAATTGGTGTTCCCGATATTGATGACATTGATGCTGAATGTTTGAACAGGCATTGTGCGTTATAGGGTAAAATTGAAAAAACTTCAGGAAGCGTTTCTGAAACGAATATCCGAGCCAGTTGCTAATGCGTCCTAAGATACCATACTAATAATATTCGAATGGATATTTTGAAAAATTGATAATCAAAAATTTGATTTCGTTCGTGAACGACTATCAATAAATGTAATACTCGAATATTGTCGTGAAAAAGTAAACTAGGTTTGCTCATACTAGAAATTCAGCTAGGGATAGTTATCTAACCTACAGTGATTCTACTTTCGATTCAATATATATGTTGAAATTTCTCGTTATTCTGATACTTTTTTCAAATTGAAAATCGAGACTTTGTTCTCAAATCGATGCATTCAGCTGAGAATATTTCCCGACTTGAAAATTTCCTTTAATTTCTATAGCACGATTTCTTGGGTTATTTGAGGTCTCATTGGTACTAACAATTTGAAGATGAATATCTATCATTGTAGCTCAGGTATAATGTTTTTTGATTATGCTTAGCTTATCGAAGCGCACGTTGAGAGCGAGCAGTTTTAATTTGATGTTAGGGTTTTCACTTTTTTGTGAGCGTAAACAAATTCAGGAGTTCCATTCGAATGTGTATTTACATAGAGATTACATGTACATCACCGAGTATTTCACCCAAAATATCAAAATTTTTCACCCACCCACAATAGGTAAATGTCCCTCTCAGCCTCAACATTCGCCCGAACTCATTGAAAATCTATTACACAACTATTTATATTTTTATTAATTTCATTCCAAAATATCGACTTCAATAATGTCGTCATTGAATAAAATTGAACGTGTGTCGAATTGCAAAACCGAACGTGTTATGATGTTTAATATCAATAATAGTATAAGTTATGCATACATAACCTTGTACATATTTTCGTTGTCCATAAACCAGGTGGACTGAAAAATTTGGATTTTCATTTCAAACTGTCGACAGAATTAAGCAAGTGTAAACCCCAAATTTTGAATGAGTGATCGTATTTTATATCACATTCATAAAATTAAGACATACCAACGATACGTTCGATTACAGCTTCTTTATTATTTCGTCTTGGCACGGAAATGATGACGTATTGCGCAGTGCGGGACAAGCAGCCATTTGAAATATATTGTGAGTTTAGTACGCAACCGGATGTGGAACCAATTACCGTGCCAAATTGCATTGGATAAGCTGTACCTACCATAATTCAACAAAGTATATTGATGAGCTAGCAACTGTTAGAAACAACTACTCCTCTAGTAAAACAATGCAAGTGCAAGGGTGGTTTCAAGCTTTTGCTGTTCATATCATGGCGTGTGGAAGGAAACATTATTTAGAAATAGATTAACTAAGCTGAAGAAATCATTCCCAAACTCCAAGATATATTACAGAAAATAATTTCCGAATGGATGAGCACGAAAAGAAAAAGTTGTTAGAATCAGTGACAATTTCATAACAAAACTTCGAGACACATATCCGTCACTTAATGATTCAGGTGCTAGAAACTTTCGGATTATTTATGATTACCGCAGGAGTATTTTTCTTTTCGGTAAAATGTTTTGAAAAACAAAATACTCATTTGAGATTCCAAAATTCCTCCGATTGAAATTTCCGAGATTTTCCCTTCGAGAATTCAGTTCCAACAAATTTTGATTATAATCTTCAATATGGACTATTTTTGTGGAGAGAATGAAGTTTGAGCAACTATTTTTTAACTCTTGCTCCTGTTTCATATAGGCAGTCACCCTCTTTGTGAATGAATCAAACGTCTATGAACCCATCTATCAATAGAGAGTTTGTACAAAAATTTGAATCTTTGAAGAAAAAGAAAAATAATTCATCAGATTTTTGGGTTTTACTTCGATCCAACTCAAACGAGAATTTTCATATAATGTAAACCCAAACAAAAAAATGGTTCTACTATAAATTAATATTCTGATAGAATATTAATACACACTGTGCACGGTTTCATCCACTCATTTTTGAGATTGGAAATTTGATATTAGGAATAAGAATAGAAGAAGAGATTGACATTTTCAACAATGAAAGAATGAACCGGTTTGGCCGGAAGTAAACCTGAGTAAAAATTTCAAATGATACCCTGTATGTTCTTCTAGATCATACGATATAACAAATTCTCCTCTCAAGAATATGACACAAGTGGAGCCATTTTTCCAAATATGGCACTATGCCGTCATCTACGAAACAATTGTCAAAGAATTCGATGAAGTGTGAAACAAAAGACGAACTTTCTTCTTTTGTTGACGAGAACTTCGGACTCAAGTTTTTCACAAATTCACATACATTATTATCAAATACCATTTTCAACTTCAATTTTCTCGAAAGTCCTTACAGGAAGTATGTTTTATCGAAAGGTCTGAAGGAAATTATATTTCTTTACAGTTGTCAGTGTTCTACATAAATGGTTGAAAATAGTTTCCATAGTAGCCCAAGTAAATCTATTACGAACTTCAAAGCACCATTTCTCTGTGAATGAAATTATTAGCGATTTTTTTAATTTAATTAAAATCTGTCGAATTTTGGACGATTGACGAAAAAATAGAATATTTATCTCATAGCAAAAGCCACATTCCATGACTTGCTAAGTTTTGGCTTGCGCCTCGACTCAGAAATCTTCACAGTCTCCCAGAAATATTAAGCTTTTCCTACCTGGCAAATAATATATTAGTGTCAGCGACAACGGAAGTACAACGTAATCATGGTGATAATGATTTGAATTAGATAGGAGAAGAAATTCAACGTCAGTCACAAAACGTCAAATATTTTTTATTTAACCCTAATAATTTCTTCAATCGGTTCATCAGAAGAGTTTCTCGTTTCTTTCATTTTCCATATCTCAGCAAGATGACAATTTTAAGGATTGTTTAGCTCTAGTAATGAAATAAGTACCGATAGTGGGCACTGAAATTGAGTTGAAATTTTCAAAGCATAAGCGTAGTAGGAAAGCTATATGAATTCAAGGAAGTAGAAAAATAATCTGGTACATAATACTACCATCATACCAAAGTTCAATGTCTAAGCTTAGTGTTTCACGTTTCTTAGTACATGTGTAAGTTCGCGTTGGTATTGTATTGTACATTTGGTTGGACCCAAATATTTAGTCTAGGTTTTCTTAAATGTATAACGCTTCTGAATAGAAATCGTTTTTATTACATTAATACCATATTTATATTTAAATATCTATATATATATATATATATATATATTTATATATATATATATATATATATATATATATATATATAATATATATATATATATATATATATATATATATATATATGTTACAGTGAAGTTTTTCACGGATGCTTGAGTATGCGAAATTGGTTTTCTGGGAGTTTATCCGTTGGTTTGTCGGTATTGACTTTCGACGTTTCACCAACATCTCAGTTGGCATTCTCAAGAATGTTACTGCTCCTACTTTCGGCTAATGACTGTTCAGGTAATAACGGTCGGTCTGGTTCGTGGTGACCTGCATCCACCGAAGGACCATTTCCTGAACTGTTTTTCTTTTTGTTGATGAGGGCCCTCCAGACATTTGGAATATTTTGGGAGTCGTCTCTTTTGTTTATTTCTCAATATTTTTTCTATCTCGATGACTCCCATAATTTGGCGTCTGTTGAAATGGTTCACCTGCGCTATTTGCTTTGCTGCCTCGAAATTTTATTCAGTCAGCTAGAGTGCAGTAACATTCTTGAAAATGCCAACTGAGATGTTGGTGAAACGTCGAAAGTCAATACCGACAAACCAACGGATAAACTCCCAGAAAACCAATTTCGCATATATATATATATATACATATATATATATATATATATACATATATATATATATATATATATATATATATATATACATATATGTTAAAAAAATGTTTCGAATATATCAAAGTAAGATAAAAACTCCAGTCCCTGATAAACAGAAATCTAACGTCATTTACAAAATTCCATGTAAGGGTTGTGACGAAACGTATATTGGTCAGACATCAAGAACTTCTAATAGCCGTATTATATCACACAAAAGTGATTGCAGGAGAGACATTAATTCTTGCGCATTATCCGAACATGTCAATAGTAATGATCACCAAATGGACTATGAAAATATTTCGATATTATGTTCAGAAACCAATACTGATAAGAGAGTTTTTCTTGAGATGGTTCATATAAACAATGGAGAAAAGTCTATGAATAAAAGAACAGACTTGAATAATCTCAGTAAGATATATTCCTACCTTCTCAAATATCAGAAAACAAAATTAACACCACCTTGTAATCAAAATTTTCCTCCTTGAAGAAATGAAAATCAAAAATTGTCACTGTCATTCATTCCCACATTTCATCTCAACATTTTTTATGTTCGAAATCCCAATTTTATTATATAACCTCACCATCATATTGTATTTTAATATATATTACAGTTGTCCTGAGGAAGGTAGCAATAAACTACCGAAAGCTTGACGAAAACAAAAAGTATTCTTTGACGCCCTAACAATTCTGACTGCAACCCCGCTAAAGCTTCTCCAGTTACTATACGAACTTCTATTGAGCATTGCGCCAATAGAGTATACCTGATAATTTATTATAATATTATAATGATGCACAATTTCGATGCAATAATGTTATACCTTATGTTCAATATTACTTCACAAATAATATATGTTATTGCAGAATCACTTGATGAATGACTAAATAAATAATAAATATTTTTCAGCATACCGATACTGAAAGGGTTTGAGGCAAGAAGCAAGCTGAATGATGAGATCGAATGCCCAGGAATAATCAAATACCACAGAGCCATTGTTGTCGATATCTGTAAATAAATCATTAGGTAGACCAAGCGTGAGATTAGGTTGGAAACCTGATTGAGTGCGTAATGAGTCCAACTTGAGAAACTCCAAGTGCCGTAAATACATTGAAATATTCGCCCGATCTGGACGGAAAGCATACGCCTCATTGAGAATTTTCAATTCGTACAAAATTAATAAATTAACTTTTGGAAATATCGCCACATCAATAATATAAATATCAGTGAGCTCGAGCTAATAATCCATATTTTCAATTCATATAAAAAATGTTCAATGTTAATGAGGTTTTTCAAATATTTTGATGAGTATATTGAAGACTGCATTGAGAATGATTTTCAATGAACACTGTAACAATCAACAAAAAGACATTAGAATTCGATTAAAAAACGTAAATATTATCAAAAGGAGGAAGAAAAGATGTAATAATAATAATCACACGTTTTGTGTGTCTACTCGATCGCTTTTAATACTAATATCAGCTCAAAATTAAATGTGTTAAATCCTCAATTGAATATCAGTTCACCTGCATATTCGATCAACTTTTTGAAATTATTCAATTCAAAATAGCTGTGTCATATGAAAAATGACAAATTGAACACTTTTGTGTTTTGTACATTCTAGTTAGAACCAATGAAAAATACAGGCATTTCGAAATCAAGGGCATTTCGACTGTCTTAGCCAAGGATGTCCTTTTATTACGCCGAAGCTGGTCATGGAGCTTGATTAGGATATATTAAAAAAAACTGGGGTGACTTTTGAATTGGATTTCCGATGAAATTATTATTTTTCGTCAGTTTGAAGATTTTGTGAAATGAAATAATAGAACTGGTAATAAGTCAAGAACGGCTAATCAAATTCTCAAGAATAAACAAATGTTGGCTAGAGAATTGAGAGACATAGCAAACCAGAAATCAAAGAATCCCTCCTATTTAAAAAAAGGTTAGTAAATTATTGCTTTCTCACTTTGTCCGATCTTGGATTCTCGTTCCGTTCAAAAGTTAAGAGAAGGGGTACCGCACTATATAAATTTCGGAACCGGTTTTGGTTCCGACTTCCATTGTCTATATAATCAACTCTGTTGAAACCTGTTGCAAAAATTTTTCAGATATGCGTCATTGCATGCTTTTTTGTATGAGCTTAATGATTCGACAGAACTTACAGGGAAAGCAAATATATATATATATGTTACAGTGAAGGTTTTCACGGATGCTTGAGTATGCGAAATTGGTTTTCTGGGAGTTTATCCGTTGGTTTGTCGGTATTGACTTTCGACGTTTCACCAACATCTCAGTTGGCATTCTCAAGAATGTTACTGCTCCTACTTTCGGCTAATGACTGTTCAGGTAATAACGGTCGGTCTGGTTCGTGGTGACCTGCATCCACCGAAGGACCATTTCCTGAACTGTTTTTCTTTTTGTTGATGAGGGCCCTCCAGACATTTGGAATATTTTGGGAGTCGTCTCTTTTGTTTATTTCTCAATATTTTTTCTATCTCGATGACTCCCATAATTTGGCGTCTGTTGAAATGGTTCACCTGCGCTATTTGCTTTGCTGCCTCGAAATTTTATTCAGTCAGCTAGAGTGCAGTAACATTCTTGAAAATGCCAACTGAGATGTTGGTGAAACGTCGAAAGTCAATACCGACAAACCAACGGATAAACTCCCAGAAAACCAATTTCGCATATATATATATATATATATATATATATATATATATATATATATATATATATATATATATATATATATATATATATATATATATATATATATGTTAAAAAAATGTTTCGAATATATCAAAGTAAGATAAAAACTCCAGTCCCTGATAAACAGAAATCTAACGTCATTTACAAAATTCCATGTAAGGGTTGTGACGAAACGTATATTGGTCAGACATCAAGAACTTCTAATAGCCGTATTATATCACACAAAAGTGATTGCAGGAGAGACATTAATTCTTGCGCATTATCCGAACATGTCAATAGTAATGATCACCAAATGGACTATGAAAATATTTCGATATTATGTTCAGAAACCAATACTGATAAGAGAGTTTTTCTTGAGATGGTTCATATAAACAATGGAGAAAAGTCTATGAATAAAAGAACAGACTTGAATAATCTCAGTAAGGTATATTCCTACCTTCTCAAATATCAGAAAACAAAATTAACACCACCTTGTAATCAAAATTTTCCTCCTTGAAGAAATGAAAATCAAAAATTGTCACTGTCATTCATTCCCACATTTCATCTCAACATTTTTTATGTTCGAAATCCCAATTTTATTATATAACCTCACCATCATATTGTATTTTAATATATATTACAGTTGTCCTGAGGAAGGTAGCAATAAACTACCGAAAGCTTGACGAAAACAAAAAGTATTCTTTGACGCCCTAACAATTCTGACTGCAACCCCGCTAAAGCTTCTCCAGTTACTATACGAACTTCTATTGAGCATTGCGCCAATAGAGTATACCTGATAATTTATTATAATATTATAATGATGCACAATTTCGATGCAATAATGTTATACCTTATGTTCAATATTACTTCACAAATAATATATGTTATTGCAGAATCACTTGATGAATGACTAAATAAATAATAAATATTTTTCAGCATACCGATACTGAAAGGGTTTGAGGCAAGAAGCAAGCTGAATGATGAGATCGAATGCCCAGGAATAATCAAATACCACAGAGCCATTGTTGTCGATATCTGTAAATAAATCATTAGGTAGACCAAGCGTGAGATTAGGTTGGAAACCTGATTGAGTGCGTAATGAGTCCAACTTGAGAAACTCCAAGTGCCGTAAATACATTGAAATATTCGCCCGATCTGGACGGAAAGCATACGCCTCATTGAGAATTTTCAATTCGTACAAAATTAATAAATTAACTTTTGGAAATATCGCCACATCAATAATATAAATATCAGTGAGCTCGAGCTAATAATCCATATTTTCAATTCATATAAAAAATGTTCAATGTTAATGAGGTTTTTCAAATATTTTGATGAGTATATTGAAGACTGCATTGAGAATGATTTTCAATGAACACTGTAACAATCAACAAAAAGACATTAGAATTCGATTAAAAAACGTAAATATTATCAAAAGGAGGAAGAAAAGATGTAATAATAATAATCACACGTTTTGTGTGTCTACTCGATCGCTTTTAATACTAATATCAGCTCAAAATTAAATGTGTAAAATCCTCAATTGAATATCAGTTCACCTGCATATTCGATCAACTTTTTGAAATTATTCAATTCAAAATAGCTGTGTCATATGAAAAATGACAAATTGAACACTTTTGTGTTTTGTACATTCTAGTTAGAACCAATGAAAAATACAGGCATTTCGAAATCAAGGGCATTTCGACTGTCTTAGCCAAGGATGTCCTTTTATTACGCCGAAGCTGGTCATGGAGCTTGATTAGGATGTATTAAAAAAAACTGGGGTGACTTTTGAATTGGATTTCCGATGAAATTATTATTTTTCGTCAGTTTGAAGATTTTGTGAAATGAAATAATAGAACTGGTAATAAGTCAAGAACGGCTAATCAAATTCTCAAGAATAAACAAATGTTGGCTAGAGAATTGAGAGACATAGCAAACCAGAAATCAAAGAATCCCTCCTATTTAAAAAAAGGTTAGTAAATTAATGCTTTCTCACTTTGTCCGATCTTGGATTCTCGTTCCGTTCAAAAGTTAAGAGAAGGGGTACCGCACTATATAAATTTCGGAACCGGTTTTGGTTCCGACTTCCATTGTCTATATAATCAACTCTGTTGAAACCTGTTGCAAAAATTTTTCAGATATGCGTCATTGCATGCTTTCTTGTATGAGCTTAATGATTCGACAGAACTTACAGGGAAAGCAAATATGATGCCGAGGAGAAATATGAATAAATAAAATCAATAACAGTCGAACCAAATTGAGAGACACGCTTTTATAAAAAATCCAATCAAAAAATGAGAAATAAATGATAGTTTTTGAATGCATGCATGTTTTCTGAAAAAGTGAACTGATTTTTTTTTCAATTGAGAATAGTGTAAATAAGAAAAAATATTGGAATGTAAAAAAAGAGTGGGGTGCGTGGAGTCAATAGATTACTTAAAATGCACCCAAACACTTTTTTACATTTTTTTATTTACACCATCATTGATTCAAATTCGAAAAAAAAAATTGTTTTACTTTTCAGTTAATTTTTTCACAAAAGCGTGATTTTTAGTTTCTTATACTATAATTATTTCTAATTTTTCATTTCATAAAAGCGTGTTTTGTTAATTTTTTCTAACTAATATTTATTATACTATTATCATAACCATCAGCACCAACAGAGACATAAAATATTATCAAAAACTGCAAATCTTTTTGTGTATTGTAATTATTTAAATTCAATTGATGATGATTGTCCTACTGAGAAATACAAACTGGCTCCTTCGCCAAAATTTTCGTTCTATTCGAGGTCGCTAGAAAAACAAATCGTTAATTCTGATGGTCCTAGTCCTACATAAGTATCCAAAAATTCGAATCATCAATACGACGTTTCAAAGTTTATAATAATAATAAAAATTCTCATCAGAACTTCAATATTTCAAAACCACAAACTAGCAATACTTACGCTTTTCTGTTCTGGAATTTTACCAACATACAACATAATAATTTGTTATATGCAGCAACAACTGCCTGGCTTTGAACTCGTTCATAACGTTTTCCTCTATAGAATTATTCTGGAGTTATATCCGAGTGCACCAAGTTTAATAGGTTACAGTAGAAGGTTTCGATAATAATTTCTGAATATATCTGAAATCATCATGAAAGAAAGCGTTTGCTCCGAAGCAAAATTTTGAAAATTGTGGAAGTGCACGCATTTCGGTCGGTGTAACTTGTTTTAGGAGGGATATATGTAAATATCAGATTATGTGAACTCGAAATCGTTAAAAGCGAAAATTTTCGCCTGTTCAGTCAGTTAAAAAGGTCTGGACAATTAATTACTGAATCTCTGTAAAAGTGGTAAAGTCTTCAACTGTTTATAGGAGATAATCGACTATGTATGCGTCTATTTTCTGTTCCACCTGAATGAGGATATAACTTATTTCCTAATCGCTGGGTTGAGAGGTAGGAAGTATTTTCTCTTTCTCTCAGTATGGTTCAGAATTTTTTCCACCAAATTCATCATTCAGGGATATTTTCGGCAGAGTTTTGAAACAAGGAAGGGGAAACTCATCTACCAGCGAAGATGTTTGTTATTCAGTGGGGTAATTTTTATCTTTTCCGTTATGTTTTTTTCTCACTATATATTTCTGAATTCAGATAGAATATCTGTGGAAATTTTACGTTCTATCAGGGAAAAAACTATATTGAAGATACGAAAAATTATGGTTTCACATCCTGTGACTCGGAGCGAACCCAACCTGCATCGACAAACTACGCACCTCTCGACCGTCTCGACGTTGTCTTCCAGCCACTTCCCGACCCTCGCCAAGTCGTCCTCGGCCGGTGGAGGCGGCGCCATGGTCTCTGAGCATCGCTTCCTACGACACGACCGACCGCGAGCAGGATATCCCGGTGCGGAGAGCGACTGTCACCCGAGCACACTGACGCTGCTTCATTTTCACCGTCGCCGAAAGCACATGCTTGGCCGGGAAAACCGACGACTGGCGGGCCGGTATTGATTCGCGCGGCCTTGCGCACCAGGATTCGCCTTCGGCCTCGGATGACGACGCTCAGAAGGCATGATACAGGATGTCGGAAAAAGGCTGTCCAAATAAACCCCGTAAATGTTATCAGACTCATGGTATATATCTCGAATTTTTCTGTCAGGACACTCAACCTAAAAACAATTTTTTTCTTCTCATTAAATAATTTTGTTTTGTTCAATTTCATTCCTTCCATTCCTACTCATTTACAATACTCATTATATTTATTTCTCTTCATTCATTTATTATATTTTTTCTTGTTCCAAATTTTTTTGGCAAGTTTCTCATTGATAGAAAAAAGAAAACTTCCAAGCCCGCTGTAACTAATTCTGAGGAGTTTTTCGAGTTTGTTTGCCGTGGTACTAAGGTTCTTACTCCTGACGGTTCGCCTACAGCTGTGGTAGGCATTATCAAAGTCTTAGAGGTAACGGAGCAATGTTCTCGTTCTCACAGTACATACTACTTCGTCCACGTTCTGTGTGTCCGAGACAGGCGTGGCTTGTTTTCTATGGACTGGTTTTGGTCTTTTGTTTTTCAGTGCAGGTAACCAGACTTTATTGATGTTCATGCCTTCTTCTTTTCGGTTGAGATTGTCTTTATGTTTGTGTATCTCTTCATAAAGTTGATTTCAACCGAAAAAAAGAAGGCATGAACATCAATGAAGTCTGGTTACCTGTACTGAAAAGTACACGACCAAAACCAGTTAATAGAAAAAAAGCCACGCCCAATCTGGACACACAGAACGTCCGACACGAAAGAAGATATAAAGCGGTCCAAACGAGGTAGTATATGCTGTGAAAACGTGAACATTGCATCCGTTACCTCATAGACTTTGATAATGCCTACCACAGCTGTAGGTGAAACGTCAGGAGTAAACACCTGTGGACTACCGCAAAAAAAACAAAAAACACCCCAGAATCAAGTTTCTGATTATTGTACATTATTCAATTTCTTATCCTGATTTTTCAGTTGACCCAATGAGTTTTTTGACACGTTCAATCAATAATATTCCTTCAAATTCTGTTTATTTGTATTCTTTTTCCTAATTTGTTGTTTCAAATCTTCGACCATTACAGTTCAAATGATCAGTTTAAATTTTACCATTTTGATTTTATTTTAGTTATTCGATCTCTAACGTTTTTTTTTGAACTATTCTAAAAAAAATATTATATGGACAGCGAAACATAGAACCATATACCACTTAGAATATTCAATTGGTTTTCCACGCAAAATGTAATCAGCTCCCAATCACAGAGGGATCCGTGGCGGATTCAGAAAAGGTGAATACTCCATTTTTGTAATACTCCGTGTGTATTTCGAATTCATTTTCGAGAAAATATATATCATAGAAGAAATCTTCAACTCTTGGATTACCCCTCATTCCTCTCATTCGTCACATTCACCCTAGATCCGCAAGTGTCATCAATTCAAGTTGCAAACATTTCGGCATTTTCATCTTTGATTTTGATATCTTGAAAATATCATATGAAACTCCTCAGAAGCTTAGCACGGGATACCCGGGGCCTACAGTTTAGGAAGTGCAACGCGAACCAATTTAGTTCCGTGATTTGACGGCAAATAACGAATTCAAAAATTTCTGGTACTCCCGGGTAAGAAACGGCTTAAATGTTCTTGATTACAGTAATGCCCATGTGAAGCATTTTAGAGATAGCTGCATGAAATACCAAATATAAAGAGGTCAAATTTTTTGAATGAAAATACTTTTCTCCACTAATAGTCGGATGAGATACTTGAAAAACTATAATGAAGAACAAACTTGCAAGTTGTTGGTAGAACCTACCTTGCACTGACGAGGGGTCAACAAGCCCGAAGCCGAAATGCTAGTGTGCCCGTTCCAAAAATTGAATATTGATGCCCTTCGTGATGACTCATGTCCACTATTCAGGAACCATAGGATTTCAACCATATTTCTTATCTATATTCTGTCTGTTTCATATAGGATAATTTGGATGAACTCAGAAATTTTTGTGAAATTGATAAATATACTATAAAAATTCAAACAAATTATGTATTGACTGATGATTGGGTAAAATATCATTTAACAAATAGAAAGGATGTGATGGTGGGTGTGCCCCAGTGCTCAATCTTGGGTCCAGTACTACTTATAGTTTTTTCAATGATTTGCTATACTCCTGCAAATCACCTGATATAAAGTCAATTGAAAAAATAGATTCCTTCAAATTACTTGGGTTCAGAATTCATCAATGAGCTGGAAATCTCACATTTGATACACGGTGAGTGAATTGAGTTCTATTTGTTTTCTAATGAGACAACTGAAATCAACTGTTAACATTCATAAAATTGAAATATCATGGTTTGGTACAATCCATTTCACCATACGGACTAATATTTTGGGGCTCATTCTGTTATATTGACAAAGCATTTATGTTATGCAAAAGAGAATAAGATATATAGTTGCTGCCTGCCAGATCTCTCATTGCAAGCGACTATTCATTGATCAGGAAACACTCACACTTATCTTTTTATTGGTTGACGATTTCAGAAAAAACAGCAATACGTTGAGACTGGTGACATCCACTAGTATAGCACTCGACACAGGAGTCATTGCAAACAACCTTTCTCTAGACTCTCAATAGGTCAGAAGACACATTAATATCAGGTGGTTACCTGCTATTATAAGGTTTACAGTAATATCACCAATGTCCTCTTTGCTCGTCACAGAAAAGTAAATTTAAATAAAAAAAAAATATTATTTTGACGAAGATATCAGTTCGTCCTGTCATTGTATAGTATTCACTAGGTAGTGAAAGTGCTGAAATTGTTTGAATTCACTTATGTGAAGAATCCCCAAAAGAATCAGGTTTATTTACGAATGTTTCCAGCTACAGCTCTATGCATCTTAACTTGAAGATGAATACACACTTACTTTTTACAACTTTCGTCATTATCCTCAATGTCATATTCTTACACACATTTATTTTCACAAGATTTCCTGGCCACATTGAATTCCTTCATGTGATCAAGGAAAACTATTTATCAAAGTTTCAGCTGCAAACAACGAGTACCTCGAGTAATATAAAAAATTCACAGCAAAATAAAAGTGGGCAATTTTCTCTCAGTGAAATAAGATCTTGCCTTTGCTTGGAATGAAATAGTTTCCTGAGGAGTGAGATTTTTCTACAAACAGCTCTCTATTTCTACTTTATTGTGTAGATATTTCCCATGTATATGCTATATATTTGATTCAATTTTCATACGCTTGGTATACTAATTGAGCAAGAAGTGATTTATAGGTACCTAACAGCAGAGAGTTTCCGTGATTTTTTTTATTTTACTTCTTGAATAGAAGTTGTTGTCTCTATTCTTTTATTCGGAGAAGGAAAAGACCGAAAATAGTTCTTCAATCTTCATTCTCTCCGGAAAAATAGCCAAACTCACCGAACCACAAGATATCGATAAACAATCGAATTCACGAAATACATACTGAACATATAGAATGACCTCATGACACCCAAATAGGCATCAACATGAATTACTATGTGGTGATGCAATATCGTCAAGAATGGCGAAAAGACAATTTCAGTAAAGAGATGCTCAGCTCGAGCACCTATTTAACACAACATGTGGGTCCAAGTACAGAACTGGAATGAGTTGAGCGGTAAAATTCTTTCAATCAACCGATGCACGAATAAAAACGACAGATATTGTCTATTTCCTTTGCTGCTACGGGACATTGTTGAATATATCTGTTGATTATATCTGTTCAATATTATGGAAAGGAAATGATGATTGTCAGACAATTGTTCAATGTTGAAGAAATGAAATGAATGATCATGACTGTGAGGAAATTATTTGCGCTAATCTGATCGATACCATACGATTTCGAAAGTATACAATCAAAAACATATAGAAAAAGAAATAGTAAAAACATTTGACATAGTCAGTGGGCATACTTGAAGACTGGCGTTAAATCAAATCATCTTATCCACGAAAGCGAATACAGGATTTTCTTCTGTGAAGAAACCTGCACTGGCACCGGTCGGATGTAATTCAATGCCCTTCGTGGTATTAGCCAGGGGGGTAGTTGTTTTCTGACAGGTGCCAGCCAAAACCTACTGTGTAGGTAAGGTTTGCTTTTGGAATACCTCGTCCAATGGTAGATGGCGTAATAACTTCGTTGTTCGCATCAGCTTTGGTCTGGGCTTGATACTCTGAAGGATTTTGATTTTTAATTATGGGAAGTCATCGACTTTATGTTGATGATGGCTCTGCCTTGTACTGACGAGTAGCCAAATAGCCCGAAACCGGTCTGCAAGTGTGTCCGTCCCTATAATTGAAAATCAATTCCTTCATTTGTATCGACGAAAGCAAATGCATGGTTTTCTTCTGTGAAGAAACCTGCACTTGCACCGATCGGTTGTAATTCAATGCCTTCGTGGTATTAGCCAGGGGAGTAGTTGTTTTCTGACAGGTGCCAGCCGAAACCTACTGTGTAGGTAATTTGAGACTGGCCTGAACAGATTGTTCGAAGGATGATTTGAAGAAATAGTATGAAATGCATTATTAGATGAACATATGTTCACTATCAAAGAAAAAAAAATTATCCGTATTTGTGAGACTATTATATATAATCATCTTTTAGATAAAAAGAGACTTAGAAACTCAGATATATCCAAAAAGCAGTTTGAAACGAGAATTTTTCCCAGATCACAGTAAATTCCAACCCAAGATTAAATAGATAACAAATCCACATTGAGCACGGGACAAACGAATACTGAAATAAAATTCATAGAATGGCTGTAGTTCTAATGAATGCTGTACCTAGAGTGTGTATCTAAAATGTCTGTTTTATACATAGTTTTAATATTTTTACTAGGAAAAACTGATTTTTGGTATTTTTAAAAATTTTTTTTTCATTAATCAACATTTTGAACCCCTGAAAATGTTCCAATAGTTTGTTGGCATTCTGTTATTTTATTTGTATCCTACCACTTTAACACGAAACTCATTGTTATAGAGCCCTGATGATGAATTTATTAAAATTCAAAACGTTGGCAAAGAAACAATAGTTTTTCTTTAATCAAATTGATCCCAATCCCACCAATACCACCATTGAAGAATTTAACTCTGGATCACCAAACCTACCAAAGTTGTAAATACCATTGAGAGCAGTACATTGCCTTGGATCATTTTTGAAGTATCTATGCCATGTAAATGTGTTCGTTGGTCTTTATAGGTTAATTTAATTCCTTGAGTTGAAAAGCAGGGTGGACACGAATTAAATTCATATTAATTAAAATATTTAACTTCGTGAATTGATTGAAACTTATTTCCAATGGGAACAAAAATCTTATTACTGCCTTCAATTCAACCTGACCATCATAAACATCCGAAAACCGAGGAATCCCCAAAAAACTGAATTCAAAGAGGGATACTGAGAATACCGGCATTACTATTATTAAGATGTAGAGTAGATAGTGTTATCGCGAAATTTATTTATTTTTGGGGCCGATTGTGCTTGAAACTTCCAAACTTTTATTTGAAAGTCATGGAAAGTTGACCCCTTATAATGAGGTCCTGATGCAAGATATAGATCCTGCAGTGAAATGTAGAATCAAATAACTCTATGACAATAGCTTCATCCGCAGGTGTGGAAAGTTATTTTTTAAGTAATTTTTTGGCTTGTTAACATACCACAATCTGAAAAGAGTGAGAATCAATAGTGGATTCTATGAAGTGTATAATACTGCATCAATTAAAAACAGTTCCTTCTTTTTTCAAATAACGCAGCAACTTTCCGTGGTAGATTAGAAAAATATCATGCACATAAATAGATTCCACCATTGATCCTTAATTCAGATCGGTATAGGTCAACAACCGGAAAAACTATAAAGGAAAAACACACTCCAAAATAATGACTTTCAAATAATGTTTTCATCCCTCGGATTGGTACATTCGGATCTACGCAACCGACTAGCAGTGAAAAAACCTGAAAAAGTAACTTTCATAATTGTTCCGTATTTCTGCGTATGAGTTTATGTATCAAAATATTCGAAAACGTGGCAACGTGGATGTTCCCTTTGTGAAACTGTGTCACTTGAAAGAGGGACAATCTTCGGAAATGAGAGTGTCCGGTTCAAAATTGGGTCGAGTCATGATCATTTTTAAGAATCTTAATCTTATAGACTAATATAGAAAAAGGCATTTTTCTTCCCCTCTTTCACCCTCCTTAATTCTCCTAGTGCCAGAAAATCACTTCGGATGGATTTGGAACATTAGCAGATTGGTAAGTTGTAAATTGTTAAACCTTTGGGTTTCATTTGCATCATCATTTGGTCCTTCGAGCCGGATACGGAAAATTAAACCATGATTAGTAAAGCAGTTTTCATTTCGTTAATTTGCGGTAGGAATAACATTAAATCGGTGTGATTGATAAAAAAACACGGTTGTTTTTCTGGTTTGTCAACTACTTTTTTTTTCGGCGAATCGAGGGACCTATTGAAATTAAAAATATTGAATTTGAAAAAAATTCATATTCGGTTTCATTCATTGGAATGTACGCGTCAGGACGGTGGACGAACTCAATGAAGTGAGTTTAGAAGCCGATGACAAATTTGTTATAAACTTTGCAATTCATAATGTTGTGGTTGAAATGTGTTGCAACATTAGGCATTCGGCTAATATAATTCAGAGGAAAAAGTTCGGGGTCGGGAAATAGTACCTACTAGCGGTATTATGGGGGAGGATCTACTCAGTGTGTCCCTCGCTTATTAAGGGAGTGGAAAACCTTCTATTCTATATTCAGGAATATTTTTCATGATAATCAGTTTTTGACGGATGTGGATAAAAGTAGGTAGATTGAGGGGTCGGCGTTGGAGGTGTGTTCTGGATTAACGCCTACTGCCACAAATTATCTGATAATTCAAGATAAGAAATAGCTAAGTATCAAGATGAAAGGGCTTTGGCCAATAGTTATCCAGATCAAATTATGGATTACCAATGTTTACAAACGAATTCGTCTAAAAATCTGGAATTATTTTTAGAAAAATTTGATTCCGCGGTAGAGGCTTTAAAAAAATTGGGTTTGAAGGATTAAGCGGATTTCATTCTATGTAACCTGGTATTGTCAAAATTAGATTCGGAAACTAGTCGAGCTTTCGAAATGTCCATAAGAAATACGGGTATTCCCACGTATGACGATCTCATAAAATTTGTTAAATATCTGTGTGGTGGTAAGGTCAAACAATTTGATACGAAGGCTAGATCGATGAAACCGTTTCTAGTTAATCTAGTTAAGGATAATACTAAATCGGAGCCTTTTAGATCAAATGTATAACAATATTGCCATAAAGGTCATAACATTAGTCGTAGCGAGAGGTTCACACGTCTACCCCCCCGGAAAGAGATATGAGACGGTCAAAAATAATAGTTGGTGTTACAACTTTCATGCCGTGAGTTTTTGCCCTGTTTTGTCTTGTGCAGAATGTTCTAAAACCATCACATTCTCTTACATTTGAGTAGAACCGATTTGGAAGGTTCAGCGGGGAATAGTCCAGAGAACAATGCTTGTAAATATATGTTAGCTCCACCTTGGCAGTCCAAAAAACTGGAAGTACGGTGTTGTTACCCACGGTAGTAGTTCGAGTAGAAAATAGCCCTGTAAGCAACAATACGGCACGATTTCTCTTAAACAGCGGTAATCAAACTCATATCTTCACGTTGAAGGGTTCCAAGAGGCTAGGAATCAGTTTCTCAAAATATCATTCTTCCATAGAAGGCATAGGAAATACTACACAAAAGGTGAATGGTGTAGCTCGATTGATCATTTCATGGCAGTATGATGAACAAAAGGTTTTTTCTTCGAGAACCTTGATAGTTAAAAACATTTCTGAAAATTTACCGTTGGCAGATAAAAGTTACTATCAATACACAGAGATTGACGGTTTCATAGGAACGGAATTATTTTCGGGATTGATGTGTTCGGGTCGAATATTTACCCCTGATGAGTTTCCTCTCGCCGTGGAATCCGTTTTCGGATACGTAATCATTAGAAAGATTCCTGTAACCACTACTTTTTTCACGTTGACTGTCGAAGATCCTATTGAACGTAATTGATAAATTCTGGGAAACTACGGAGTGCTCCCCCCCTAATCCTGAAGATCTGAAGTGTGAGAGAATATTATAGTAGAGACCTCGCTGGAAGATTTACGGTTGCGTTATATTCGAACATCCTTCGATGTGGATGAGGAATTCTAAAAAGATAGCCCTGTCTAGGTTGGAAAATAAATTCAATGGAGTTTCAGGTTTGAGATTGAGTTACAATGAAGTGATGAAATATTTTATTGATCAGGAACATATGCGGTTGGTTGTCAATGATACCTCAACACCCCATGAAAGTAGTAGTAGTCTTGCATGCTGGTTCTCCATCGGACGGATATTTCATCGAACGATTTCCTTCATAATGGTCCAAAGTTGCGAACGGATATAGTTACATTATTAAAAAAATCTGACTCTTCAAAATTGCTATGACAGGTGACGTGCGTCAACTTTGTCGATAGATTAATATGTGAAATGTGAAGGATAGTAGTTTATACCACGACTCAATAATGATATCTATTATTCTCGAGGAAGTTTTACGAAGCGAGCCGCGTTAGCGGCAAAAAGTATAATAATTCAAGAGAATAATAGTCATTATTGCGAGTAGTATATTCTACTTCATTTACGACTATTTATTTATCGTAAATAAATGATTCTTCAGTTTCACTCATCTCATTACAAATACATAAACACTACCTACGCGTTTGACACTGACACTTTTCGTAGTTTGGTTATAATGTTTCCATGGTAATATTCAATTCGAGAAATTTTGTGATAGGACTACAAGAGGGAATGAAGGCAGAGACTATTAATCCCTGGCCATTATTCCCTAAGGGGATATAGGCCTATATGGCATTATACTGCAGAAACCATAAGTATAATACTCGCATTATGTACATATTAGTCGTAAATAAAGAACATAGTATCAACGTTTATTATGGCATGTTGAAGAAATAAAAACCTATAAGGTCACGACAGTGGCTTTTGAGGTCAAGTCTTCGCCCTATATTGGGCATTGAGAACTATCAGAAGGCATATTGAGGAGGGAAATGAATATTGGCCATTCGCATCTTCGGTCATCCGTATATATAGATAATTCAGTTTCTAGCGTTTAATCAGAGTCGGAAGCGTTATATTTGTACAGGGAATCCTGACAGATTTTTGCAGTGGGGTGGGTTTGATTCAACGCAATGGTCGTCAAAGTTTGATTCATTTCTGAGGGAAATTCCTCCCGAAAACCAATTTTTTCCAAATAGATATCAAAATTTTGGGCCTCCAATGAAAACCGCAATGCGATATGCTCTGCTTTAAATTACTTGTTCCTGAACCTCAAGGAACTAAACGGAAAATATTTGCTTCCATTGCTCGTTGTTTCGACTCCATAGGTTTGATCGGACCATTTATATTTTATTTGAAACCTCAAGTCAAGGAGTAATTGTCAGTTATGGTCGTTGCATTTGCGGCCGCTAGCCAAGTAGGATACGGGGTGATAGTATATTTACGTTCAACACCCAACGCTGATGTTAGGGTGAATTTGATTCGTGCAAAATCCAGAGTATCTTCCTTCAAATTGGTTTCAATCCCTCGGTTAGAGCTGTGTGCAGCGGTTCTGTCGGCGAAGTTGGTCAAACATGTAATTATTGCTTACAGGGATAGGGTTGTCCTTTCGAAAATTTATGCATTTTCAGATTCAACCACTGTTATACAATGTATGAAAACTTCCGAGACCGCAAGGAAGTTTTCGTAGCAAATCAGGTGCACAACATTCGGGAATAGTTACCAAACGCACCCCACTTCATCTTGGCACCAGTTGACCAAGGAAATGTGGTCTATGACATGTGGGAGGCAGAGCGAAGGGTTCCTTCCGCCGGATGAAGCAGTTTTCATTGTCAAATCTATTGTATGAGTTAGGGTAGAGGTGTTGTTCTTGGATTAGGATTTTGCGGACCATATAAAGTTTATAAACTTCGGTTCTCTAAAATTCTTTCAATCAAAAAAAAATATCGACAATATAAGGGTTTTTGGAAGGCAGAAATAAAACTGATTCAAGTCATACAATTGAAGCATTGTCCAGAATGAACGTCATTGTTCTCCACAGTTGCGTAAGTCAAAACCCCTCCTTCAAGAGAGTTTATTGAGGATGAGCGGGTCGTTTATCTCACTCTCGTTTGGATATTGATCGAAAACATCCGATTACATTACCTAGTAAGGAACCATTCATCGTCAAATTGATTGATTATTACCATAAAATCCATTTTCACACGGATTCTCATTTCAAAGTCAATTAGCGGCAAAAGTATCGGATTTTAGCCGGTAGAAACACTATAAAAGATTACATGCCTGTAATCTTTGTTTTAGGTTTAAACCTACGGAATTGAACCCGATGATGGCTGGTTTGCCTACCCAAAGAGTGAGATAGGCCAAGGTATTTTCACAGACTGGGGTGGACTATTGATATTACTTTCGGAAGAAATAGGGGTTCAGGAGGTTTTCAAGGCTTATGTTTGCCTATTTGTATGTATGACTGTCAAAGCCGTTCATTTGGAACTGGTTAGTTTTCTATCAACTCCTCATTTCTTGCAAGCATTCTAGTGATTTTTGGCTCGTCAGGGACCTTGCAATGTTTTATATACTGACACACTGAGAGAAATGCTCCAAATAAACTGGTGTATCTAACACAATTTTAATTGTGGCTATCAAATGTTTAATTCCCACCTTCAAATATCAGTCTTTGCTACAAATAAAAAAAAATCTTGACACTTGAGTAATTGCAGTTATTGAAGTTCGAATGCCACAATCAATGTGTACATTTACCCCAAGAAACTGTTTGATTGTCACAGGTTGACACTATAATTGACACTGAGTTTATTTATCAGAGATGGGTTGAGGGTTTATGACAATACATATACAATTTACTATGAGATAAGTAATCAATTGTGACAATGAACAATATTTAATAATTAGGGTGGGGGTATGCAATTTCGTGCCTCAAATGAATGCGCGTGCGGCATCTACGATTCCATGTCGAGTTTTTGTGGTTTCGTGGCAGGGCTGCTCCTGGCTATACAATTGTACGAATTGCTATACAATTCAATATTTTTTCGTACATGCATACCA
This sequence comes from Zygogramma bicolorata, assembly GCA_032362365.1. Taxonomy (NCBI): domain Eukaryota; kingdom Metazoa; phylum Arthropoda; class Insecta; order Coleoptera; family Chrysomelidae; genus Zygogramma; species Zygogramma bicolorata. Next base: position 79,368 of record JAVJAQ010003784.1, on the reverse strand, counting down.
CATTGACGAAAAGCATACATTTTGACTTCATTTGGTTTTGTATTACTCATTGATTCAAACGATGCCACAGTTACATATTTGAATCACTTCGATATTCGAATAATATGTCTATCTCTGTCCTCCATCTCATTATGATAGGCGTGTCCCGTGTGTCCGTCTGTCATAAAACTTCAAAATATTTACATTTCACATACGATGACGAGTCTGCGCATGCGCAAAACGCTTTATTCCATCTTTGCATCATGCCGGAAGCTGTCACTTGTCAATTATTCCGATGACAGTGTTGGCGACCATTGATGCTATACAATTCTAGTGAAAAGCATACATTTTCATCTGTCATTTTCGTACATTTTTTTTTGCCTTGGAGCAGCACTGTTTCGTGGTGCTCAGTTCTCAGTTCAGTCTTGAGTCTTGGTCAGGTAACTTATATAGAAGTTCATGCGTCGTTTTATCTGTTATGATATATTATGTGCGGTTGTGCATGTGTACTGCATTTATTGTATCTCCTATATATTCATATATCAGTGGAGACCCTGGACTATTATATTATATGCATGTAGAATGGAATACCAGAAAGTGTTGAAAGAATGTGATACTAGAAATTGTTATATTTTCACTAATCTAATACGTTTCTCCAAATAATAAAATTGATGTTTGAAGATAAACACAAGTCTTTCACTGTATTAACTACTTTTTTTATTTCCATAATCGACACGTATACTCAACATGAAACATAACATAAGAATGGCGACAGGCTGGACAACTGACGTGACATCTCAGGCTGCCAGTACCAACCTATATGAATAATGGTACTATAATACTCAAGATAGCAGGGGTGGTAACATAAATAATTTTCATCCTTTCTAAATCCAACAGTCGGCCATATCTGACAATCAGATCGACCTCGATCAAGAACATATCACTCAATACACGCAGGATATTGAATTACATAACATACATCATAATTATCCTAAGGGAAAGTCATAAAATACATAAGTTTCACATAAGTTACTCAAATATCATAATTAAGGACATAAAGTAATAACTACTTCTAAGTCTGAACATAAGTTACACATAATAATCTATAGTTAACATGACTGTATTCGCATAATGGCAAAGTTGAAGCGAACTTCAATGTTAATGTGAAAGATTGGACCATGGTTTCATGTGATCTGCTGAAACTGTACCCTTAAATGGGATATGGGTATGTTGGAAGTCTGGAGGGTCCTCAAGGATATATCGATCGTTTCGCAAAACCGTCTTAACAACATATGGCCCTTTATATTTCGGTAAAAGTTTCTGATTTACGCCTGGTGTAGTTACCACATTTTTTATCAAAACATAATCTCCTGCCTTATAAACTACAGCTTTTTTGTGTTTTTTATCATGGTTGTTTTTGCTATAAATCTGCTGCTTTCTGATATTCTCAGCTGCATCATCTCTAATTGTCTCAATATTGCTATCACTTTCTTGGACTCCTAACAATGCTTCCCTTACCCTATCTGACACTTTACCAGATTGAGCAATGCCAAAAAGCAATTTACTAGGAATTTCTTTAGTGGTTGAATTAACAGAGTTATTGAATGCAAATTCAGCTTCTTGTATTATTTTATCCCATGTGTCAGTTGAACTACATAATTTAGATAACATTGGAGATAAACTTCTATTCACAATTTCGACTTGCCCATTAGCTTTAGGAACTCCTGTTGCAATGAGTACAAGCTGAATATGGTAGGAATCAACAAATCTCTTAAATTCAGATGAAGTAAAACATGATCCTCTGTCAGCTATTATCCTACGAGGTCTACTATAAGCTGAAAAATAATTTTCCAAATGTCTAATGCTTTCCTGACTCTTAGTAGTTTTACATGGAAACAATCTAACAAACTTCGTGAAAGCATCGATTACAACTAATAAATGTCTGTGGTACTGTTTAGATTTTGTGAGGGGACCAAGATGGTCAATATGAATGGTATCAAATGGAACTTTACCTTTGTCAATGTTATGTAAGAGTCCCTCTTTTGATCCATGCTTTGGAGAATACACCAAACATTTGAGACAGTTATCAATATAACGTTTAACATTTTCTTTCATATTTGGGAACCAATAAGTTTGCCTAATATATTCGGTTACCTTTTCACTACCTAAATGCCCTAAGTTTTCATGACTAGTCCTTATAACATTTGAAATCATTTCTTCAGGTACATAAAATGTTAACCTATTTTTTTCTTTCCTAAAAACAAGTCCATTTCTTAATTCAAAAAGGAGCAACTCTTGTGATTGTAATTGCTGCTTAATTTGTTGAATTCTCCTGTCAGAGGCTTGTTTTAATCCTAGAGTTTGTTCAAGAGTAATATCCTCTAAAACCATAATATTATGGATTCGACTTAAAGCATCAACATGAACCATTTTCTTATTAGGGCGATGTTCCAATGTGTAACTGAAATTTTCAAGGTACATTACCCATCTCATTATTCTGGGTACAAGATCCTTTTTATTCATAGTGAGTTTCACACTATCGCAATCCGTAACTATTTTAAATGTAATACCATGCAAGTAAATGTAAAACCGCTTAAGTGAATTTATGATACATAAAAATTCAAGTTCATATGAGCTGTACCTAGATTCAGTATCAGTTGTCCTCTTACTGAAGAAAAACACAGGATGCATATAACCATCTGACTGTTTTTGGAGTAGTATAGACCCGTATCCTTGTGAAGACGCATCACAGTGTAATTCAGTGTAGGCTTTAGGAGAATATAAGCTAAGAACTGGTTGTTCACCCAATTTCAACTTTAGGGTCTCAAATGCGTTGAGTTCTTTTTCTTCAAACTTCCAAGAAGATGATTTTTTAATCAAATTGTATAGAGGCGAAGCCAAAATAGAGAAATTTTGAATGAATTTTCTAAAATATGATGCTAATCCTATAAATCTCTGAACTTCATGACTATTTCTAGGAATTGGAAAATTCCTTATAGCATTAACATGGTCATCACTGGGGCTTATTCCCTTTTCACTAATCCTATAGCCAAGATATGTAATTTCTTCAAACAAAAAGTGACATTTATCGAGTCTCAACTCAAGTTTATTTTGTACGAGAAGATCAAAAACCTTTTCCAAAATTTCTAAATTTTCTTCTACTGAAGTGGTCGCTATCAAAATGTCATCAATATACATAAAAAGTTTACCCTGCTCCAGAAGTTCCTTAAAAACTGTGTTGACGTATCTCATGAATACCGCAGGACAGTTTTTCAATCCGTATGGCATTTTTAGATATTCATATTGCCCCATAGGAGTTACGAAAGAAGTGAACTTAACAGATGATGGATCAACAGTTATATGATGAAAAGCACTTTTCAAGTCCAATAAGGTAAAATACTTCTTGTCTTTAAGTTGATCAATTTGATCCTCGATAAGGGGAAGTGGAAAATTGTCTCGAAGTGTTATTCTGTTCAATTGCCTGTAGTCAATGCACATCCTCAAATCGGACTGATTCTTTTTAGCAACAAGTACAATAGGGCTGGCATACTCAGATTCGCTTTTTTGTATTACTTTTTGCTCTAAAAGATCATTAATTATTTTGTTAACCTGATTTTTTTCAAATTGTGATAACCTTCTTGGCCTATAAAAGAAAGGGGAATGTTTTGGATCAACTGAGATCTTAAAAGCATATTGCACCAGAGGATAAGAAGGGCGTTCAGCAGTAATGTATTTTTCAATGAAAAGATTTTCCATTTTTTGTTTATGTGAAAATTTCAAATTAGGATTGATATTAATCTCAGGGTCAGATTTTTCATCAACATATGAAATCGACATAATTTCACCTATCTCACTTTCATAAATTGTATTATTCCCTACATGTTCTATCTCAACTGAATCACCAAGGTATACTTTAATATTTTTTTGAGAAATGAAATCTCTACCTAACAGAGCTGGATATGACATAGTGTCATCAAGCACAACATGGAATTTTACTTCGACAACAATGCCATTAACGCTCACATCTTTGTGTAAAATACCTATGATATTTAGTTTTGAACCATTAATTCCTGTGAAGTTATGATTGTCATTGTAGGGTTCAAAGCTTTCAACATGTTTCCGTTTCAATAAACTTATCGGTGAACCTGAATCTATAATAGCTACAATATTGTACTTTAGAACACAGTCATTTTCTTTGGTTATTTCATACTCTAAACTCACTGTGTAAGGGTTAAAATGCAACGGTTGAACCACATTAGCAGTAGAGTCCGCTTTATACCTTCTACGTGGACATTCCTTAACCTGGTGGGATGAATCGCCACACTCGTAACAGGAACCTTTCTCTCTCTTCGGTTTCGCACACTTACTTGCGATATGTCCATCTTCTCGGCAGTTGTAACATTTTAGACTCCTCTGAGTATTTTCTTCACGATGTACTGAACATGAGGTGGCTGTCTTTGGAGTATCGCTATCCCTGGTTGACTTCTTGATTGGGTGTGTGGAACTACTGGAACTACCAGAACGAAGAGTTCTTGACCTTCTCTCGTTATTAACACGATCATAAGCAACCAAGTCTCTGAACAAATCATCGACATCTAAATGACTTTTGGTCATAACCATGGAGGCCAAGTCTCTAGAGGCTAGCCCGATTGCAACTTGCTCCTTTGTTTCATCAAAGTTGAGTCTTAACTGTTCACATAGTTTCACTTTTTCATGGAAATATAGGCTGAGGTCTTCTCGGGGTCCTTGCACTTTAGAACACATTACTTTCCACAGGGATGTTAAATTGCGGTCATGTATGAAAGTGCTGGTAAATTCCATCCGAAATGTTGTCCAGGAATTTATTCGATGTTTTCGAGTCTCATACCAGTGACTAGCAGCTCCAACTAAATGATTTTTTGCTGTTTCGAGCATAAAAGATGTTGGCCAATTATGTAAAGCTGCTGTACTTTCTAAACTTTCTAACCAAATTCTACTACTTGATAGGTCTTCACCACTGAAATTCGCAATCGTTTTGGAAAAATCCGGCATAATGTTGTAATTCCGGACGTCATTGTTATTATTACGACTATTTAACATTTGCATCATTGCAGCATTTTGTTGCAAAACAGCATTCATCGTTGTCAGAAGGACATTCATGTCTAATGGTTCACGTGCTGGTCGTTGCTGTTGTTCAAGATCTGGTTGTTGTTCACAATCTGGTTGCTGTCCACGATTTGGTTGATGTCGTTCGTTTTCACCGTTTGCATTCCCAGACATGTCCAGGTTTTGTTGATAGAATTGCTCGAAATTTTGAGCAGGAACATTGTGGTTATTCGCCATTTGATAAAAGCCGGGACACTAATGGCGTGGATAGATTGAATAACTTCGGTCGGCTAAAATATTTCTTTCTGGGTGCATCCCACTTCTGAAACTGTTATATTTTCACTAATCTAATACGTTTCTCCAAATAATAAAATTGATGTTTGAAGATAAACACAAGTCTTTCACTGTATTAACTACTTTTTTTATTTCCATAATCGACACGTATACTCAACATGAAACATAACATAAGAATGGCGACAGGCTGGACAACTGACGTGACATCTCAGGCTGCCAGTACCAACCTATATGAATAATAGTACTATAATACTCAAGATAGCAGGGGTGATAACATAAATAATTTTCATCCTTTCTAAATCCAACAAAATGGAAGTACACAGAGAAAAACGTTCCAGGTTTACAAGTACACTTGAAAATAATTTAATAACTATAGATGTATTCTTACATTTTAATATAATAACATCAAGTAAAAAAAAGTTTCTGTCATTGGGTTTCTGCAGTAGCTGAATTGAGGTCCTATTAAAAATGAAGTGTTCACTAATATATTACTTGCTACTCAACAGTTTGTTCCTCAGTATTCAACAGTTTTGCCTGAACTAGCTTATTCGCCATCAAATATCTGCATTCAGTGGAAGGAACAATAGTATGCTACCGTTATTACTAATTTAATACCTGTAAGTAAAAAAGTATTTATTTGACTTTTCGGGTGTCTACGGAATGATTCGGAGAGTTGCATACGCGCCCGATCGGCCGATAATACAACAGTTCTTTTCACAGAGGTAAATGTAGCACACCGGTTATTAAACTGTTTAATAGTAGTTGTGTGTTGATGTATTACTACGATATAGTCATTACGGTCCAAGGCAAATTTAACAACACGGTTAGGGAAAGAATGCAAATGGCCCTAAACCTGGTCAGTACATGGATAGATGAGGAGGGACTAACCATTAGCCCCTCCAAATCAACCATTGTAGCCAGAGCCGGCCTTAAGGGTGGCCAAGCGGGGCGCCGGCCCCGGGCCTCGCGCCTTTAGAGGCCTCGCGCTACCGAAGGTTTCGTTAATGAAATCATACTGAATACAATTTTAAAAAAACTTTTACACGTTATAAATTTTCTGCTACTACTGAAATTCTGATAATGCTCGCAACGCCTGATTTTCTTTAACAGCAAGGAACCAACCTCCTAAGTACGGAACTGTACTTTAGGCTCTACAACTCTCCCGCCAGTCCCGCCTATCTACATTTAGGATGATTAGCCACATTATCGATAGAGTCTGATATAAGTGCGAGGCTGGAGTTTGATACCATTATATAGAGCGGGCGCTGCGAAACATTCCGTTTGAAAAAACCGATGACCTCATTCTGATTGATGATTTGAGTTGAGGAAGACTTGATGAATTCTATTTTGGAGGTTGCCGGACGGAATTATGGTCCAGTTTTTTTTTTCGGCCCTATAATAGGAGTTTTCGATTCCATCGCTGTAGTTGTGAAAAAATATGTTGTATAGAATGCAAAAACCATTGACCGCTATTTCTCGATTGGAATGTTTTTGCAAACCTTGAAGTGAAAGTTGCCAGAATAGTCCGTTGTCTGTGTTATTATAAATCTCCTTCCCAGCGTCACATACCTTCTCTCGAGTTTTGGAGCGGGCCGCGCTTTTCTCAACAGTTTTTGTGACTTCAGTTATAGCTGAACTTCATCCATTATTATAACAGATACATTTCCCATAATTATAAAATAGCAGTGCTTCGAATTTTGTGATAACTTTTTACAAAGTGAATAAATATCGCTATAATTAAAAAATTAAAAAAAGGCGAACGAAAAATTATGGTGAACTGGTGAATAAACCCAAAGAAACTATTCAAATGCAGCAAGTCGACGCAAAGACGAAATTTCAGACAAATTTGAGAAGTTGTTTGATCCGAATGCTGATGAAGAACACTTCTCGTGATATAAAAGTTGCATGGTCAGCTATATCGGCGAAGAAAAAATTCCTTGTCGTCACTGCATAAGAGTGCTGGAAGAAAGAGCTTCATCATCAACACAGGGCGTAGCTGGCCCATCAACTGACCCGCAAATCAAAAAGAAGCAACAGCGATTTGTCGAGTGACTCATGCTGTTCCATTTGTGGTAATACAACACAAACCAAAACAAAAAAAAGTAATCTTTTAACTGAAATTTCAGCAGCTTTGCTGTTTTTCAATACTTCGCGTAGAAAATACAATGGAATTTTCACAAAAATTGGTTATACGAAACACCGCAAGATTTGTTTGCAGAAACTTCCAATATCATATATCGTGTTACAGAAATTACGTTTCATAACCAAAATCTTCTAGTTACGAAAGAGGTCGACCAACAACAAACATCACAAAAACAGTTACTGGCTGCTTTTGACAAATTAATGGCGGATATAAAAGACGGTGTTTCGACGACCGCTTTTGAATTGACATACTTGGCTCAACGCATGACTGTGATCTCAAAGTGATGCTGATCGATAAATTTGGTGACAAGGTTTCATTCTCATATCTTACTGAGAAGAAGCAATTTGGTTTTCACGGCAGGAAGTTCATTAAGGAAATTGCTGAACGTGTACGTCGGCTAGACTGTAGCAGAATCGTCATGTGTGCTAAAGAGGAAAGAACTATCCACTACTGAACTTACACCAAAGGACAAGTTGTGTGATGAAATTCTTATAGAAGATGCCGCGAAGAAATGCACATTTACGCCGAAATGGAAGACTTTCATACAAGCCTCATTCAGCAGTCAAAATCTAAAATTGACAGGCAATACACTCCATGAAGCATTAGCGGTGTTTAGTGATATATATCAGTGTAACGAACAGAAAGACACCGCAACATACAGCTCTAGCCGAATTCATCCACCACCTACCTAACTAAATCGAAACATATCCTACACTGTTGAAGAATCTTAGACACTGTGACAATGACTATCAAGGGAACATTAAGTGGCGAAGATTCTATGCACGTTACAATCATGATAGTTAATCAACGAAAGAATGATGAAAAGAATACCTCACGGGCATGGCCTAGCTCTTCAGGCTGACTAGTCATTCGATATCTCAAGCTAAGCAGCAGGGAAAGACCGCGTCGAAAGCTCATAAAACTGCAGCAAAGTATTATATCATAGCTCGCAGGCAATATATCAATGAATACAAGATATATTGAGGATATGCTGTCCTTTGGAGGAGACGTAAGGCCGGCGGTCCTGAGTCCATGGTTGTTGGACTCGTAAAGGATCCCTACCTCTGGTTGGAATACCAGAGTGTTCGGCAAAATTTCCGGTTGGGGGAAATGTGGTCACCGGCGTCGATGACTGGCCTTGGTAGGGGAAACAGGCCGACGTTGAATAAATCATTTAAAAAAAGAACACCTCACACACTGCTAAACCGAAATCAACTGAAACGGACTGAAAATATTTATATCAAGTCGTTCAACCAAAATCCCAGCTGGCTGCAAAAGGTTTTTTTTCTAGTTTGAAGAATAAACTGCAGCTCGTTTAATTCCCCTGCAAGTATTCTCCAACTTTTCAAAAATCAATGCTGAAACAGAACTTTTTATTACCGGTGGATATGAAGACTCCAAAAAATCTTCAAGCTCCAAGATAATAGGTCTTCTGAATTGCTAGACTTGGAGTCCAATCACCTAGAAGCAAATTGAAGGATTTTCAGCCATATTTTTGTTGCTGTTTGTGGAGGAATTGAACAAGTTTTTATAAATTATCCACTTTTGGCATAAGCTATCGAATAGTAGTTGTTGAGGGATTTGGTTTGATGGATCGGACAAAAAACTCTTTTAAGCTGGGATTCAATTCAAATGTATCTGAAATTATTAGAACTTTTGATGTTTTGTATTTACATTGCTTAAGGGCTGCAATACATGGGCCTCCGAACTTACTCCAATTCGGTTATTCAAGACGAGATGGAAAGTTTTACCCGGTGCAAATGGCGAAATCAACTATGCCAAATTATTTGATCAGGCTTTGCAAATATAATTCTGAATGCCTGATAATGTTTTGCACTTGTAGAAAAAGCGATATCAATTGTATTTTCCTTTGCAAATGCATCGGCCATAATTGTCAAAACTTACCTGAATGAATTTTTCACTACTTAATGAATGAATTTTTCACTACTCATTAATAGGTAAACCACTTTTTTTATTAAATTTGTATTGAATTAGATCATGCCGTTTTTTCCCATACCTCACCTGAACCAGGTGTTAATAGTCAATAACAACACTTTTTTTCGCAGATACAGCGATGGAATCGGAAAATATTATAGGGCCGAAAAAAAAAATTGGACCATAATTTCGTCCGGCAACCTCCACAATATCATTTATTAAGTCTTTCTCAACTCAAATCATCAATCAGAATGAGGTCATCGGTTTTTTCAAACGGAATGTTTCGCAGCGCTTGCACTAATAGATGAATTTTCGAAAATGAAAGCTAGGCGGGTGATTTTTTCATAAGATCTCATGAGTCTGCTCACATGTACGTTTCATGTTTCATTTTCACTCAGTGAAAGAATTCAAATCATTATTTTATTATGAGTTTTGTTTTGATGTTTCGTTTGAATATTCAGAGTTTTATTTTCGTTTTCGTTCTTGATAGGTATATTACGTAATATACTATATATTGTTTTGTTTAGATTTTGTTACATCTTTCATATTATTTTATCTAGTATTAGTTATTATATTATCAAAACATTCAAAAGTGTTTTTCCCGCCAAATAAATTATTGATTTAAATTATGTATTTTATATTTTGAACATATATTTAGTAGGCATGCCATTCGAGAGGTAGTAAGGGGAAGGTGAATAAATGAGAACATTGAGTAAGCATTTCTTCAAAGGATAAAAATATAAATTTATTAATAAATAAAATATATGAGGGCCTCGCAAAACAAGTTGGCCCCAGGCCTCGCGCTCACTAAGGCCGGCTCTGATTGTAGCGTTTACCCGAAGACGGAAGTTAGAGAGCTTAGGACCTCTAACCCTCCAAGGTACCCACATACAGCTGTCGGGGGAAGCCAAATATCTCGGGGTGATTCTAGACTCGAAGCTCACCTGGAACCAACAGCTGGCAAAAGTAAAGAAAAAAGCCGAGGCGACGCTAATGATAGCCAGACGGACACACGGAAAAACATGGGGGCTAAATCCTAAAATGATGTATTGGATATACAACATTGTAGTGAAACCCATGATCACATATGCATCTTTGGTATGGTGGACAAAGACAACACAAAAAATAGCCGCGGCTGAGTTGAGCAAGATACAAAGACTTGCATGCCTTAGCATAACGGGAGCTATGAAAACAACACCAACACTAGCCATGGAAGCACTGTTGGACCTCCCACCGATTGACTTGACAATTATGGGAGAGGCAAGAATGGGACTCCTAAGGCAACAAAAATCGAGCAAGAGATCGGATCACAACAAGATAAAGGAGATAGTGGGCGGGAACATTCTTGAAATGGAAGCAACGGACCACATGACTCCTAGATACTCCTTCAACATCAACTTCGAGGTTATAATACAAGATCGAAGAGAATGGTCAGATGACAACATCAGGGGCAAACCCGGAGAGAGGATCTGGTATACGGACGGATCCAAAACAAGGGAAGGAACTGGTGCTGGAATATACAGTGAGGGGAGAAACTCTCAAATAAGTGTCTCACTAGGGACAAACACCTCTGTATTCCAAGCAGAGATGTACGCTATCTTGCAATGCGCAAGAGAAATCAATATGAGGGAAATGCGTAATGCACGGATCAAAATATGCTCAGATAGCCAGGCATCACTGAAGGCTCTTATGAACCCGAAAGTGACATCAAGACTGGTATGGGAATGCCGAGAAGAGCTCAGGGTCCTTTCAGAACATAACAAAACAACTTTGTTATGGGTTCCAGGACACTGTGGCATCGAGGGCAATGAAAAAGCTGATGAACTAGCCAGAAACGGTTCATCAACTCCATATATTGGTCCAGAACCCGCACTCGGGATTACTAAATCCGACATTCGAGGATGCATTCGGGACTGGATCAAACGAAAACATAAGGAGAGGTGGAAAGATGCCCCTCTCATGCACCACGGGAAAACATACATCAAAGAACCGTCAAAACACAAAACTGAAGAACTACTCAAGCTGAGCAGGAATCAAGTTCGAACAATAACGGGCCTTCTCACTGGTCACAGCCCAATGAGGAAACACCTGAACAAAATGGGGCTGTACAACGGAGAACTTTCCTGCAGACAATGTGGCAAAGGAACAGAAACAGCCAAACACATACTGTCAGAATGCGAAGCACTAGACCGCAAGAGACAGGCAATATTCGGGAAGCCCAGACTAACTCCCGAAGAATACAACAGTCATCCGGTGAAGAACCTGTACAGATTGGTACAGGGGACTAGAATTACGGAGTGGGTGCTGTGAAACTAATTGGAATGCACAAAAAGCCCAAGAGGCTGAGGTGCTGCTGGTGACAGGACCAGCATCCGATAGGAAAAAAAAAAAAATTACTACGAAGAAAATAGTTTTTCCCATTATTAAATGATTTAATAATAGTTGCTAGACTCAGCCTGTCAATATTTTATTAGCCATTAGTAAACTAGTGAACTGGGTGTCTGCTATAGGTAGACAGGTTCAGAAAAAAGATTTCATTCACTGTTATTCGACTGTTTATTTGTCCCATATAGTATACAAGTGTTTAATTGGAGTTATTCAAATCTTAATAATCATTATCGATTTCTTTTCTCGGTGTACCTAATGTTTATTATTCAGTTAGTTCATTTATAGTTTCATTACTTTTATAAGTATTTTCAAAACCTCTTTCATCACAGTTTCTGATGAAAGTATCTAGGAGATTGATATTTTGTTCATTTTACAGTTGAAAATAAATGAGTTCTTGAAACAGAGAAAGGGAAGTGATGTTTATTACTCAGTTAGTTCTTTTATAATTTTATTACTTTTATAAGTAATTTCAAAACATCTTTCATCACAGTTTGTAATAACAGTATCTAAGAGATTATTATTTCGTTCATTCTACAGTTAAAAATAAATGAGTTCTTGAAACCAACTTAGTTTATTTTCGCAATTCACCATGATCTTTTGCAGGTTCATATAATACTGTTGATTGAAATAAAAACATGTGCATGAATAAACAATAAGATTGGAACCTTTGGTGTGAAAGTTTACATTTTTTCTAGATTTCTAGAGATAAATTAACCTTACACAAAACTGATATTTTTGCACTCGATTGGATGGAGTGGCGATGGGAAGTCCACTGAGCCCAGTGATAGCCAGCTTCTTTATGGAACGGTTTGAAGAGAAGGCAATCGACGCCTTTGATTTGATGCCGACCTTGTGGCTACGCTACGTGGATGACACCTTCGTCGTCTGGAAACATGGAAGGGACGCTCTGAACCTTTTTCTGGACCACCTAAACGCTCAACACCCCAGCATCAAATTCACCATGGAAACCGAACAGAACCAGCAGATAGCCTTCTTAGATGTTCTGATTGAACGATGTGGCGCTAGACTAACCCACAAAGTATACCGAAAACCCACGCACACGGATAGGTACCTGCACGCACTATCGAACCACCATCCCAGTCAAAAGAGAGGAGTCATATCTACCCTAACTGAACGTGCTCGAAGGATTTGTGAACCAGAACATCTAGAGCAGGAACTGGAACATCTTCAAGTGACCTTGAGGTCGAATGGGTACAGTGTATCTGAGATCAACAGGGCCATGAAACCGAAGAGTCCCACGGTTCATAACAGGGATGACTCTCAGGTAGTTGCGAATGCATATCTGCCATATATCCCGAGGGTCACTGACAGAATTGGAAAACTCTTGGGGAAATATAACATAAAAACAGTTTTCAAGCCGACCAAGAAGATCCAGCAAAGCCTCAGGTCGGTTAAAGACAAAAGAGACCCACTGTCAGCGGCAGGGGTTTATCGCATACCGTGCACCTGTGGGAAGGTTTACATCGGTACCACGAAAAGATCCATGGGTACAAGGCTCAAAGAGCATCAAAGGAACTGCAGGCTGGGGCAAACCGACAAATCGGCGGTGGCGGAACACGCATTGAGTGAGGGCAACCACAAGATTCTGTTCGAAAATGCAACACTGATTGCCCCCAACCAGGGTTACCATAGCCGACTGGTACGGGAGGCAATAGAGATCCAAAAACATGCGGACAATTTTAACAGAAAGGAAAAAGCGTTGACTCTAAACAGAATTTGGAATCCGATTCTGAAGAAATCAAGAATAAATAATGAAATCACAGCAGGTAGTGCGGCAACTAATAATGATGATTATTTCCCGAACCCGACAGAAGTAATTAACACTCCAGACTACCTGCATCAATATAAATACGCCTTGAGAAATCGAACTGTTTAGTCATCGGAGATGAATAAGCCTCTGAAGAAGCTGGCCACTCGCGCTAGCGAAACGTCAGGAAGAAATTCCAAAGAACGACGGCCTTCAAGCCCGAAGAGCAGTAGTTATACTAATAACCTCGGCCGCGAAAGCCTCAACCATATTGTAATCACACTGTATTTTCGGAGCAATGAAAAGAAGGTACTTCAGACAAATACCATAAAAAATTACCAGATATGAAAAATAAATTGTCCTAAGGAATATGTTGAATAATAGTAAATGAATTAACAGTTTACAGCAAACATAAAACATATTTACCTCATTAGTCTTCTCCTTGTAAAGGGATCCGAATAGACGTCTTATTTTTCTCTTTTCAGTTTCACAATTATTTAGAACGTGAAAACACATTTTATGGTATAATTGTTTGAATATAAATTTTACAGTGATTATTTTCCTCAATGTGAATTAACGATGGAAAATGCACTATAGACCTTTTTTGCTAACAAGGTTAGCATCTTCAGAAGAAGAAAATTGATCTCTTGATCATCTTAGCGAACCGCGCGCCGAGTGCAAAAATATCAGTTTCGTGGCTGAACATAATTTCTGAACTTTCGATCATATTTTTCTCATGCAAATACTCCCAATATTTCCATATTATTTCATTAAATATGTCAAACCTATTTTATAATCTTACAAAAGTCGCGATAAGTTTCTAAAAGTTTTTTCCAATACATTTTTTGTCGAGGGTTATATTCTGAGTGCATCCAAGTTCAATCATTTGAAATGTGTGCTGCGCTTCCATGATTTTCGAAATTTTGCTCAGCAAATGACTTGAGTGTATGATAATTTGATAAAATAATGAAAAAAGTTGAAAAAAAAATCATCCTAATTATTATACACGAAAACGTTTGCTTGAAAACAAAATTTTGAAAATTATGGAAATGCACGCTCGATTGAGTTTGGTAAAGGAGGGATGTTGGATTATTTCCAGACAAACTGTAAACTCAGAAAACATCAAAATCGAACACAGGAACAATAGAGTACCCGAGATAGTACCTGAAAAAGGAGCCAAACGCCCAGATTATTTCGAAAATTTTAATCGGTTAAAAGGTCTATAGTGCATTTAATCGCTCTGTAAAACTCTAAAAGCAGTCTTGCCTCCAAATTTTCCATCGTTAATTCACATTGAGGAAAATAATCACTGTAAAATTTATATTCAAACAATTATACCATAAAATGTGTTTTCACGTTCTAAATAATTGTGAAACTGAAAAGAGAAAAATAAGACGTCTATTCGGATCCCTTTACAAGGAGAAGACTAATGAGGTAAATATGTTTTATGTTTGCTGTAAACTGTTAATTCATTTACTATTATTCAACATATTCCTTAGGACAATTTATTTTTCATATCTGGTAATTTTTTATGGTATTTGTCTGAAGTACCTTCTTTTCATTGCTCCGAAAATACCCCTAATAGCACAAGTATATTCCTAAAATGTTCCAAGGATGTCCACGTGCGACAACAAATATGTTCCGGGAATGTCGCAAAAAGCCGCGGAATATCCCGGGGACATTCCCGGAAAAGACGTTGTGGTCAAATTGTACATTCCAGAAATGTCTTACTGGGATATTTTCGGAACGTCCGTGGATGTTCATAGACTATTCAGGGGCATCCCCGTGGCAGTGCGTAGGACCCTTCCGAAGACGTTCCGGGAACATCCCATGGGCATGGGAACACTTATTAGCGTTCTACGGACATTCCTGGAATAACCCGGTGGCATATTTTCCCAAAACTAGATTGTGTCATCTGTCAGTGTTCTTCAAGAAGCCAATACGTACCGAAATTAAATTTATTCATTGAAAAAATTAACCTCTTTGACAGCAAACTGCAGTTTTTCTACGGATGAAGTGTTTCAAAATTAACAAAAACCTTTTTGACAACTTCGACAGTCGAATATTCCGTAGAAAAAAACGCGACAGAGCATATTACACATTTCGTCAAAGTCTCATGCATCTATACCATCTTCAAGTATATGATGTATATTTTGTATGCACATATAAATATATATATATATACATGTTTATATATATTTATGATGATGATTCCGGTTTATAAACGAAACTTAATTATGCAATCTGTTGTGTCAAAATAATATGTTCCTGGGATGATTCTGTGTGTGTGTTCCGGGAACATTTTCAGTGGAACGTTCCGGGTATATTCCATAAAGGGCCGGGATATCGCAACTCATATGGAGCATAAATTGGACGTTCCGGGAACAAAGTGTGCTATTAGGGACAGTGTGATTACAATATGGTTGAGGCTTTCGCGGCCGAGGTTATTAGTATAACTACTGCTCTTCGGGCTTGAAGGCCGTCGTTCTTTGGAATTTCTTCCTGACGTTTCGCTAGCGCGAGTGGCCAGCTTCTTCAGAGGCTTATTCATCTCCGATGACTAAACAGTTCGATTTCTCAAGGCGTATTTATATTGATGCAGGTAGTCTGGAGTGTTAATTACTTCTGTCGGGTTCGGGAAATAATCATCATTATTAGTTGCCGCACTACCTGCTGTGATTTCATTAGTTATTCTTGATTTCTTCAGAATCGGATTCCAAATTCTGTTTAGAGTCAACGCTTCTTCCTTTCTGTTAAAATTGTCCGCATGTTTTTGGATCTCTATTGCCTCCCGTACCAGTCGGCTATGGTAACCCTGGTTGGGGGCAATCAGTGTTGCATTTTCGAACAGAATCTTGTGGTCGCCCTCACTCAATGCGTGTTCCGCCACCGCCGATTTGTCGGTTTGCCCCAGCCTGCAGTTCCTTTGATGCTCTTTGAGCCTTGTACCCATGGATCTTTTCGTGGTACCGATGTAAACCTTCCCACAGGTGCACGGTATGCGATAAACCCCTGCCGCTGACAGTGGGTCTCTTTTGTCTTTAACCGACCTGAGGCTTTGCTGGATCTTCTTGGTCGGCTTGAAAACTGTTTTTATGTTATATTTCCCCAAGAGTTTTCCAATTCTGTCAGTGACCCTCGGGATATATGGCAGATATGCATTCGCAACTACCTGAGAGTCATCCCTGTTATGAACCGTGGGACTCTTCGGTTTCATGGCCCTGTTGATCTCAGATACACTGTACCCATTCGACCTCAAGGTCACTTGAAGATGTTCCAGTTCCTGCTCTAGATGTTCTGGTTCACAAATCCTTCGAGCACGTTCAGTTAGGGTAGATATGACTCCTCTCTTTTGACTGGGATGGTGGTTCGATAGTGCGTGCAGGTACCTATCCGTGTGCGTGGGTTTTCGGTATACTTTGTGGGTTAGTCTAGCGCCACATCGTTCAATCAGAACATCTAAGAAGGCTATCTGCTGGTTCTGTTCGGTTTCCATGGTGAATTTGATGCTGGGGTGTTGAGCGTTTAGGTGGTCCAGAAAAAGGTTCAGAGCGTCCCTTCCATGTTTCCAGACGACGAAGGTGTCATCCACGTAGCGTAGCCACAAGGTCGGCTTCAAATCAAAGGCGTCGATTGCCTTCTCTTCAAACCGTTCCATAAAGAAGTTGGCTATCACTGGGCTCAGTGGACTTCCCATCGCCACTCCATCCAATTGCTCATAGAAGTTTCCCCTCCATTGAAAGTAGCTTCCCGTAAGGCATGCTCTAAAAAGTCCGACAATATCACTTGGGAACAGGCAGGCTATCTCCCTCAGAGAGTCTTCCAGTGGGACGTTGGTAAACAAGGACACAACATCGAAGCTGACCATGATGTCGGTCGGTTCCAAGGTCAAGCCTTTAATTTTACCAACGAAGTCTGTTGAATCCTTGACGTAGGAATTTGTTCTTCCGACATGAGGCTGGAGGAGTGAGGCCAGATGTTTTGCCAAGTGATAGGTAGGTGAGCCTGGGGCACTGACTATAGGTCTCAGTGGCATGTTGGGTTTATGCACCTTTGGGAGACCGTAGAGCCTGGGTGGAACGGCCTCAGTTCTGATAACGGTTTTCTGTATGGTTTCCGACAGTGAGGACGACTTGATGAGTTTATTTACATTCCTCAACCTTGATTGTGTCGGGTCCCTTCTAAGTATGCGGTAGTTCGTGGGTTCTAGGAGTTCTTCAATTTTGTTATTATATTCCTCCGTTTTTAGAATGACCGTGGCGTTTCCTTTGTCCGCTGGAAGTATCGTGATACCCTCATCAGAATTCAGAATTAGTAGTAATAAACCGAACAGACCGGGTTCTCACCGAAGACGAAATGTCGGTATTAGCACGAGGCGGTAATTTCGCGGTCATCCCGCGGCAGATACCAAACGAAGAAATTATCGCCAATACGGAAGCGGCAATCAGGAACTTACCAGATGAGAAAGCGGAAGAAATCAGGATTGTGACAGCGAACATTCTAAGCAAGGCACGGCCACCAAAATGCAATATCACAAAAAGAGAGATTGCAGCCTTGAGGAGCTTGAATTCTGATGAGGGTATCACGATACTTCCAGCGGACAAAGGAAACGCCACGGTCATTCTAAAAACGGAGGAATATAATAACAAAATTGAAGAACTCCTAGAACCCACGAACTACCGCATACTTAGAAGGGACCCGACACAATCAAGGTTGAGGAATGTAAATAAACTCATCAAGTCGTCCTCACTGTCGGAAACCATACAGAAAACCGTTATCAGAACTGAGGCCGTTCCACCCAGGCTCTACGGTCTCCCAAAGGTGCATAAACCCAACATGCCACTGAGACCTATAGTCAGTGCCCCAGGCTCACCTACCTATCACTTGGCAAAACATCTGGCCTCACTCCTCCAGCCTCATGTCGGAAGAACAAATTCCTACGTCAAGGATTCAACAGACTTCGTTGGTAAAATTAAAGGCTTGACCTTGGAACCGACCGACATCATGGTCAGCTTCGATGTTGTGTCCTTGTTTACCAACGTCCCACTGGAAGACTCTCTGAGGGAGATAGCCTGCCTGTTCCCAAGTGATATTGTCGGACTTTTTAGAGCATGCCTTACGGGAAGCTACTTTCAATGGAGGGGAAACTTCTATGAGCAATTGGATGGAGTGGCGATGGGAAGTCCACTGAGCCCAGTGATAGCCAACTTCTTTATGGAACGGTTTGAAGAGAAGGCAATCGACGCCTTTGATTTGAAGCCGACCTTGTGGCTACGCTACGTGGATGACACCTTCGTCGTCTGGAAACATGGAAGGGACGCTCTGAACCTTTTTCTGGACCACCTAAACGCTCAACACCCCAGCATCAAATTCACCATGGAAACCGAACAGAACCAGCAGATAGCCTTCTTAGATGTTCTGATTGAACGATGTGGCGCTAGACTAACCCACAAAGTATACCGAAAACCCACGCACACGGATAGGTACCTGCACGCACTATCGAACCACCATCCCAGTCAAAAGAGAGGAGTCATATCTACCCTAACTGAACGTGCTCGAAGGATTTGTGAACCAGAACATCTAGAGCAGGAACTGGAACATCTTCAAGTGACCTTGAGGTCGAATGGGTACAGTGTATCTGAGATCAACAGGGCCATGAAACCGAAGAGTCCCACGGTTCATAACAGGGATGACTCTCAGGTAGTTGCGAATGCATATCTGCCATATATCCCGAGGGTCACTGACAGAATTGGAAAACTCTTGGGGAAATATAACATAAAAACAGTTTTCAAGCCGACCAAGAAGATCCAGCAAAGCCTCAGGTCGGTTAAAGACAAAAGAGACCCACTGTCAGCGGCAGGGGTTTATCGCATACCGTGCACCTGTGGGAAGGTTTACATCGGTACCACGAAAAGATCCATGGGTACAAGGCTCAAAGAGCATCAAAGGAACTGCAGGCTGGGGCAAACCGACAAATCGGCGGTGGCGGAACACGCATTGAGTGAGGGCGACCACAAGATTCTGTTCGAAAATGCAACACTGATTGCCCCCAACCAGGGTTACCATAGCCGACTGGTACGGGAGGCAATAGAGATCCAAAAACATGCGGACAATTTTAACAGAAAGGAAGAAGCGTTGACTCTAAACAGAATTTGGAATCCGATTCTGAAGAAATCAAGAATAACTAATGAAATCACAGCAGGTAGTGCGGCAACTAATAATGATGATTATTCCCCGAACCCGACAGAAGTAATTAACACTCCAGACTACCTGCATCAATATAAATACGCCTTGAGAAATCGAACTGTTTAGTCATCGGAGATGAATAAGCCTCTGAAGAAGCTGGCCACTCGCGCTAGCGAAACGTCAGGAAGAAATTCCAAAGAACGACGGCCTTCAAGCCCGAAGAGCAGTAGTTATACTAGTGATTACAATAACTGAAATCATGCAGCAATTGCACAGTTTAGTAGTAGCAAGTACATTTTTATGTGTACTGGAGCCATTATGTATTCAGAGGCAATTAAAATGTTTAATAGTGTTGATGTCCTAGAGTCATTGATGTAAATGAAGCATTTTAATAGTGATAAAGACCATTGTTGATTAGTGCAAATACCCAATTTAATAGTTTCAGAACCAGACCAATTAAACTATTTGTTAGTGGTAGAGTGCTTGATTAATTGCTGTAAATAATCTGTTTTTAATAGTGATAAACACTTTAGTGTATTTGGAAATTGGTTGATTACCGCAATTAAACTATGTCAAGGATCTAGTTTTATTTGAGGCAAGTGACTTGTGTCTTAGTCACGTATTTAGATGAACTTTTTGATTGCTACTATTAAAATTTTGAATGTGGTTATTTAACTTTTTTCCCGGTGCAGAGGGACTAATTTTGTCAGTGCCAAAAAGATTTTATCGGAACATAATAGTCTAGTTGACTCGGAAGAGTAACAAAGCTCTTTGAAAACTGAATTATCTTCGAAAGGGGCTCTGTGAAAATTGAATCCGGAAAATGCTCCCCATATGGGCGGTTTGTGAGAAAATTATGTGAAGGCGGCTCAAACTCACATTTTTCGAGTTATCGAAGAGCAGTTTCTCGCCTATGAGGAGTTTTCCACGCTCGCCAAATAGAGGCTCTTCTGAATTCGAGACCATTGTTGATTATCGTCGGATCCTTCAGCGCCGTAAACGTTAACTCCTGCTCATTTCATAACTTTTGCTCCTCTGAATAGTCAACCGACGGAAGGAAGATGTATCAACTGTTGAAATCGGTCGTTTGGAACGATTCCAATTATTTGACCGAATGGTTCGAGACTATTGGAAACGATGGAAATTTATCATTATTAGTATGTGAGTAGTCATAACTACACACTCTTCAGATTAGGAAAAAGTGGGATCGTTTCATCAGTGTCAATTTATAGGATGGCACTGTCGCGACCGTGCTTGAAGAGGTAACTCTCCTCCGTTGCATACTAGCCTTTGGCCGTTGTATTCGAAGTTGATCCCGGAAAGGATGATATTGTGAAAATTGTGAGAAAACATTTTCATGGATCAATGATTTTAGCGAATTATCTTCGTTTTTTTGCCACATGTGTTGTTTTTCTGGGAAAGAATTGAAGGAATTACATCCACTCTTCACATCAATCATTAACTGAAATTGTTTAGTCCAAATGGGCTAGTTGGTTGAGTCTCACCAATATCTTCTTGTACTTTTTTTCATGGATTGAAATACTTTCCACTTCCCGGTGTGGATAATTATAAATATCGAAAAAATACTCTTTATATAAAATTGAATATCAATATCCCATACAGCACACGATATCCTATGGACGTCCAAATCATGTCCATTTCATGTCGGAATATCCTTGGCCCAATTTTGAATATCCATAGGATATCCAAATTATTCCCGAAGAGAAATATCCACTGGATATAGAAAAAGGATATTCTTTCGGATATCCATGTAGGATATCTTATGGACATCCATTTCGTAAATTTTTTGTATAAATAATGCACCCTACCAACTGCCATTCACATGGACATTCCTGCTAGCAGCAACGCAGGAAAGTTGAAATATTTCAACGATATCCTTCCAAATAATATTTCAAACCAGCGTCAACAGAAGACGTGACGCGAAAAGCAAAATCGCTGCATTGTGAATACACACCTCAACTCGGTTTTCTGTGTGCAACCATCTACGGCGTCTGTCGTATGTCGTAATTTTGAGAGTCGTTTGGGTCTTGGCTTGGCGTCTCCTTACTCTTTGCGTCATGTCCAGTCTTGGAGTCTTGGGCCGCTTTGAAAGTTTAATATAATTATGTTATGGCGTGAAGCGTTGTGTGCATAGAGAAACGAAGAATAGTGCACATTTATGATAGATGTTCATGACATATGTCTTATGGATATCAATGAAGGATATCTTGTGAATGTCCATGAAAGATATTTTATGGATGTCCATGAAAGATATCTTATGGACGTACAGGTTGGTGGCCTAAGAATGTCCATTGGAGGTCCATAAGATATTTTTTGGATAAAAACTGGATGTCCATTGGATGTACAAAATATCCTTAATGGATATCCACTGGATGTCCTTGTGTTGTGTGGGATGATACTGTAACGTTTTTTGTTCAGAGTATAACGCGAACTATTTTATGGAATTCACTGCGTATACATGTCATAATCGATCACGATCCTAGTGATGCTCTCTACTGATAGTTGCCACCAGCCAACAATGAATTCGAGCATAATATTTCTCTATTTTTCTCTATTAGATGGCACACGACTTCACTCTCCCGAATCTCAAACTCCATTTTTCTGGCTCTGATCATTGTTTAGATGTGCTGAATCTTGGATTAGAATTTACTTCAGATGTAAGATTTTTCGAGCCAAAGCGACTTTTCAGTGATTTCGTGAGTTTTAGAGACAACCTGCATATCTAGGTTATTTTAAATATTCACTAGATTGGAAACTTGTCAAATAAATATAATTTCTATTTCATTTATTTTTATGTATATGGCACAATGATTTCAGCACGTATGTATATACCTGTCACTATTAGATGTCCGCTGACAAAAATTCTACACAAATATTGATTTTTCAAAATGAATATGAGGCGGATAATAAGTTTTGTACGGTACAAAATCTGAGTATGGCCTCAAGAAATCATATTGAGCCTAATCATTGAGAATGTCAATTCATAGTAGACATAAATAATGATCGAGCCCTCGTTCATGGATATACATCTTCAGAGAGATTAAAGAAAAAATGTTTTTTCAAATTAACAGTAGAATTGATTCATTTGTTCATTCCAGGATAATTGACTTCGGATATATATTCACAACTCTTTATTTATAAAATATATCTGAATATATTATATATATTCGGAAATCGTTCAAACGAAAAAATAAATATATATTCTTAGAAATTTCATAACACTTAATGTATAAAATATATGTAAGTATTCAAAAATATTGCGATAGCTCTATATTTTCATAGATTCGGTGTATTTCTTGTGAGCTAAAATACTCTTCGCCAAAATATCTTCAAACCTATAATAAAAGAATGGAGTCAAAACACAAATATTCAAAGCATTCAGATCTTACTTATATCGCAAATCTTGGTTTTCCTTTATCAAATATGATGTAGGCCAATCACGCATTTGTTTTTTCCAAGTAATATCACGATCTTTCTCTGAAAAAAAACACATTCAAAAAAATAATACGGTATGAAAAGTCAATAATTTTTTTTAAACGGAATTTCAATTATGTAAATTGGATGGACACAGCAAACAAAGTTTGTCAGACAAGAAAACGTCTTTTGAAAATGATCTATTAATACTAATGGAGTTTCCTGGAGATTAACTGGAAGGAACTGACCGCTGATTTGTGAGAATGCCCATCTCATATCTGTTGATACGTCTCGACGATAACCTTACTTGATAGAAACATACTTCCATCGCAAGAAAATAGCGTTGTTACCAACTATCACTAAGCGTTAAATCATATTCTGGTTGGTGTTTTGATAATATATAATGAAGTGTTTGTTACATCCGAATTCCTCCGTGCAATTTATCGCTGCAACTCAAGAAACTTGCATGCGTTCGTGCGTTTTTCTAGAGTTGCACGATATGGAGCATGTTCTATTTTGATGCGATAAGCTGCAAAGGGTTAGTATAACTAACAAAATGGTTAAGGCTTTCGCGGCCGAGGTTATTAGTATAACTACTTTTCTTCGGGCTTGTAGGCCGTCGTTCGTCGTTCTTTGGAATTTCTTCCTGACGTTTCGCTAGCGCGAGTGGCTAGCTTCTTCAGAGGCTTACTCATTTCCGATGACTAAACGTTTCGATTTCTTAAGACGTATGTATTTATACTGATGCAGGTAGTCTGGAGTGTTAATTACTTCTGTCGGGTTCGGGGAATAATCATCATTATTAGTCGCCGCACTACCTGCCGCGATTTCATGAGTGATTCTTGATTTCCTCAGAATGGGATTCTAAATTCTGTTTAGACTCAACGCCTATTTTTTTCTGTTGAAATTGTCCGCATGTTTTTGGATCTCTTTTGCCTCCCGTACCAGTCGGCTATGGTAACCCTGGTTGGGGGCAATCAGTTTGGAATTTTCAAACAGAATCCTGTGGTCAAAATAGTTAAGGCTTTCGCGGCCGAGGTTTTCAGTATCACTACTTTTATTCGGGTTTGAAGGCCGTCGTTTTTTGGAATTTTTTCCTGACGTTTCGCTGGCTCGAGTGGCTAGCTTCTTCAGAGGCTCATTCATCTTGAAATTCACCCTCACTCAGTACGTGTTCCGCCACCGCCAATTTGTCGGTTTGCCCCAGCCTGCAGTAACTTTCATACTCTTTGAGCCTTGTTCCCATGGATCTCTTCGTGGTACCGATGTAAACCTTCCCACAAGTGCACGGTATACGATAAACCCCTGTCTAAACAGAATTTGGAATCCCATTCTGAGGAAATCAAGAATCACTAATGAAATCGCGGCAGGTAGTGCGGCGACTAATAATGATCCCCGAACCCGACAGAAGTAATTAACACTCCAGACTACCTGCATCAATATAAATAAACCTTAAGAAATCGAAACGTTCAGTCATCGGAAATGAGTAAGCCTCTGAAGAAGCTGGCCACTCGCGCTAGCGAAACATCAGGAAGAAATTCCAAAGAACGACGGCCTTCAAGCCCAAAGAAAAGTAGTTATAATAATAACCTCGGCCGCGAAAGCCTAAACCATTTTGCAAAGGGTTAGTTAATGTTGAGATACTTTTATTGTGATTGAAAAAAGTTAAAAACGAATGAAGTCAGATATATGCATGCGTTCATCTTGGTAACATGCAGTGCAATTCTTTTCTATTGGCAATGAAAGAAAATTTCTGAACCTGCAACAACTGAGAGATTGACGACAGTTTTTGCAACGACAAATTGCATTGATTGCTTGAATGTGGTTGATAATGTTCCTTGCTGAGTGGTATTGGTTCGGACTTCCATTGTCTATATAATTAACTCTAGGAGTCCAAATTGGCATTAAACGGTTTGAAGCCAAGGTCATGCACAAGGAGGGGCACTAGTTCAAAAGAAAATTCAAGGGAGCTGCCGACATTCTCAACAACAATGCCTTCAGTCACCACACTATAAAAATCCGGAATGAGTTAAACCACTAATCCAAAGGATGGACCGACTTCGGCTTGACGAACGAGACCTCGCGCCTCCATTACCAGCTGAAACTGATCGAAGCGCCTCATTGGTAGCACCCCTTCCCCCCACCAGAGGAAACTCGGCTCTTTATAATCGACCATACATCAAAATGTTGTCAGTCATCACCAGAAGACGACTCTCAGATAACAACGATCGGAACGTTGTGAGTAAACTGGACTTGAAATTTGGTCTTAAGATTTTTTTCATATTATTTCATATTTCTTCACTTTTCATTTTTATTTTGCAACAACATATTCAACATTTTTGTTTTTTTATCACAATATTATTTCTTTGATCAATGAAACCATTAATCTTTGACCAAAAAATTCTTCAACATTTTGTTTGAATTCGACTGCCTTATACAATAGGTTTTAATAGTTAGTTAAAAAAACAATGGAAGTCCCGACCAATACAAGTCACATAATGAACAAACTTACCAAATTAGAAATTATTTCAATCCTATGAGCTGCCCATGCTATTTTACTGATAATTCATGATGAGTAACGCGAATTAGATATATAACTTTTATGAAACAATTTCTAGAATACGCGTTCAACAAAACATTACAATATTAGAAATAAAAATGAATTGAATTAATAATTGTTTGGTACAAAGTATCGCGAAATTATCCACAAATTATTATTTTGAGAATCAAATCATATATTAGAATTCCTGTTCATTACTTTCGATATCCTTGGCTATGGTAAACCAATTTTTCATTATCGATTTGTTTATCCCAAGGTTCAGTATCCGACCACTAAAATTAAAAAATACTCGAGCATACTGGCATAGTTTCACGCCACATGAATTAAAATGATCAATGACCATCATTTCAAGACTTGCTCTGAGAGCTCAAACATACCATCTTTAGCAGCTCTGAGAAAAATATCACGGTAAATGATTTCAGCCTTTTCAAACGATTTTGACAATTCTTGAAGGTGACTTTCGAATTCTTGAATCCAGTTAAAGATATTTTTAGTGTAGATCAACACTTTTCCACTGGCACTGAAAAAAAAACATACTTTCAATTTTTTTTCCAAAACCCTCAACAATCTTCAGATAATGGCTAGATTTTCGTATTCAATAACTGATGGGGTATCTGAAATACTTCCTTAAAATACATAGGATAATAAATAGTATATTAGGTGCATACCAAGGCGGAAAGCGGATCATGTATCACAAGAGAAAAACATTTCTAGCGAGGCGGTACAAATGATTTTTTTGCTTAAGATCACCTAACGAATGGTTCGGAGATTTTTGCAAGTGTTCAATAATTGATGACATTAGACTGGAGAATGAAAAGGGTTCTTTGAACAAACTAATGCCATTATCATCAATGCCATACTGGAAGAGTTATAGTCTGTTTTGACAATGCAATTTGTAGCTGCAAGTTTTTCGAATTGCATGAATCTTTTTTGCAGCGACTTAATTATATGGTGAATTTGTTGACGCAAACAAAAAAAATGTGTTGGCATCATTGTGAAGAACGGTAATTCTGAATACAACTTTCAAAATATGAATCAAGTTGAGTAATAAGGTGAATTTATCTCAATTACAATTACAAATGAATAAAATCATATATCAGTTGTGATAATGTGGGCGTATATCTTGGTAACATTCAAAGCTATTTTTCAATATCGGTAATGCAAACTGACAGATAGATGACATTTCTCGCAACGAAAAATTGCATCGTCGAAACAGGGTGTAAGGCCACGGATAATAGAGTATACGGTCGTTCAATGCCACGTCATTGACTTGTACATGTCACTGGGTAACCAATCAGAAAACATAATTTGAGCAGGGCTGAAGTTTAAAAATGACACCGGCTGACAATCATGTTTTCTGATTGGTTACCCTGTGAGATGTACAAGTCAATGACGTGGCATGGAACGACCGTATACTCTATTATCCGTGGTGTAAGGCGACATCTCACAGAAACCACTATCTATGATCACCTACCTCCAACTAGTACAATCGACGAAAATAACGGCTGGCAGTCTCACAGCCATCACCCATTGTCATCAGTTTATTTTTGACATGAGTTCAGGTCTATTAATTTTCCTATATCTGAGGGACTCGAGGTTTCATTAAATTAATTGCACAAAACACAAACAGACAACAGATGATAATTGAAAATCTATGCATAAACGACAATTGACAGTTGATTTAAGTACTGAATCGCATGCGCTGGCCCGCTAGTTGCCACCACAGAACTCATAATAATAACTAGAATGCGTTTCAAATATGGCGGATGGACAAATCATGCATACCCTGCAACACTGTAAATGTCATCTTCACAGTAGCGGCGCAAAATATAACGTGCGTAACTTAGGGATGGGCAATGGGTTGGTTTTATAAAACTGGAAATTTCAGTTTCAAATGGAACATCAGAACAGTAAAAATATCGTTTTATCCATAGACGTTTTATAATAAAAAAATCCTTGAATAGAAGACACGAAATGAGATCTTGATTCACACCAAAAAGTTATTCCTATATCCTACTACTAAAATGAAAATTACATCGGAAACATGATTTTTTTAATGTTGAAGGACGCTAGACCGGGTCTAGACCGCTTTCCCCAAATCTAATGGTATAAGCTTCAGTATGAATTGAATGAACATGTTCAGTGCGGATTTTGATTTCTTCTGATCCACTCGTCCTTTTACTTTTTCAAAATCTCTATTACATATCAATGATCTTGAGACAAGGTATTTTTTTCTCTCTTGAGCATCCTTGCCATAATCTGTTTGGGAACTGTTTGTGATCTGATGCCATAGTTGATAGAATCTGTTTTTTTCTCAATGTGTTCACAATGTAATATAATGACTGAACTTTTTGGTTCAATAGTTTTACTTTTTTCTTCATATTATGATATTTGGTGCGGAATTTCGTTGCTCTATTTTTCATCTGCAACTATCTGATCGAATTAGGTGAAGTTACGAATGAACAATTACCTCAAATCCAGAATCGTTTTCTTATGTTCTTATGTATACCCAAAGTATCACTTTCTGATTCAGAAATATAATTTTCCTCAGGAGCCGATAAGGTAACTGTGGAATCACTTGTCCCTGACTGGTTTGGATTGAAGTTATCACCATCACAAACTGTTGCCTCGGGTAATTTCAGTGTTGGAAGTGAATTGGGCTTCAGTCTAGTCTGGAATTCGGTCCGAACAAAACAATCATTCGTGAAATGATCCGAACAAATTTTGTATTGCTGTGCTGTGGTTGAGGCCATTCTAAGTGTAGATCACTTCCTAATCTACGAAACCACTCTCTGAAATTAGCTTTTGGAAATCTGAAAACGTTCTCTTTATTCTTTCAACAGGTTTTTCAAGTACCTACCTATGGAAAGTAACGTTTTCTTTTTTCTTTCCCTTTCTCCAGGAATTACCACAATCCTTAACAAAACACTTCATTGTATCGAACGGGTAATGTACACAATATTACCAATACACCTATAACTATTGTCTATGCACAATATAATCGATGAATAATAAATATCCTATATTTATATTTACTATCGTCACAGCGTCCAACATCCAAATTAGAAAGAAATAAAACTGACAACGCCGCTTTGTTTACAAACAAACTAGTAATCTTAATAGACCGACGTCCTATATTTCTTTCATTTCCTCTTGTAATTACAAGGAATGACGTATGTGTTTACTTGTTGCAAGTTGTCCCCTTTTCGAATGCCCATGATTTGTCAAGTTTACGTTAGTCGACGATACATGAAACGCATTCTAGTTATTATTATGAGTTCTGTGGTTGCCACCAAATGTAAATTTAAAACCGGTGGTTACCGACCGATGATCGACGGTGGTAACTGGTGGTTTCTGTGAGACAGTATAGCGTTAATTGTATAAGCTGGAAAATTGGTGGGTGGCTACCAGTGAACTCGGACATGGTAGACAACGAAGCGGTTAGGAAACATCGGAGTGTTTTATTTCTGTGTACACCTCATCACTTTTTCAACCAAACTATAAGCATTTTTCATTACAAGTTCGACTGTTTTGGTAACCTCGAATTCCTATGGCGATTTATATTTTAGAGTCTTGTAGTGAAAAATCCAAAATC